>CM062819.1:1486282067-1486882067 GCA_031772625.1 Pinus tabuliformis | reverse complement strand
TACCGGCCATGACCATTCTATATATTTGAGTAATGATTCGAAATGGTACACTAGCCGGTAAACGGGGTCTGCCTAGTAGATTCCAGTCAAAGGAAACAACCAGGTTGCTTGGAGGTGGGATCAAATAGACGGCCGGATACGACTCTGACGAAATTCCTTCATGCGGTAAAGGAACGGTTAGACTGCCCCCATGTTCATCGGAGTCTGTGCCTACGAAGAGAATTTGGACGGTGTCATCCTTGTTCTCTTCAGTGATTGTATCATCTGAAGACGGATCCTCTGAAGGCAAGACCGGGTCAATTGCCGCCTCGACCTTTTGACTTTTGTCTGGTATGGATTCAGATGGTTTATCTTCAATGATAGACGTTTCGGTCGACCACAAGGGCATGTCAGCCGGATTTTCAACTAGTGACGGACTTGGCAAGAGTTTCTTATATCCAGGAGGAAGCCGTAACGGTGAAACTAGACGGTCGTTCAAAACTCTTTTAGCTTCGTCTAAGAAGGGACAACGGTGGACGGCGTGATCGCCTTCACACAATTTACAAGGAAATTTATATTTTCCTTTTTGTCCAGGGGCTTCACTTTCACTAGTTGACGGTGTACTTCCAACATGATCATCAGAGGTTGATGACACCGGATTGTGCAAACGAGGAGACCAGTCCCTTAAGATTCGAGGGATGCAAGGACAATCTCGATGATAGTGGTCTCCTTTGCAAATGACACATGGCGATTTAGGCCTAGATGGTGCAGTGTGTGGATTTTCGCTAGACGATGCCTGGTCGCCCCTTTTCACCTTTGGCTCCTTCTTCTTCTTCTCTTTCTTCTTCTTCTCCTTCTTCTTCTCGATTACTTGATTTTTGGCTTTACTAGCTTCATCAAGCGAAGAGGAAGGAGGAGAGGAAGAATTGGAAAAAGTAGAGGGTTGGGGGGTGACTCTGGTATCGTTTAGTTGCTGACTTGATTGTTCAGGAATCACGGTGTTCTGAACGACAGAAGTTGAGAAGAGCCATACGGGAAAGCCGATTGTCAATCCTGGAAGAGACAATGTGGCCATATGGGGTGCACCAACATCTCCCCAAGAGAAGAAGGGACTAGGATTTCCTCCAAGGGGAACTCCTTGTTTGGTGGACTCCATTTTTCTCAACCTAAGACCAACGTAGGAAAGGTGATGTTTATTCCGATTAAAATAAATTTTAGACGCTTTGACACAACTTGTTTTTTCAATTTTTAAGAGTCGAGAAAAAACAAAAGATGACTCTAGTCGCCTTCGATTTTTAATGAGCTTGAAGTGACAAGTGCTCAGATGGACCTTTTCCTTTAAAAGTCTGAAAAGGAACGAAAGAGACTGCTCTGGAAATCTAGACAGAGGGATTACCAAACCAATCGCAAAATTGCAGAATACTTTTTACGGTACGGCAGTCAATCTTCCCGAATGTTGTGTTCAGTGCGTTGCGATCGATAGGGTGGCAGACACGGCTTCCTACGGATAAAGGATAAAGCCTGTTGTGGTCTCCAAAAATATAATCAACGGTACGTGGGAGCACAAGTCCGTACTGGCACTTGTTGTCTCAAAGTGGTGGAATCACCCAACCAACAGTGAAAACAACAGTTACCAGGCTTTACGATGCTGGAATACGTCTCTAGCCTAGACTTCTAGATGTTGTGCGTTAGGTTCCAAAGCGTTTTTAGATTCATTAAATTTATTTTATAGTTGATCTTGCTTAAGAAATTTTCCTTTCAAGTTCACCGCGTGATGTAGATGTACAATTCCTAAAATGCAATCTAAGATGACAAACAGTCATTTAATCTTCTTTTTGCAATGAAAATCCTAGCTACTAAGGAAAGAGAGATGATATTCTTTCAGCATAGAGCAGAGAGCACACACTATATGCACTGTCCTAAATCAAACCAACAAACAGTCTAAATGAAAATGCACATGCATGTATTTGTTTTCAGCCTTCTTAATGTGTGAATGATAAAAAGAAAGCTAAGCGCAAATCTAAATTATTTTTCAAAGCGACAATTACTAACAAGCTTCTTATCAAAACAAAAATGAAGACAATGACGACACTTTGCTATTTGGAATTCAAAACTTGCTTTCGACACTTGAAAAACTACTAATTCAAATCAAATACAAGAGTAACAATATAATCGACTATCAAGAACAATTGGATTCTCTTCTATGACTGAAAACGACACTTGCGACACTTTCAAATCAAGAAACGACAGTTCAATTACGCTACTTCTTTGTAAAAGAGAACTGAAAATGACTCAAAATACATAAAAACATTTACAGTTCTTTGCACAATGGAGGCGGAATAATGGAAAGGAAGGGGGTTTCGACAGAGGTGTACTGACTACAGGCAGCAAAACTCCTTAATAGAGCTGAAAAGTATGAACACAGAAGCCAAAATCTAAGAGCAGAAGAGGTCTGATCAGCGCACCTGTAGCATAGGGAAACTAAAATGCAACGCACCTACTACACTCGGGAAGTGTGATGCATTCAGGTTTCAAAGAAGACACAGTGCGATGGACCAGGGACGAGACTTTAGCTGGGTTCCGAGTCACAGTTTGTAGCTCAGTTCAGGGATTTAGGCCGAGCAAGTGGTAATCAGTAAATCAATCACAGGGGTAGATCTAAGGAGGTTACTAGAGCCACCACAAGGGCAATTAGAGAGCTTGTAAATCAATCGTTTAATTCATAAACAAAACCTGGAGATAGACTGAAGCAACATTGATCTACTTTGCACTTGCATAGCAAATGCAGTTCGAAGGCTAGCTGGCTTGACTTCAGGCTCCGTCTATAAGTTTATAAAGTAAACAAATGTAGATAAAACAAACAATCTATTCGCTCCCCAGTGGAGTCGCCATTTTGTTATCGGGAAAACTAGTGTCCATGCAGAGCTGCTAGTCCCACTAAGGCTGGTGGCTACCTTAGAAACAAACAAACTAAAACTACTTTCTTTTTCCTTTATGAGAAATAGATAAGAGGGGAATGAGGAGACCAACCTCTGTCTTGTCCTTGGTTCCTTACTCGATTCCTCTCCCTTCTTATAGATCTTTGCTACTCGCTTCCTTGTCTACCCAGCTTCACAGAGCACCTGTAGAATCAAAGCAGCATAACACTATCCAAGAACATAGATCTATTATCATAAACAATATAGGACCAGATATATATTGACCACACAAATGCATAAAACATCAATCATACAAGAATGTGGAGGAAAACTTGAATAGCTTTATTGATAATCAAGAAAGAGCAAAGAGGATTATAACCAATTGTTCTGACCCAGCATCATCCTCTCAGCAAGAAAGCCCTTCTTCACCTCATGAAAAGCTTAGATCACCCAACACTATGATGTTGCACCAAGAAACCAGCAACACTTCCTTACCAGATACAAAATTCCAGTCTTTGGATCTCTGGGATGAGGGATCCATATATAGATGTTTGCAAGGGGGGTGAGTTAGCTTTTGAGATTTGATTAGTGTCCTCTCTCTGATAGTTCTTGATTCCACTTGGAGACTGATGATCTCTTACTCATCCCTGGGCGAATGCAGAGAGGCAAGTGTCACAGGAGAAGCTTCTGGAAGATTCCATGCTTCTCCACCTTGCGGATTGACCCTTCCATTTATCCACTCTCGCCCATTGCACCCCATAGAAGGGCTTTTCAACATGCATCGCACCTACTGTGTGTAGGCAGGTGGGATGCAATGCACTTTGACCATGGAGCAGGTGAAATGGTCCAGTTTTGACCAGTTCTGAGTAGTTTTTCATGGAGAACTTCTGGGAGATGTTGTAACCAGTTGACCTTGTTCTTTTAGGGGTTGGAAAAAAACTTTTAGGAACTTAGGAACCCTTGGTTTATGGACATTTATGATTGGGGTTGCAGTGCCCAAAAATTTCTATAACAGGCATGCAATAGTCCAAGTATCTATCCTGTTTCATATCATTCCAAGTCCTAATAGATTGAGTGACTAATCCCATGAACCATTTCAAAGCAGCTCCCTTCAATGTTGAAGGAAACAATTTGGGTTTTTGAGAGTCTTCCATATAGTCATAAGTTCGGCACATGACTTCAAATTCAAATAGAAATGTTTCAAGATCCTCACTTTGCAACCCATAAAAGTTTGGGTGGACAAATGGTGAGATGTTTTTCATTGTCGTATGAGTTTCTTCATCAACTATAGGGAATCCAAATGAGTTATCTCCATCCCTATTTTCCCCATTGTTACCTCTACCTCCTCCATTGTTTCCTCCTCCTCTACCTCTACCTCTACCTCCTCCTCCAAATCCGTTTACTACTTCCTCTTTCATGATAGTTTCCTCAGAGTTTTCATAGTCCTCTGGTTCTTCTATTAATGGCGAACGAGGAGGAATTTCTCCCTCTTCTTCTTCAGGTGATTCTACTTCTTTGATTACAATATGTTGCCCTATAGAAGTGAAGAAAGGTTCTTTCCCTAGGTCAGATTTGATGGATAGTGTGGGAGAGTCTCCTAATTCAGCTACTGCCCCTTGAATTCCAGGAATCTTAACGCTGGGAGTGTGAGTTGGAGATGGCGGAGGTGTATCTTTTCTATGCCTTGAAGTAGATGGAGTTGTAAAAATCGAACTCTTGGCCCTAGCTATAAACCTTCCCCTAGAATCTCTTGCTCTATGCATGTCATTTTATTTTTTTTTATTTTTTTTTCCTTTATCTTTAAGTCGGGCTAATAATTCTCTTTCTGATCTTCCAGATCACACTAGGTGAAAGAAGAGAGCATACTCAAGAAATTATTGAACCAATAAATCTCTTTTCTGATCCTCTAGATCACACTAGGTGCAAGAGGAGAGCATACTTTGAGAAGTTATCAATTTTTCCCTTCTTTGAATAATTTTTTTTTTTTAAGAAATTGGCTACCTAGTTACACTTCCCCGGCAATGGCGCCAAAATGTTTAGTCAATTTAGAGTTTCATAAATTGCTATATTAATTGTCAATTCGGGAGTCGTAAACTGCTGAAGTGTGGTGCACTATATGTGCAAGATAACCTATTTCTTACTTTTTGTCATTTTTCATTTTTTTATTTTGTTTTGGGGGTTTTTATCTTCGTTTATCTCCTAATGTGAAATGGAAATTCTAAAAGACAAGTATGGATATAAATTTTCAAGGCAATTATGTCCTTTATAATGGTTTCCAAAACTTCAAACTTCAGAAGGTCTTAGAACATTCTAATGATGAAATTAATTCCTATAAGAAAATGAAAATGTGCCACTATTCTAATCAAACAAACAGTGAACTATTGATCATGAAACCATTATCCCTGTTGCTGCCTAAATACAAAAGAAATGAATTAAGCTACTGTACTCAAAGAAATCCAAAAAATTGCAAGTAAAGTAAAGCTAAAATCAAATTACATCAATTCATATTCTGACCCCTCGCCAGTTAGGCTTGCTATGGCTTTCGGAGGTAATCATCAACAACTTGAGAAATCTGATATCTAATTGCAGAACAGTAAACTTAAAATCAAATCACATCAATTCATAGTCTAACCCCTCGCCAGTTAGTCTCGCTATGGCTTTCGGAGGTAACTGACAATGATATGAGAAATTTAATATCTAAGCTAACTAATAAAGCCAATGAACAAAACTAAAATAAACAAAACAGAACTAAAATTAAAAGCTAAGAAAAGTAAGTCAGCAGAAAGACTAATTCCATGTCATTAGTCATTGTGAAAACTATATGCAAATGCCCGGGCTGCCTACTGTAATCTAGAACATACACACTGATCAGCGTTAACAACAATGTAAAGCATGTAAAATTATGAACAAAAATGAAATGTTAGTACCATAGGAAATGCAATATACATAAGTGAATAACTATGGCACAATAAGCATAAAGAAACACATCATGAAACTGTACAACAATAAGAAACAAAACCTCGGCGTGTGCAAGGGCCCTCTGCACAACCTCGGGCAACAGCTATCAATCAAGAATTATGCTCAGAAACAGAGTCTTCTCATATATTCAGAATGCAGTCACAATAATGAAACTAGTGTCACGACACAGTGGGCTTTTTAACAGCAAAATTACATTCCAAAAGACTAACTACTATGTGTATAGAAACGCATTATTTATAACAAAATCCTACATAACTGATTTCCTAAAAACTGCGCTGACAGAGGACACGTGAACGACAACATCCATGGATCTAGCATCATGTCTGCCAAGATGATGCAATCTATTGAAAGTGGCTTGTTGGATTTACATTTTGGGTAGCCTACAGGTGTCAGCGTGCCTCTAGAAATCTAGAAACAGCCACAAAAATATTTCACGTGCTTGGAAACAGAGTCCTGTTGCCGTAGGACTCTTCTGTTTGACCACCACTTGACCACCGTTGACCATGGCCTCCTCTGATGAATCAGACTGAGCCAATAGGAATTGGTCCATGTCCACGTCATTTTCAACTTGCCCATGTGGCTCGATTTGCCTGAAGACATCTGCAATATAGACTTTAACAAAAACGGTTGTGGAAAGTTGAAGCAGCTGCGAAAAGTGACAGGATTCCACAACTCAATGAGCAAAAATATAATTCAAACAGTGTTATAGACATTTTTGTGCCTTACAGCTATAAGCATGAAATGTCCATAAACCAAGGGATCCTAAGTCCCTAAAAGTGTTGTTCCGACCCCTAAAGGAACAAGGTCAACAAATTACAGCTTCTCCCAAAAGTTCTCCACCATAAACTGCTCAGAATCAGTCAAATCAGGATCATTTCAGCTGCTCCACTGGCTAGCTGTGTTGCATAGCACCCAAATACACTAGCTAGATGCGTTGCAATGCACCTAAATGCACTACCAGGGTGCGTTGAGCGGGAAATGACAAATGGCAGTGTCATTCCGCGAGGTGGAAAGACAATGGAAGCTTCCAGAATATTCCCCAATGACACTTGCCTCACTGAGTTCGATCAAGGATGAGTAAGAGGCTCTCAGTCTCCAAGTGGAAGCAAGAACTAATAGAGAGAAGACACTAGTCAAATCATAAGCTGACTCATCCTCTTTGCATACATCTATATATGGATCCCTCATCCCAGAGATCCAGAGGCTGGAATTTTGTACATTGCAGAGAATTGCTGTTGGTTTTGAGATAGATATCAGAGTATTGGGTGATTTATGCTTTGTTGGAGGTGAAGAGGGGCTTCTTTGCTGGGAGGTTGATGCTGGATCAGGAATCAATGGTTGTAACTCCACCTGGATCTTCTTGTTATATCAATAAAACTATTTGAGTTTCTCCTACATGCTTGTGTATCATTGATGTTTGTTACATTTGTATGCTTAGCTTAAATCTGATCCTAAGCTATTTATGAATATAAATCCATGTCTTTGTGTAGTTTTCTTCTTCTGTGATCTTACAGGAACTTGGTGAAGTTGGGCAAGTAAGGAAGCAGGTAGCTGGAAGCTGTCAAAGAGGAGAGAGATTGGATCAAAGGACTAGCGCAAGACACAGGTTGGTTCATCCTATTCCTCTTCGTTTATAGTTCATAAAGAAGAATACAAAAGTAGTTTTCTCTGTTTGTTTCTAAGGTCATTGTCACACCTTAGTGGGATAGGGTCGTTCTGAATAGACACTTTTCCCGTCAACAAAATGGCGACTCCGCTGGGGATCGTGTCTAATTAGTTTGTTTGTGTTTCTCTTGTTGTTTGTTTCATAAACATAGAAGTAGCAATCGAACTGCATTTGCCATTAACAAATGGAAAGTAGACATCTACTACTTCAATCCATTCACTAGATCTGTTTATGATTTGAAAAGCTGATTCACAAATGATTTGATTGCCCTTTGTGATAGCTCTTACACCTCCTTTAAATCTACCCTCTGATTGTGCATTACTGATTGCTTTTACTCGGCCAAAAACCATAGATTAAACTGCAAATCGTGACCCAGAACCCGGATAGAATTCTCGTTTCTGCCCAAGCGTAGGCTCTGTGAAGAGGTTCTGCATTTCAACGCAGTTCCCGAGAGGGCTACCTGCGCTGCAATCCAGTTTCTCTGTGTAACAGGTGCGCTGATCAGCCTAGCCCTGTGCAGCTGAGGTTCTGTTGAGGGCCCTGAAATTGGGTCAACAACAAGGGGGATACCCACCCGGTCGGGAACCTGGTTGGCGGCTCCTTGCCCGTTTGGTGTAGCGGGTCTGATTGGGGATAACGGGACCAGCTTCCCGATCTAAGGGGTGTGTGTGTGTGTAGGGTTTGATTATGCTATTTCTTTGAGAACTTTTGAGAGCTAATTTAAATCTAACTCATGATTTGACTATAAGCTGCTGAAATCTAATGAAAACAACATGTGCAATCTACGCTAACCCGGGGTATATCTTTTCCATCATGCGATCTAAAAAGATTTCATATAATAACTGGTAATGAAGATTATTCAGCTACTATAAGAATATAAACCATTTAAGATAAACCATTCTGCATAAGAAGTTAAACATGACAGTTGTGGACTGCATATCGCATGATAAATCATTCATGTGTCAAGCATGAACAAATGACTCCATCGTACAAAAGTGCCAAATGGTAACCACACATTTATACATTAACATATAAATAACATCAGCTGTATATCACTCTAAGCAAATAAGTAGAAATTCATCAAGAGATAAAAGTACCATTTATGACTGATTTTTACTCACAAACTTCAAGCAATAATGATTTACTTCTACTTACTTCTAACACCTACTAAGAGTACAGAAATGCAACATCAGTAGCAGACATTAAGATGCAAATATCAATAAATCCGATCCTTCCATTCATCAAAACCTCCTCTGAGGTGCAGAAATGCATGCTCTGAGGACAAGTTTTTGACAAATTTCTGGACCCTTCTCCAATGCAATGAGAAGGGTTAAAATACTATGTCCTAATCCTAATAATAGTATTATTACAAAATTAAGGATTCGGTTTTCAAACGACCGTCCTTTTTCTAATATAACTAAAACAAAAAGAAACAACATTCTAAATAAAACTACTTGTGGACTTGGTCTTTGAAGTTTCATGTTTCTAACATAGGCTTGAGAAGAGTCGGCTGGCTAATTTCCGTTCTGAGCTGGGCTGCGAAAACGGCATCTATAAGAGCTGGCGCTACCTTCTCGGCTGCATTCATGATACACTTTACCGTCATCCATTGGCTATGTGGTTTAACCAGGTACATCTAGTAACTTTCCCAATTCAGTCTAGCCAGTGCTTGGATAGCTTTCCCTTTTGCCTGTGCCTTTTGCCTCCATTCTATCTCCAGTTGCAACTTGTTTGGTAGGTATCCCGGGGTGGTCTCTGAAATCAAATTGGCCCTGTGTAAATTTTCATTTACACAGTCGATAAGAATACTTGCCTGTGTCGCTGCTGCCTCTGCTGCTTGCTCTGCCTGAATGATCTGCTCGTCCCATTTATTGAAGAGCATTTCTTTATGATTTTCATTAATTCTAGGTGCTCCTGCTCTTTTTCCCTTCTCATCGTCTTGCCAAGTCAGATACTCTATCACTCTCTTGTCGTTCTGATCATATTCGCTTCGCAATTCCACCACCTGACTGGTGATTTTGTCGCTTAGCTCACAGAAGTGCCTCCACTGTGATATTTTACGCCCCAATTCTTCTTGTTGCTGCAGTAGTTGCTCGTTCAAGCTGATGGACTCTGAAATAAACTCTGTAAGCTTAGGTTCATCTCTGTGCATTTCTTGCTCCGCCTGCAGTTGTTTTTCTTTTTCTTCAAGACTCTTTTGGTAGCCTATTTGCATCTGTTGGAAGTCTTCTTGGAGCTTTTCGAGCTGTCTGGAAGCTTCATTGTTTGCGTTGGCTTGCTGTAACTGTTGTTGTAGCAGTTGTATGTGATTTTCTCATTCCTTTAAGAGCTGCTGAACTTCAGAGGCTTTGTCAATAGTTGCAGAAGCATACGCTCCTGCAATTTGAGACAGCTTCGTAAGATTTTCTGTTGGATTATTACTTGGGTCTTTCCACAAGACGTCTAAATGTTCAGCGTCTTGAGATAGTGCATTTTCGAGCTTTCTTTTCTTTATTTGTCTTCTCAAAACTGCTTTGTGCTGGGGACTATAGAACACATCTAGTGGGGGAATTTCTTCTACGTTAAGTAGAAGTTCTGAGGATGGAGTGATGGAGAGATCTTCTGCTTCTGTGGTAACGCTGACTACAGTTGGAGCAACTTCTTGCACCTCCTGTGTATCGTTCACAGGCGTCTTTGGGACTTGCCCTTCGAGGTTGATTAATTCGTTGAAGGACTCCCACTCTTTATCCAGCTCTGTTGTGACAAGAGGAGCTTCGATAACCGGAGGGGGAACATCTCTTGGTGGCGAGGTGATAACTTGTTGCTGAAACATTATACTGGACCGAGCTGTATCTTTGACTGCTTCTTCGTTAATTCTTTTGTCATGCACAGATTCTTCAGGGTGTTCGGAAACTTCTCGCGCGGCGTTGGACTTAGATTTGGAAGTGCTGGAGTTCTCGCTGAGGCTGATGCTCGGAGTTGGCTCTCTAGTAGGTATTCGTAGCCTTTCTAGTGGAATGCTGGCCAGCCTTCTATCTCTATATGATGTGAATTTCTGGAGTTCACCTGGAGATAACCTTGACTGTGCTTCTCGCAAAATCTCTTTGAGTGAGCTCTTACCCTGAAAGAGATCGTCAAACAAATCTTTGTGTCCGAAGAACACTCTTATCTTGACGTTCGTAGTAAACTCTTGGGCAAATTTATTTGGGTCGAATGGCCTCATCGGGAACTTATATAATTGAAGGCACGTCACGTTTTCCACCTCATCAAAAGCGTGTCCTACATCGAATAAAGAGAAGGCCCCACAATTGACGGGAAATTGAGGCCAAATGGCCTTTTTCTTATCTTTTAATTCTTTGGTTAAGCCGCCTTCAGAGCAGGTTTTGTAAGCGATTTCTCGAGCCAAAAGCTTATCTGGGACATACAAGGGTAGGACATGTGGAGGAACAGTGCTTCCATAAACTCGAATGTAAGTAAACCATTCTTCCCCAAACCATCTTGCGATGGAGATGATGTCGGTCTCAGCTTCGGGAGAGCACCTTGGGGGGTCCTTACCATATATCATTCTATATATGGGCAATATAAGCCCATGGAAAATCTGGTAAAAATGAGGGGCAAACTGGGAATCCCACAAGACTTTGTGATAGACGTGAATAGGCAACGGGTCTTGGGTAGTCCATTTCCATCCCATAATGGGGAAATTAGATACAAGGCAAACAGAATCCATAACATAGGCAGCCAAATAGAAAGGAGGATAGACCCTTTGAGAAAAGGATCTTTTGGACGTGTAACTAACCACAGCCGTATATAGAGTATCGGAAAGAATTTTAGCCCAATCTACTAAATCGGCATTTGTGGCAGTGTCGATTAATGGCAGCCACTTAGATGAAAACTTGTTGATATCGGGCATACCAAACAACCTACACAGCATGGCTGCAGCAAAACAATATGGAGAAGTAAGGGAACCAGTGTTGTACATACCTTTCTTATCCTTCTTTAACGGCTCATCTCTTCTAGACCATTCTTTAGTGGTGTCCGATAGATCTGGGTTCTCCATTGCGAACTTCCTAAGAAATTATGCATTATAGGTCGCTTGCGGTTCGGGCAGATGGTACATTAGCTTCAGATCTTGGGCAGCGAAAGATCCCACGAGCCCATGTCCCTGAATCTTGAATTGTCTGTTGTTTAATTCTGCATCATCCAGAATCCACTTCACCATATCTGTGTATGGTAGAATCTTAGGCCTTGCCGCTATTCTGTGAAGGAATGAACATGCTAGGTCTTCTAGGGTTGCTTCAAAGGAGCGTGGTGCACCTGCAACGGCAGTCACTTTCATTATTCTCGGCTTCTCCTCTTCTAATAGCCTGTACATGCCTTCCCATGTGGAGATTCCTGCATCTCGGTTGTAGGCTGTATCTGTGTATATGGGCGCCATCTCCTTGGTCTTCTCTCTTGCTTCGGAGCTCTGAGCCTTGTTCTTCTTTCCCATTTTTACTTTGTGTTTCTTTCTGAGTCGTCTTTGCACTTTGTTCCTGCAGATTACAAGTGAAATGGAATGTCCGATCAGAAAGGTGATGGGAGAGTTTTAAATGCAAGAGATAAATCAATTACGCCACCTTACGTGAAGCAAATATCCAACAAGGCACGCGTCTTTAATCCTCTTAATGACTGACAACCAATTTACTTACTAACATTAAAAGCGCATGATTTCAGGTCAGGTAATAGTAAGTGGCTTTTCCTTTGAAAGGGGCGCCCGAAGGATTCGTGCTAAGGTGATTTTATGATTTGCTGACGTACCTTCGCATGTCGCACGATCACAATATCGCAGATCACAAAACCTAGTGCTTGCCAAACCTCGTCTGGCTTATTTCTGCGATGTGCGATCTAGCGATCGCAATATCGCAGATCGGTGAATTTCTTTGGCTTTTCGCTAGGGACATTAGTATGGTGCAATGCGATGTCATTATTAATCATGAGGGTGGCGCGTATTTTGATTTTAGAAGAGTAACGGAGATGTTTCCTATCTTTTTGCATACGCGACTTTAAAAGACCTATCGTCTTCCATAGAAAAATATCTAAGATGCCTTTTCTAAATTATGATTTGTAACTTCAAAAAGAAAGTCTAGCTTTTCTTAAAAATCTTATCTAAGGGTCCCCATTCATTCGGTATCATGATTTGATACTAAATGAAAGAAAAAAGGGGGGGGGGTTGTTGCTGGCCACAACAATTGGCGATTCACTTGGGAGAACCAGTTATCTCTGTTATTTCTATTGACGCTTTTTTTTTTTTTTTTTTTTTTTAAACTTCAGAAAAATTTAAAAATTTTGAACTTTATTATAAAAAGATAAGACAAATGAGACTTCAAACTGCCTATGATGTTTCGTCTCAAACTCTTTCCGTTTCAATTATTTGTACACCCAGTTCGTCTTTGCATCTAAATCAGCTGTTACTTGGTCTTTGTAAAACATAAAATAAAGTCTTCTCTGTTTATCAGTCCTTTAGTATGCTCCTTAGTCGCAGGTAGAGCCTCTGCTGCCAGCAGGCGTCCATAGCCTCGACAGTGTTACCTTTTAACCAGCAATGATCCTTTATCCTGCTTGAGGTTACTCGCAACATTCCAGAGAAAAATCCTTTTTACACACTTTTCCTTTTTAAATTCTCTAAAGAACAATGTCTTGGTTTGGTGGCCAAATTATGACACAGTGATTCACTTGATTTACACTTTTACTGAACAAGCCGGCTCGTGATGAGACCTCTTGTCTTTTGATTGCAACAATCTTAAGTCGTTGCCCTGTTTTGATAGACAGTATTGGCAAAGTCAGCAAGTTATAATATCTGTGATCATGATAAGTCGGCTCGTGATGAGACCTCTTATTCTTTGAGATATAGTGTTTTTCTTGGGTTGTTTCTCTGAATGCTGTAATTTCCTTTTAGCAGGGAGGAAGTCATTGTTTTTCCTTAAGAAAGTTCTGGACGACAATGATAGGGCGATAAAGGCTGTTTTGACAGAGAATACTTATCTTAAGATTGATACCTTTCATTGTGCTGACCTAAAACAAATCCTATACTGAGATATCTTTCTTTAAAATTTTGGAGTTTGAAACTATCATCATATATAGGTTGAAGTTCTAATGATAATAAAGATCAATTTTTTTTAAAAGATTCGCTGTTGATAGTAGCAGAAGTTCCAAATTTTAAACAAAGACAAGGTATCTTCAGTAAATGTCAAATGTCATTGAACCAGAACAAACATTATTATGGAGGAAATTAAAGAGGAATGATAGGCAAATATTTTCTGAGGTTATGAAGAGAATATGTATAGCTTTGCTTATCAGTTATTAAAAACAAAAACCTAACTAAACTACTCCTACTCCTATTCCTATTCTAACCATATACAGGAAATAACTATGTGAAATGATATTTCCAATGGAACCATCTATTCATTTTTATCCTTAGCCGAATGAATCTTCCAAGCATTAATGAAAAGAATCGAATTTTTCTTGGATCGTAATTGTTGGCTAAGAAATAAAAACACAGAACCTCAATTGGAATTCTGGCTGATTTTCTTTTCTTATGCAAAGTTGTTTCCAACTGGGTACCTATTGGATCATAAAAATCAGAATGAATTTCAGTTGTGAATTGATGATGTCGCAATAGGAAGGATAACAAGTCAAATGGTGGACAAGATTTTTTTATTTCAATGACTTGTAACTTTTTATCTGTTAATTTTGAGTTTTTTGTGATTTTGTTCGAAAAGAAAATTCTCATATGCAAGTCGCTAAAACATAATCTATCAAAAGTTTGAAGATTTGAAAGGAAATCCGATTTTGTACATAATGAGTTTGAGTGAGAAAGGAATGATTGGGAATTTATACAAATAGTGTTACAACACGACTGGGTTTTACTTGTAACATCTTGTTTTTCAAAAAAACTGGCCAGGTTTTGTGAATAGGAAACTAGGTCATGATTACAAACAGGGATGGGGCTTTCCTCATGATACGAATCATAGATCGGGGTATTACCTGGGATAGTAAAATAATTTAAGTGATCTTCTACTTCGAGATGAGGGTGGACTGACATGATTTCTAATTTAAGATGTCCTTTATCCTCTGGCCCTAGTTGAGTTATCTGAGAAAACTCAACAACATTATCATTGTCAAAGTAACTATCACAAAAGACTCTACAGATTTCCCTAGGTTCCTCCTTCTCATTGTATGTTTTCTGACAAGGGAGGTCAGGCAATTCCTTTTTGTCCTTGATCGAAAGTTGTGTTAATGCAATCTCTTTAACTTGAAAACCTAATGATGAGTCATTTAAATAACCCTCTGTAGTTTTTGAGATATCTTGAATATTAAGAGGGGAAATTTTGTCATCAATAAAAACATCAGGATAAAGAGAAAAATGTAAATCTGGAACAATGCATTTAAAAACATCATAAAAGAAACTTTGTTCATCAGATCCATCACAAATGTCGGGCTTTAGATCATACCTTTTTGCGCTGATACTTTTTGAAAGAGAAACATTAGATTGATCTAACCTTGGCATCTGCATTCGTAGGCTTGAAATGATATTGTCAACGTCATCTTCTGTTTCCAAGGTAATTTTGCTTTTAGCATCTTCATCTCTCTTTTCTGGTAGTAGAGCATGCATGACTCCTAGGCTTTGTAAATTTTCTTCATTATGGATGCTTTGTGTATTTAACTTGGAATGATCATTCATATTAGAAGAAAAGCTAGCAAAGGTAGAATTAATTTCTGATTGGTCAGACACAGGAGGTAGGAAATACTCATCGTAATCTGAAGATTCTTCGTCTGTGAGCTCATTTTCGAGATCATACTGTAGGCATTTAAGATGAAATCGCATATTGAAATCCCTTACGGGTTCATCTTGTTCTCTAAGATAATCAATTTCATCGTATACCTGGTCGTAATCATAACAATCAAATTCCAAGATGAACATCTTAACGAACTGGTCCCAGCTGTGAATTGATGCAACTGGGAGGGTTCTGCACCATTTTGTAGCTTCTGTTGTGAAGGTAAGAGTAAAAATCCTGCACAAAACGCCTTCATCAATCTTCTGAGTATCAGAAGTTGAAACTTTTTGTATGAACTGAAGGGCGTGATTGAATGCGGAAGAGTCTTTCTTACCATTGAACTTTACCTGAGACAATAGCCTTACCACGTCCGGTGGAATGTTGGAAGAGGTATGAACATAGATGCAACTCCAAATAGGAACTTCATGAGTAGTCATCCTGTTTCAAGATTTATAATTCAAAAAAAAAAACATTCCAACAGGCATTATGCTCGGCCCTCCTTCTAGCGCCAAATATGTTGAGGGCCCTGAAATCGGGTCAACAACAAGGGGGATACCCACCCGGTCGGGATCCTGGTTGGCGGCTCCTTGCCCGTTTGGTGTAGCGGGTCCGACTGGGGATAACGGGACCAGCTTCCCGATCTAAGGGGTGTGTGTGTGTGTAGGGTTTGATTATGTTGTTTCTTTGAGAACTTTTGAGAGCTAATTTAAATCTAACTCATGATTTGACTATAAGCTGCTGAAATCTAATGAAAACAACATGTGAAATCTACGCTAACCCGGGGTATATCTTTTCCATCATGCGATCTAAAAAGATTTCATATAATAACTGGTAATGAAGATTATTCAGCTACTATAAGAATATAAACCATTTAAGATAAACCATTCTGCATAAGAAGTTAAACAGGACAGTTGTGGACTACATATCGCATGATAAATCATTCATATGTCAAGCATGAACAAATGACTCCATCATACAAAAGTGCCAAATGGTAACCACACATTTATACATTAACATATAAATAACATCAGCTGTATATCACTCTAAGCAAATAAGTAGAAATTCATCAAGAGATAAAAGTACCATTTATGACTGATTTTTACTCACAAACTTCAAGCAATAATGATTTACTTCTACTTACTTCTAACACCTACTAAGAGTACAGAAATGCAACATCAGTAGCAGACATTAAGATGCAAATATCAATAAATCCGATCCTTCCATTCATCAAAACCTCCTCTGAGATGCAGAAATGCATGTTCTGAGGACAAGTTTTTGACAAATTTCTGGACCCTTCTCCAATGCAATGAGAAGGGTTAAAATACTATGTCCTAATCCTAATAATAGTATTATTAAAAAATTAAGGATTCGATTTTCAAACGACCGTCCTTTTTCTAATATCACTAAAACAAAAAGAAACAACATTCTAAATAAAACTACTTGTGGACTTGGTCTTTGAAGTTGCATGTTTCTAACATAGGCTTGAGAAGAGTCGGCTGGCTAATTTCCGTTCTGAGCTGGGCTGCGAAAACGGCATCTATAAGAGCTGGCGCTACCTTCTCGGCTGCGTTCATGATACACTTTACCGTCATCCATTGGCTATGTGGTTTAACCAGGTACATCCAGTAACTTTCCCAATTCAGTCTAGCCAGTGCTTGGATAGCTTTCCCTTTTGCCTGTGCCTTTTGCCTCCATTCTGTCTCCAGTTGCAACTTGTTTGGTAGGTATCCCGGGGTGGTCTCTGAAATCAAATTGGCCCTGTGTAAATTTTCATTTACACAGTCGATAAGAATACTTGCCTGTGTCGCTGCTGCCTCTGCTGCTTGCTCTGCCTGCATGATCTGCTCGTCCCATTTATTGAAGAGCATTTCTTTATGATTTTCATTAATTCTAGGTGCTCCTGCTCTTTTTCCCTTCTCATCGTCTTGCCAAGTCAGATACTCTGTCACTCTCTTGTCGTTCTGATCATATTCGCTTCGCAATTCCACCACCTGACTGGTGATTTTGTCGCTTAGCTCACAGAAGTGCCTCCACTGTGATATTTTACGCCCCAATTCTTCTTGTTGCTGCAGTAGTTGCTCGTTCAAGCCGATGGACTCTGAAATAAACTCTGCAAGCTTAGGTTCATCTCTGTGCATTTCTTGCTCCGCCTGCAGTTGTTTTTCTTTTTCTTCAAGACTCTTTTGGTAGCCTATTTGCATTTGTTGGAAGTCTTCTTGGAGCTTTTCGAGCTGTCTGGAAGCTTCATTGTTTGCGTTGGCTTGCTGTAACTGTTGTTGTAGCAGTTGTATGTGATTTTCTCATTCCTTTAAGAGCTGCTGAACTTCAGAGGCTTTGTCAATAGTTGCAAAAGCATACGCTCCTGCAATTTGAGACAGCTTCGTAAGATTTTCTGTTGGATTATTACTTGGGTCTTTCCACAAGACGTCTAAATGTTCAGCGTCTTGAGACAGTGCATTTTCGAGCTTTCTTTTCTTTATTTGTCTTCTCACAACTGCTTTGTGCTGGGGACTGTAGAACACATCTAGTGGGGGAATTTCTTCTACGTTAAGTAGAAGTTCTGAGGATGGAGTGATGGAGAGATCTTCTGCTTCTGTGGTAACGTTGACTACAGTTGGAGCAACTTCTTGCACCTCCTGTGTATCGTTCACAGGCGTCTTTGGGACTTGCCCTTCGAGGTTGATTAATTCGTTGAAGGACTCCCACTCTTTATCCAGCTCTGTTGTGACAAGAGGAGCTTCGATAACCGGAGGGGGAACATCTCTTGGTGGCGAGGTGATAACTTGTTGCTGAAACATTATACTGGACCGAGCTGTATCTTTGACTGCTTCTTCGTTAATTCTTTTGTCATGCACAGATTCTTCAGGGTGTTCGGAACCTTCTCGCGTGGCGTTGGACTTAGATTTGGAAGTGTTGGAGTTCTCGCTGAGGCTGATGCTCGGAGTTGGCTCTCTAGTAGGTATTCGTAGCCTTTCTAGTGGAATGCTGGCCAGCCTTCTATCTCTATATGATGTGAATTTCTGGAGTTCACCTGGAGATAACCTTGACTGAGCTTCTCGCAAAATCTCTTTGAGTGAGCTCTTACCCTGAAAGAGATCGTCAAACAAATCTTTGTGTCCGAAGAACACTCTTATCTTGACGTTCGTAGTAAACTCTTGGGAAACTTTATTTGGGTCGAATGGCCTCATCGGGAACTTATATAATTGAAGGCACGTCACGTTTTCCACCTCATCAAAAGCGTGTCCTACATCGAATAAAGAGAAGGCCCCACAATTGACGGGAAATTGAGGCCAAATGGCCTTTTTCTTATCTTTTAATTCTTTGGTTAAGCCGCCTTCAGAGCAGGTTTTGTAAGCGATTTCTCGAGCCAAAAGCTTATCTGGGACATACAAGGGTAGGACATGTGGAGGAACAGTGCTTCCATAAACTCGAATGTAAGTAAACCATTCTTCCCCAAACCATCTTGCGATGGAGATGATGTCGGTCTCGGCTTCGGGAGAGCACCTTGGGGGGTCCTTACCATATATCATTCTATATATGGGCAATATAAGCCCATGGAAAATCTGGTAAAAATGAGGGGCAAACTGGGAATCCCACAAGACTTTGTGATAGACGTGAATAGGCAACGGGTCTTGGGTAGTCCATTTCCATCCCATAATGGGGAAATTAGATACAAGGCAAACAGAATCCATAACATAGGTAGCCAAATAGAAAGGAGGATAGACCCTTTGAGAAAAGGATCTTTTGGACATGTAACTAACCACAGCTGTATATAGAGTATCGGAAAGAATTTTAGCCCAATCTACTAAATCAGCATTTGTGGCAGCGTCGATTAATGGCAGCCACTCAGATGAAAACTTGTTGATATCGGGCATACCAAACAACCTACACAGCATGGCTGCAGCAAAACAATATGGAGAAGTAAGGGAACCAGTGCTGTACATACCTTTCTTATCCTTCTTTAACGGCTCATCTCTTCTAGACCATTCTTTAGTGGTGTCCGATAGATCTGGGTTCTCCATTGCGAACTTCCTAAGAAATTATGCATTATAGGTCGCTTGCAGTTCGGGCAGATGGTACATTAGCTTCAGATCTTGGGTGGCGAAAGATCCCACGAGCCCATGTCCCTGAATCTTGAATTGTCTGTTGTTTAATTTTGCGTCATCCAGAATCCACTTGACCATATCTGTGTATGGTAGAATCTTAGGCCTTGCCGCTATTTTGTGAAGGAATGAACATGCTAGGTCTTCTAGGGTTGCTTCAAAGAAGCGTGGTGCACCTGCAACGGTAGTCACTTTCATTATTCTCGGCTTCTCCTCTTCTAATAGCCTGTACATGCCTTCCCATGTGGAGATTCCTGCATCTCGGTTGCAGGCTGTATCTGTGTATAGCGGCGCCATCTCCTTGGTCTTCTCTCTTGCTTCGGAGCTCTGAGCCTTGTTCTTCTTTCCCATTTTTACTTTGTGTTTCTTTCTGAGTCGTCTTTGCACTTTGTTCCTGCAGATTACAAGTGAAATGGAATGTCCGATCAGAAAGGTGATGGGAGAGTTTTAAATGCAAGAGATAAATCAATTACGCCACCTTACGTGAAGCAAATATCCAACAAGGCACGCGTCTTTAATCCTCTTAATGACTGACAACCAATTTACTTACTAACATTAAAAGCGCATGATTTCAGGTCAGGTAATGGTAAGTGGCTTTTCCTTTGAAAGGGGCGCCCGAAGGATTCATGCTAAGGTGATTTTATGATTTGCTGACGTACCTTCACATGTCGCACGATCACAATATCGCAGATCGCAAAACCTAGTGCTTGCCAAACCTCGTCTGGCTTATTTCTGCGATGTGCGATCTAGCGATCGCAATATCGCAGATCAGTGAATTTCTTTGGCTTTTCGCTAGGGACATTAGTATGGTGCGATGCGATGTCGTTATTAATCATGAGGGTGGCGCGTATTTTGATTTTAGAAGAGTAACGGAGATGTTTCCTATCTTTTTGCATACGCGACTTTAAAAGACCTATCGTCTTCCATAGAAAAATATCTAAGATGCCTTTTCTAAATTATGATTTGTAACTTCGAAAAGAAAGTCTAGCTTTTCTTAAAAATCTTATCTAAGGGTCCCCATTCATTCGGTATCATGATTTGATACTAAATGAAATAAAAAAGGGGGGGGGTTGTTGCTGGCCACAACAATTGGCGATTCACTTGGGAGAACTAGTTATCTCTGTTATTTCTATTGACGCTTTTTTTTTTTTTTTTTTTTTTAAAACTACAGAAAAATTTAAAAAATTTGAACTTTATTATAAAAAGATAAGACAAATGAGACTTCAAACTGCCTATGATGTTTCGTCTCAAACTCTTTCCGTTTCAATTATTTGTACACCCAGTTCGTCTTTGCATCTAAATCAGCTGTTACTTGGTCTTTGTAAAACATAAAATAAAGTCTTCTCTGTTTATCAGTCCTTTAGTATGCTCCTTAGTCGCAGGTAGAGCCTCTACTGCCAGCAGGCATCCATAGCCTCGACAGTGTTACCTTTTAACCAGCAATGATCCTTTATCCTGCTTGAGGTTACTCGCAACATTCCAGAGAAAAATCCTTTTTACACACTTTTCCTTTTTAAATTCTCTAAAGAACAATGTCTTGGTTTGGTGGCCAAATTATGACACAGTCATTCACTTGATTTACACTTTTACTGAACAAGCCGGCTCGTGATGAGACCTCTTGTCTTTTGATTGCAACAATCTTAAGTCGTTGCCCTGTTTTGATAGACAGTATTGGCAAAGTCAGCAAGTTATAATATCTGTGATCATGATAAGTCGGCTCGTGATGAGACCTCTTATTCTTTGAGATATAGTGTTTTTCTTGGGTTGTTTCTCTGAATGCTGTAATTTCCTTTTAGCAGGGAGGAAGTCATTGTTTTTCCTTAAGAAAGTTCTGGACGACAATGATAGGGCGATAAAGGCTGTTTTGACAGAGAATACTTATCTTAAGATTGATACCTTTCATTGTGCTGACCTAAAACAAATCCTATACTGAGATATCTTTCTTTAAAATTTTGGAGTTTGAAACTATCATCATATATAGGTTGAAGTTCTAATGATAATAAAGATCAATTTTTTTTTAAAGATTCGCTGTTGATAGTAGCAGAAGTTCCAAATTTTAAACAGAGACAAGGTATCTTCAGTAAATGTCAAATGTCATTGAACCAGAACAAACATTATTATGGAGGAAATTAAAAAGGAATGATAGGCAAATATTTTCTGAGGTCATGAAGAGAATATGTATAGCTTTGCTTATCTGTTATTAAAAACAAAAACCTAACTAAACTACTCCTACTCCTATTCCTATTCTAACCATATACAGGAAATAACTATGTGAAATGATATTTCCAATGGAACCATCTATTCATTTTTATCCTTAGCCGAATGAATCTTCCAAGCATTAATGAAAAGAATCGAATTTTTCTTGGATCGTAATTGTTGGCTAAGAAATAAAAACACAGAACCTCAATTGGAATTCTGGCTGATTTTCTTTTCTTATGCAAAGTTGTTTCCAACTGGGTACCTATTGGATCATAAAAATCAGAATGAATTTCAGTTGTGAATTGATGATGTCGCAATAGGAAGGATAACAAGTCAAATGGTGGACAAGATTTTTTTATTTCAATGACTTGTAACTTTTTATCTGTTAATTTTGAGTTTTTTGTGATTTTGTTCGAAAAGAAAATTCTCATATGCAAGTCGCTAAAACATAATCTATCAAAAGTTTGAAGATTTGAAAGGAAATCCGATTTTGTACATAATGAGTTTGAGTGAGAAAGGAATGATTGGGAATTTATACAAATAGTGTTACAACATGACTGGGTTTTACTTGTAACATCTTGTTTTTCAAAAAAACTGGCCAGGTTTTGTGAATAGGAAACTAGGTCATGATTACAAACAGGGATGGGGCTTTCCTCATGATACGAATCATAGATCGGGGTATTACCTGGGATAGTAAAATAATTTAAGTGATCTTCTACTTCGAGATGAGGGTGGACTGACATGATTTCTAATTTAAGATGTCCTTTATCCTCTGGCCCTAGTTGAGTTATCTGAGAAAACTCAACAACATTATCATTGTCAAAGTAACTATCACAAAAGACTCTACAGATTTCCCTAGGTTCCTCCTTCTCATTGTATGTTTTCTGACAAGGGAGGTCAGGCAATTCCTTTTTGTCCTTGATCGAAAGTTGTGTTAATGCAATCTCTTTAACTTGAAAACCTAATGATGAGTCATTTAAATAACCCTCTGTAGTTTTTGAGATATCTTGAATATTAAGAGGGGAAATGTTGTCATCACTAAAAACATCAGGATAAAGAGAAAAATGTAAATCTGGAACAATGCATTTAAAAACATCATAAAAGAAACTTTGTTCATCAGATCCATCACAAATGTCGGGCTTTAGATCATACCTTTTTGCGCTGATACTTTTTGAAAGAGAAACATTAGATTGATCTAACCTTGGTATCTGCATTCGTAGGCTTGAAATGATATTGTCAGCGTCATCTTCTGTTTCCAAGGTAATTTTGCTTTTAGCATCTTCATCTCTCTTCTCTGGTAGTAGAGCATGCATGACTCCCAGGCTTTGTAAATTTTCTTCATTATGGATGCTTTTTGTATTTAACTTGGAATGATCATTCATATTAGAAGAAAAGCTAGCAAAGGTAGAATTAATTTCTGATTGGTCAGACACAGGAGGTAGGAAATACTCATCGTAATCTGAAGATTCTTCGTCTGTGAGCTCATTTTCGAGATCATACTGTAGGCATTTAAGATGAAATCGCATATTGAAATCCCTTACGGGTTCATCTTGTTCTCTAAGATAATCAATTTCATCGTATACCTGGTCGTAATCATAACAATCAAATTCCAAGATGAACATCTTAACGAACTGGTCCCAGCTGTGAATTGATGCAACTGGGAGGGTTCTGCACCATTTTGTAGCTTCTGTTGTGAAGGTAAGAGTAAAAATCCTGCACAAAACGCCTTCATCAATCTTCTGAGTATCAGAAGTTGAAACTTTTTGTATGAACTGAAGGGCATGATTGAATGCGGAATAGTCTTTCTTACCATTGAACTTTACCTGAGACAATAGCCTTACCACGTCCGGTGGAATGTTGGAAGAGGTATGAACATAGATGCAACTCCAAATAGGAACTTCATGAGTAGTCATCCTGTTTCAAGATTTATAATTCAAAAAAAAAACATTCCAACAGGTATTATGCTCGGCCCTCCTTCTAGCGCCAAATATGTTGAGGGCCCTGAAATCGGGTCAACAACAAGGGGGATACCCACCCGGTCGGGATCCTAGTTGGCGGCTCCTTGCCCGTTTGGTGTAGCGGGTCCGACTGGGGATAACGGGACCACCTTCCCGATCTAAGGGGTGTGTGTGTGTGTAGGGTTTGATTATGTTGTTTCTTTGAGAACTTTTGAGAGCTAATTTAAATCTAACTCATGATTTGACTATAAGCTGCTGAAATCTAATGAAAACAACATGTGCAATCTACGCTAACCCGGGGTATATCTTTTCCATCATGCGATCTAAAAAGATTTCATATAATAACTGGTAATGAAGATTATTCAGCTACTATAAGAATATAAACCATTTAAGATAAACCATTCTGCATAAGAAGTTAAACAGGACAGTTGTGGACTGCATATCGCATGATAAATCATTCATATGTCAAGCATGAACAAATGACTCCATCGTACAAAAGTGCCAAATGGTAACCACACATTTATACATTAACATATAAATAACATCAGCTGTATATCACTCTAAGCAAATAAGTAGAAATTCATCAAGAGATAAAAGTACCATTTATGACTGATTTTTACTCACAAACTTCAAGCAATAATGATTTACTTCTACTTACTTCTAACACCTACTAAGAGTACAGAAATGCAACATCAGTAGCAGACATTAAGATGCAAATATCAATAAATCCGATCCTTCCATTCATCAAAACCTCCTCTGAGGTGCAGAAATGCATGTTCTGAGGACAAGTTTTTGACAAATTTCTGGACCCTTCTCCAATGCAATGAGAAGGGTTAAAATACTATGTCCTAATCCTAATAATAGTATTATTACAAAATTAAGGATTCGGTTTTCAAACGACCGTCCTTTTTCTAATATAACTAAAACAAAAAGAAACAACATTCTAAATAAAACTACTTGTGGACTTGGTCTTTGAAGTTGCATGTTTCTAACATAGGCTTGAGAAGAGTCGGCTGGCTAATTTCCGTTCTGAGCTGGGCTGCGAAAACGGCATCTATAAGAGCTGGCGCTACCTTCTCGGCTGTGTTCATGATACACTTTACCGTCATCCATTGGCTATGTGGTTTAACCAGGTACATCCAGTAACTTTCCCAATTCAGTCTAGCCAGTGCTTGGATAGCTTTCCCTTTTGCTTGTGCCTTTTGCCTCCATTCTGTCTCCAGTTGCAACTTGTTTGGTAGGTATCCTGGGGTGGTCTCTGAAATCAAATTGGCCCTGTGTAAATTTTCATTTACACAATCGATAAGAATACTTGCCTGTGTCGCTGCTACCTCTGCTGCTTGCTCTGCCTGCGTGATCTGCTCGTCCCATTTATTGAAGAGCATTTCTTTATGATTTTCATTAATTCTAGGTGCTCCTGCTCTTTTTCCCTTCTCATCGTCTTGCCAAGTCAGATACTCTGTCACTCTCTTGTCGTTCTGATCATATTCGCTTCGCAATTCCACCACCTGACTGGTGATTTTGTCGCTTAGCTCACAGAAGTGCCTCCACTGTGATATTTTACGCCCCAATTCTTCTTGTTGCTGCAGTAGTTGCTCGTTCAAGCCGATTGACTCTGAAATAAACTCTGCAAGCTTAGGTTCATCTCTGTGCATTTCTTGCTCCGCCTGCAGTTGTTTTTCTTTTTCTTCAAGACTCTTTTGGTAGCCTATTTGCATCTGTTGGAAGTCTTCTTGGAGCTTTTCGAGCTGTCTGGAAGCTTCATTGTTTGCGTTGGCTTGTTGTAACTGTTGTTGTAGCGGTTGTATGTGATTTTCTCGTTCCTTTAAGAGCTGCTGAACTTCAGAGGCTTTGTCAATAGTTGCAGAAGCATACGCTCCTGCAATTTGAGACAGCTTCGTAAGATTTTCTGTTGGATTATTACTTGGGTCTTTCCACAAGACGTCTAAATGTTCAGCGTCTTGAGACAGTGCATTTTCGAGCTTTATTTTCTTTCTTTGTCTTCTCACAACTACTTTGTGTTGGGGACTGTAGAACACATCTAGTGGGGGAATTTCTTCTACGTTAAGTAGAAGTTCTGAGGATGGAGTGATGGAGAGATCTTCTGCTTCTGTGGTAACGCTGACTACGGTTGGAGCAACTTCTTGGACCTCCTGTGTATCGTTCACAGGCGTCTTCGGGACTTGCCCTTCGAGGTTGATTAATTCGTTGAAGGACTCCCACTCTTTATCCAGCTCTGCTGTGACAAGAGGAGCTTCGATAACCGGAGGGGGAACATCTCTTGGTGGCGAGGTGATAACTTGTTGCTGAAACATTATACTGGACCGAGCTGTATCTTTGACTGCTTCTTCGTTAATTCTTTTGTCATGCACAGATTCTTCAGGGTGTTCGGAACCTTCTCGCGCGGCGTTGGACTTAGATTTGGAAGTGCTGGAGTTCTCGCTGAGGCTGATGCTCGGAGTTGGCTCTCTAGTAGGTATTCGTAGCCTTTCTAGTGGAATGCTGGCCAGCCTTCTATCTCTATATGATGTGAATTTCTGGAGTTCACCTGGAGATAACCTTGACTGAGCTTCTCGCAAAATCTCTTTGAGTGAGCTCTTACCCTGAAAGAGATCGTCAAACAAATCTTTGTGTCCGAAGAACACTCTTATCTTGACGTTCGTAGTAAACTCTTGGGCAACTTTATTTGGGTCGAATGGCCTCATCGGGAACTTATATAATTGAAGGCAAGTCACGTTTTCCACCTCATCAAAAGCGTGTCCTACATCGAATAAAGAGAAGGCCCCACAATTGATGGGAAATTGAGGCCAAATGGCCTTTTTCTTATCTTTTAATTCTTTGGTTAAGCCGCCTTCAGAGCAGGTTTGGTAAGCGATTTCTCGAGCCAAAAGCTTATCTGGGACATACAAGGGTAGGACATGTGGAGGAACAGTGCTTCCATAAACTCGAATGTAAGTAAACCATTCTTCGCCAAACCATCTTGCGATGGAGATGATGTCGGTCTCGGCTTCGGGAGAGCACCTTGGGGGGTCCTTACCATATATCATTCTATATATGGGAAATATAAGCCCATGGAAAATCTGGTAAAAATGAGGGGCAAACTGGGAATCCCACAAGACTTTGTGATAGACGTGAATAGGCAACGGGTCTTGGGTAGTCCATTTCCATCCCATAATGGGGAAATTAGATACAAGGCAAATAGAATCCATAACATAGGCAGCCAAATAGAAAGGAGGATAGACCCTTTGAGAAAAGGATCTTTTGGACCTGTAACTAACCACAGTCGTATATAGAGTATCGGAAAGAATTTTAGCCCAATATACTAAATCGGAATTTGTGGCAGCGTCGATTAATGGCAGCCACTCAGATGAAAACTTGTTGATATCGGGCATACCAAACAACCTACACAGCATGGCTGCAGCAAAACAATATGGAGAAGTAAGGGAACCAGTGCTGTACATACCTTTCTTATCCTTCTTTAACGGCTCATCTCTTCTAGACCATTCTTTAGTGGTGTCCGATAGATCTGGGTTCTCCATTGCGAACTTCCTAAGAAATTCTGCATTATAGGTCACATGCGGTTCGGGCAGATGGTACATTAGCTTTAGATCTTGGGCGACGAAAGATCCCACGAGCCCATGTCCCTGAATCTTGAATTGTCTGTTGTTTTATTCTGCATCATCCAGAATCCACTTGACCATATCTGTGTATAGTAGAATCTTAGGCCTTGCCGCTATTCTGTGAAGGAATGAACATGCTAGGTCTTCTAGGGTTGCTTCAGAGGAGCGTGGTGCACCTGCAACGGCAGTCACTTTCATTATTCTCGGATTCTCCTCTTCTAATAGCCTGTACATGCCTTCCCATGTGGAGATTCCTGCATCTCGGTTGCAGGTTTTATCTGTGTATAGGGGCGCCATCTCCTTGGTCTTCTCTCTTGCTTCAGAGCTCTGAGCCTTTTTCTTCTTTCCCATTTTTACTTTGTGTTTCTTTCTGAGTCGTCTTTGCACTTTGTTCCTGCAGATTACAAGTGAAATGGAATGTCCGATCAGAAAGGTGATGGGAGAGTTTTAAATGCAAGAGATAAATCAATTACGCCACCTTACGTGAAGCAAATATCCAACAAGGCACGCGTCTTTAATCCTCTTAATGACTGACAACCAATTTACTTACTAACATTAAAAGCGCATGATTTCAGGTCAGGTAATGGTAAGTGGCTTTTCCTTTGAAAGGCGCGCCCGAAGGATTCGTGCTAAGGTGATTTTATGATTTGCTGACGTACCTTCGCATGTCGCACGATCGCAATATCGCAGATCGCAAAACCTAGTGCTTGCCAAACCTCGTCTGGCTTGTTTCTGCGATGTGCGATCTAGCGATCGCAATATCGCAGATCGGTGAATTTCTTTGGCTTTTCGCTAGGGACATTAGTATGGTGCGATGCGATGTCGTTATTAATCATGAGGGTGGCGCGTATTTTGATTTTAGAAGAGTAACGAAGATGTTTCCTATCTTTTTGCATACGCGACTTTAAAAGACCTATCGTCTTCCATAGAAAAATATCTAAGATGCCTTTTCTAAATTATGATTTGTAACTTCAAAAAGAAAGTCTAGCTTTTCTTAAAAAAATTATCTAAGGGTCCCCATTCATTCGGTATCATGATTTGATACTAAATGAAAGAAAAAAGGGGGGGTTGTTGCTGGCCACTACAGGTTCTTTGCTTCATTTTTTCAGTTTTGTCTCTGATTTTTGCAGCCTGTGATTAGTATATGTGTCTGTTTCAAAACCCCTTTTCTTTGCCTTAATTCCGCCTCCTTTGTACAAAAAGACTGTAGATGTTTTTGTCTGTTTGTTACATCATTTACAGTTTTCCATTGCAAAAGTAGAATAGTCATACTGTCGTCCTTTGATTTAGATCTGTCGTAACTGTCGATTTTAATCTTAGGAGAAAGTTTATTTGCTGTTGACAGTCGATTATGCTTTTACTTTTGCCTTTGGTTTGAATTTGTGACTTTCCAGTGTCGAAACGAGTGTTTATTTCAAAATCGTAAAGTGTCGTAATCATCTCTACCTTTTGATTTCGAAAAGAAGCTTGTTTGTGTTTGTCACTTGAAAGCAAATTCAGATTTGTACATCAACTTTATTTTTAGGCATCAATATTAAGAAAGTGAAAAACAAATACATGCACATGTGCATTTGCATATTGACAGTCTGTTTGGCTTGATTTAGGAAAGTGCATTTACAGTGTGCTCTTTGCTCTTTGCGAAAAGATTGTGTCTTTATTTTCCCCTTGTAACTAGGATTTTCATTGCTGAAAAGAGATAAAAGTTTGCTTATCATATTTAGATTGCATTTTAGGAATTACATCTACATCTTCTGGTGAACCCAAAAGGAAAACTTCATAAGGAAGATCAACTTAAAATAAATTGAATGAATCTAACAACGCTTTGGAACTTAACGCACAACATTTAGAGGTCTAGGCTAGAGACGTATTCCAGCATCGTAAAGCCTGGTAACTGTTGTCCTCACTGATGGTTGGGTGATTCCTCCACTTTGAGACGATAAGTGCCAGTACAGACTTGTGCTCCCACGTACCGTCGAGTATATATTGGCAGACCCCTATAGGCTTAAAACCTTTTATCCATAGGAAGCCGTGTCGGCTGCCCTACTGATTGCAATGCACCGAACACAGCATTCGAGAAGATTGACTGCCGTACCGTAAAAAGTATTCTGCAGTTTTGTGATTGGTTTGGTACTCCCTCTATCTAGATCTCCAGAGCAATCCCTTTCGTTCCTTTTCAGACTCCTTAACGAAAAAGGTCCATCTGAGCACTTGTCACTTCAAGCTCATTAAAAATCGAAGGAGACTAGAGTCATCTTGTGTTTTTTCTCGACTCTTAAAAACTGAAAAAACAAGTTGTGTCAAAGCGTCTAAAAATTTATTTTAAACGGAATATTCATTACCCCTTTCCTACGTTGATCTTGGGTTGAGAAAATGGAGTCTACCAACCAAGGAATTCCCCTTGGTGGAAATCCTAGTCCCTTCTCCTCTTGGGGAGATGTTGGTGCACCCCATATGGCCACATTGTCACTTCCAGGACTGACAATTGGCTTGCCGGTATGGCTCTTCTCAACCAATGTCGTTCAGAACACCACTATTCCTGAACAATCGAATCAGCAATTAGACGAGTCCAGAGTTACCCACCAACCTTCTACTTCCTATAATTCTTCCTCTCCTCCTTCCTCTTCGCTTGATGGGGCTGGCAAAGCCAAAAGTCAAGTTCCTAAGGAGAAGAAGGAAAAGAAGAAGAAAGAGAAGAAGAAGAAGGAGCCAAAGGCGAATGGGGGAAAACGAGTGTCGTCTAACGAAAATCCACACACTGCACCAACCAGGCCTAAATCGCCATGTGTCATTTGCAAAGGAGACCACTTTCACAGAGATTGTCCTTGCATCCCTCGGATACTAAGGGACTGGTCTCCTCGTTTGCACAATCCGGTGTCATCAACCTCTGATGATCATGTTGAAAGCACACCGTCAACTAGTGAAAGTGAAGCCCTAGGACAAAAAGGGAAAGCTAGATTTCCCTGTAAACTGTGCGAAGGCAATCATGTCGTCCACCGTTGTCCCTTCTTAGACGAAGCTAAAAGAGTTTTGGACGATCGTCCGGTTTCACCATTACGACTTCCTCCTGGATATAAAAAACTCTTGACGAGTCCGTCACTAGTTGAGAATCCAGCTGGCCCGCTCAGGTGGTCGGCTGAAGCGCCTATCATTGAAGATAAACCATCTGAATCCATACCAGACGAAAGTCAAAAGGTCGAGGCAGAAGTTGACCCGGTCTTGCCTTCAGAGGTTTTATCTTCGGATGATACAATCACTGAAGAGAACAAGGATGACACCGTCCAGATTCTCTTCATCAACACAGACTCCGACGAACATGGGGGCAATCTACCCATTCCCTTACCGCAGGAGGGAAGTTCGTCAGAGCCATACCCGGCCGTCCACTCGGTCCCACCTCCAAGCAACCTAGTTGTCTCCTTCGACTGGAATCAACTAGGCAGACCCCGTTTACCAGCAAGCATACCATTCTGAATTATCATTCAAATATATAGAATGGTCATGGCTGGTACCGTCATAGATGAGGGGGCTTCTGTGAGTATCCTTTCCTCTATTGCTTGGAAAGCGCTTGGTTCGCCATCGCTTTTGCCTGAGATGAGAAATCTGACAGGCTTTGGTAAAGGAACCAGTCGACCTTTAGGGATCCTTCCTGATGTGCCCATAACATTGAGAAGGAAGATAGTTCACATGAATGTAATGGTAGTTCAAGGACCCTTGGATTATAACCTACTCCTTGGACGAGACTATATTTATTGCATGGGAGCCATCATCTCCTCACTCTTTAGAGTAATGTGTTTTCCGCACGAAGGAAGAATGGTCAAGCTCATGGACCAGCTTTCATTTCCCGGATCACGCATAGCAAATAGTCATATACCATCCCTAAATGGTCTTTTCACGCAAGAAATGTCTCAATCCCCAGTCCGTCCTCCCGATGAGCGCGAGTAATTCGGAGGGATATGACTGAAACCCAGGGGGCATGCGTCTTGGTCTGCTTCGGCAGGAAAACTTCGGGTATAGGGTAGGTTTCCACGGGAGAATATGACTAGTCTGTACCCCGTCCATCGGTGGAAGAGGGGTTATTCGAGAATAAGATTCTCTTGTCAAAGTTATGTGAGTGGCGGACGTCGTTGCTCACCTTTGTTTATCTCGGTAGACATCGCCGAAGAAGTGTTTTGTTTGCACCGCGAATAGAACAATCTTTGGGTAACCTGTAAGAGGTAGGCCTTTCCTGATAGAACAAATGTTTTGTCTGCAAATTGAGGGGTAACCTTGAAACCATATTTTATACCTGGGGGCATGCAAACCTTTTGGAATGTAAGCAAGGGGCGGCTATTTATTTTTTAAATTTTTAGGACCTCTAACCCTTTAAACTCGTAGGATTAGTCGTCACCTAACTTGCATAAAGAAAGGATGTGGAGCGAAAATCTAAAAATTGCCATTTTTATATGAGACTTTCTTATCATATGATTGGATTAATCGAGCCGTTTTAGCACATAGTTCAAGCTTGTTAAAAAATAAACATAAGACATGAGCAAATGTTTCCACCCACGTTTAAGCTCGTTAAAAAATGAACTATTCCCCGGTAAATAACCACCGTGAATGTAGCATTTCAGCCATTAAAGCCTTGGTCGTGTTTGCACCGTCACCTCCAATTTTCCATTGGCCGATCATTCACCTCCATTTGATTGTTTACCCATTTTGAGGAACAGCTGCGAAGAGTGATTTCACTAGCCATCCTTGTGACACTGCCGTGATTGGAAAATTCCAAACCTTACTCGGAATCAGCTGCTACCCATTTTATCACTCGTTCCTCAAAAGACGAGTCTTCTTTAAGCTCTTTTCAACTGACTCGTAAAATATGAAAAGATTGCCGAGTTTTGGCCTTCCAGCTCGTTAAAGCGACCGGAAGTGCTATCCCTCCTCTAGATTTTAATCTTTTTGGACCTGAGGGATTATTGCACAAAAAGATCGAGCGCTTGTTTTGTTCAGCTCGTTAAAACTATCGAAAATTCATCCCTTCTGTATTGTTTTATACTTTTTCGGACTTAAGGGATTAGATGACGAAAAAGGAATTTTGGAGTTAACTTTACGTACCTTTTCAGACTCTCTAAAAATGAAAAGGACCGAGTTATCTTTGTTGTTAGACTCGTTAAAAAGATTAATAGCGACAAACTTGTCTTTAGACGAGAACGAGTTTCACTATCGCTAGGCTCGTTAAAACATAGCGATGGGTTTGTCCGAAGGGAAAATTATAGAACAAGCATATGTTATCCTCCTCAAGCTTGACAAAAATAAAGAGGTACTGGTCAGCAATGACTGGGGAAAAATTGGGAAGAAAACTCAAAGAATCTTTATTGGTAGCGAGTCGCTCTTGAACATGACACTTCCACTCCATGTCCGAATCAGGTTGGGTTGTTTCATTCACCGGTCACATCACCATGGTCACGCCATACCATCCACATTTGGGGTAAATGCTACCAATCCATCACATAAGTGTCGCCGACATGTTCAAGAGAAGTCATCCAGAGAAGTCACCTGTGTCCCATCCACTACCATACATTATACTTCATTCTTTCATGACCGCCATCCTGAACCGTATATCATCAAATTGTTTTCACCTCCATCAAAATCATTTGCTCTGTTCCGTGTCATTGATGTGGGATTCATTAAGGCCCTCCTTTGATGGATCGCTTCTTGTCGACACCAGCTCATTATCCAAGAAGTTGATCTAGGAACACCCCATTCAGTACTTTGAAGCTTGCATGCCTCAGTGGCAAGTTTCTCACTTCTGGCGACAGGTATACATCAATGACCTTCGACCGAAATATTTTGAGTGGTGTTCGACGCCAAGTCCTTTATTCACACCATGTGAATTGTATTGCAGTACCTTGAGGGTCATCATCATTATCGGTGATTCCTCTCGCGCTTGTTAACGGTTTACATCATTGACTGGTAATCAAGCGATGTCTTTCCATGTTCGACTTTAAAACATTTCTCACATGGATCGACTTGTACTTCGAGTGAAGATCAGACGAGATTGAAGACCCCGGATCTAGTTTCATCCATCCGGGCTGCGATATATATTCAGGAAAAATAAAGGCATTGAAATGTACAGCATTGCAGCACAAATAATCATCCTACCAAAAGGATGATGGCTCTATCAGAATCATCAGTCTACCATCAGACGATTGTTTGTCCTATGTACATGAAAATGAATTTATAAAGCTGAGCATGGGAATGCCTACCTCAGCTAGATCATGAAAAATAGTATGAAGATAATGTATTGTATTGTATCTTATTACAGGTCTCCTCCCAGCAAAGAAAGAACTTCGGATCCTCCTAATAAAGCATTTCACCCGATAAACGGCCTCATACTTTAGGGGGCAACTGTTATAGACATTTTTGTGCCTTACAGCTATAAGCATGAAATGTCCATAAACCAAGGGATCCTAAGTCCCTAAAAGTGTTGTTCCGACCCCTAAAGGAACAAGGTCAACAAATTACAGCTTCTCCCAGAAGTTCTCCACCAGAAACTGCTCAGAATCAGTCAAATCAGGATCATTTCAGCTGCTCCACTGGCTAGCTGCGTTGCATAGCACCCAAATACACTAGCTAGATGCGTTTCAACGCACCTAAATGCACTACCAGGGTGCGTTGAGCGGGAAATGACAAATGGCAGTGTCATTCCACGAGGTGGAAAGACAATGGAAGCTTCCAGAATCTTCCCCAATGACACTTACCTCACTGAGTTCAACAAAGGATGAGTAAGAGGCTCTCAGTCTCCAAGTGGAAGCAAGAACTGACAGAGAGAAGACACTAGTCAAATCATAAGCTGACTCATCCTCTTTGCATACATCTATATATGGATCCCTCATCCCAGAGATCCAGAGGCTGGAATTTTGTACATTGCAGAGAATTGATGTTGGTTTTGAGATAGATATCAGAGTATTGGGTGATTTATGCTTTGTTGGAGGTGAAGAGGGGCTTCTTTTCTGGGAGGTTGATGCTGGATCAGGAATCATCGGTTGTAACTCCTCTTGGATCTTCTTGTTATATCAATAAAACTATTTGAGTTTCTCCTACATGCTTGTGTATCATTGATTTTTGTTACATTTGTATCTTTAGCTTAAATCTGATCCTAAGCTATTTATGAATATAAATCCATGTCTTTGTGTAGTTTTCTTCTTCTGTGATCTTACAGGAACTTGGTGAAGCTGGGCAAGTAAGGAAGCAGGTAGCTGGAAGCTGTCAAAGAGGAGAGAGATTGGATCAAAGGACTAGTGCAAGACACAGGTTGGTTCATCCTATTCCTCTTCGTTTATAGTTCATAAAGAAGAATACAAAAGTAGTTTTCTCTGTTTGTTTCTAAGGTCACTGTCACACCTTAGTGGGATAGGGTCGTTCTGAATAGACACTTTTCCCGTTAACAAACAGCAGACACAAAACATAGTTAAAAACCACTTTAAGTGCTCTTTTATTATTAATATGCAATGATGTTGATAGCTTAGGAGGTCCAGGTAAATGGAAAAAGTCTAGGAAGGTGTATAGGAAAGATGCAAGTTTAGGGCTCAACGATTCTCATCATCAATTTTAATATAAAGATTAGTGACTAAAGTGCCTCTTCTAAATCCTTGTTGTTGTAGATATTTACCAATCCTGGAGTACCAATCTCTTGGAGCTTGTTTTAATCCATATAGTACTTTATTTATTTTTCATATATGATATGCATCTTCAGGCAGTTGAAATCCTTCTACTGCTCTATGTACACCTCCTCTTCTAAATCACCACTTATAAATGTGGACTTGACATCTATTTCATATTTTTTGAAATTTGTTTGAAGCATGCAAATTCTAAGAACATTCCTATTGCTTCTAATCTAGCAACATGATCAAAAATTTCTTCAAAATCAATGCCTTCTACCTGTGCATACCCTTTGCAAACTATTCTAGCTTTATTCCTCACTACTTTTCCAGCTTCATTCAACTTGTTTCTAAATACCCACTTGGTGCCAATTACATTCTTGTATTTTGGTCTAGGCACAAGTTCTTATGTGATAGTTTTCTCTGTCTAATCTATTTCTTCGTTCATATCATTTACCTAGTTCTTATCACTATTTACCCTGATTGAACCCTATTTGATGTATATATAGTTTTTTCCACTACTTCTCCTCAAAAGATGTTTGTGACCTTTGCTTCATCCATCATATCTCTTATTGTCTCTTGTACTAATCTATTATTTCTTTCAACTACTCCATTATGTTGGGGGCTTCTAGCTACTAAGTATTGTCTTATCATTCCATGCTCTTCACATAATTCCTTGAACTCATATGAGGCAAACTCTCCTTTACTATCAGATCTCAAGCACTTAATTTTTAGATCTATTTTGTTTTCAACTTGAGATTTGAATACCTTGAATTTGCTGAGGGATTTTGATTTTTTTCTAAGTAGCATGATCCATGTTGCATTGGTAAGATCATTAATGAAAAGTATGAAGTGCCTTTCTCTTCTTAACGTTTGAGTTTTAGTAGGGTTGAATATATTGTATGAATTAGCTCCAATGTTCTGGATGATGAATATTATTTTGTCTTGAAGTGGACCATTCTTTTCTTCCAAAACTAACATGGATTTCATATGGAATTATTGGGCTTTAATATCTTTGGCATGCCCATCACTACTTCTATCATGTTGATTTTTACTAGATTTTCAAAACTAATATTCCCCATTCTTCTATGCCACAACTAGATTTCATCTACATTGCTTATGCAACATTTTTCTTTGGCTCCATAAAAAACATATACATTACTAGGAGTTCTAATTGTATTGGCTATCACTTTCCTAGATTCAGCTTTCCTTATTTCACATCCATTATAGTGGAATGTGAGGTCTTATCCTTGGTCACAAATTTTACTTACAATCAACAAAGTGTGCTTCATACAATCAAAATATAAAACATTTTGAGTGTTAAAAATAACAATACATTTACCTTTTATCCTAGATGGTGCATCGTTTCCAAAAGTGACACTTCCTCCTTTATCTTCTTTTAAGGAAAGAAATTTACTATTGTCCCTGGTCATGTGCTTTGAGAGACCACATTAATATACCATTAACCTTCTTGATTTTGAACATAGAATGCAAGTCAGCATTCTTCATATTTTTTTGACTTCTTTTTCCACCCCTTGGTGTATTCTTGTTGTTGGCATTGCTTGGGAAATTTTTTCCTAGGAGGGTTTGTGAATCAGCTTCTCCATTCACTTTCCTCTTCCCCAAAATTATTATATATATAAAATTCAATTTCATCCAGGAGAGGATAAAATGCATTGTTCTTTCTAGAATAATGATTCCTAGATTTGAGCATTAAGAACTTACTAGATCTAAAAATTTTATTTATGATATATCTATGAGTTCTACAATCTACAACCTTATGACCAAAGTTATGACATGAGAAACAATAGCCATAAAATATATTTGAGTACCTAGATGTGTATGGCCTATGTGGAGGAGTGATTCTATTGAACACTTTTTTTCTTTCCTGTTGATTCTTTTATTTACTTTGAGTATCCTTGATGGAGCTGATGGGATCATTTCTTTGTTGATTCTTTTTTTTCAGATGCTTCTATTTATTTTTTTGGACCTTTCCTTTAGCATTAAAATAGTTGATAAGCTCTTATTTTTGTGGGGACTTTGTGCTTTATTTTTATTTAAAGATATCATGGTGCTCTTTGTAGCTCATACTTGTCTTGATTGTTAGTGACTCTAATTTCTAAGGATGTTATCGAGAGTTTCAAATTTATTTACAAATATTAAGTTTATATAAAATTGAGCTCTAGATTTCTATATATCTTTTCTTAAAGATACGACTTTTGCTTCAAGCCTCTCACAATTTCTCTCCCATTTTGTTAACTTATTTGAAATAATTTCTTCTCTTCTCTTTGCCTCTTCAAGCTGGGTCTTAATATGGATGATTTCTTCTTCATTTGAATTTATATCTCTCTTTTTATGTTTCTTATACAACTCTTTTCTCAAGTATATGCTCTCATATTATAAACTTTCACAATTGTTTTGCTTGTCCCTTAATTTATTTATTAGAGTTTCTTCAATTCTTTTCGCTTCTTTTAGTTGAATCTTTTGGAGATTGATTGACTCTTAATCAAAAAAATGTTTTCTTTTTCTCCATTTAGCAGTTTTTCCTTCAACTTTTTGTTCCTTTTCTAGCCTTCCTTAGTTCATATAGATCACTAAACAATTATCCTTCAAGGTCAAATCCACATTCACTTTCTTATTCAAAATATGAATTATCTTTAAAGATATGTCTAGTTTCTATGGCCATGAGAAAGCATTCATCTAACTCTTCTTTGTATGTTTTTTCATTACTCTCTTCTCATGAGAAATTTTCTTCTTTTTAATATAATCTCTTCTAATTCTAAGATTTTTCTTTCTTATATTTTTAGATCTAGTTCTATTCTTATAATTACTTTCCTTTTCTTGATCTTCTACTTTAGAAAAAGGACATTGAGAAGCAAAGTGGCCAACTCTACCACAATCAAAGCATTTGAGTGGTAATTTACCTTTATACTTGCCATATCCCCTTTTTAGCTTCCTCGTGAATTGAGCTACCTCTAGATCTAACTCATGGATGGAGCAATATTTAGCTCTTTTTCTTTCTATGAGACTGTGAAGGTAACCTCCTTAGGTCCTGACATATTTTTTCCAAACTCATTTCATTTGTTGTGAGAATTTTGTGTAATTCTTTCACCTTTAAGTTGTCTAGGTCTTTCATCTCCTCAATGGCTAAGATATTTACATTGAATATCATAGAAAGAAATCTTAATACTTTCTAAAAAAAACTACATCAACCTTTTTGTTAAGACCTTTAATGGTGTTTACCACTTCATCAACTCTAAGAAATAATTCTACAATATTTGCGTCTTCATTCATATTTAGACTTTCAAACCTCATTCTATGTGTTTGAAGTTTAGCTTTCTTTACCTTATCATCTCCTTCATAGTTTATTTGGAGTTTATCTCATATCTCCTTAGCAGAATAACAATGCATTACTTTAACAAATTCTGATTCAGAAATACCACATTGAATTACATTCATTGCCTTCGCATTTTTTGTAAATGCACTTCTTCCAGTTGGATCTATTAGAGAAGTTCCTAGATTTCTATATCCATCTTCAACAAACGTCCAAATGTCAACACCAAGAGACATTAAATAAGCACTCATTCTTACCTCCCAAAAGGTATAATTAGTCCCTTAAATAGTGGAGCTATGCTTGAAAAGGATCCATCCTGACTGGCCATTAATTCCCTTAATATCTATGTTCCAACAATTAGACTATGCGTTGATACCAATTGTTGGGACTGATAATTGTACTTGTGAGGGTGAATTAGAATAATAAAATTTTACACTTATTTAAAACATCCAATGACAAAATAATGCACTAGTCACATAGAGAATTAAACACAATATGTATATGGAAACCCATTTAGGATAAAACCATAAAACTTATTTCATTTATATGATTGAAGTAGGAACCAACCTTCTCCTACAATATTTGTAGGAACTAACCTATAAGAGACACCAATCCCCTCAGCTTTGAAAGCACCAACTTGTTGGAGGCATCAACCCCCTTAGATTTGCAAGCATGGACTTGTTGAAGACACCAATCCCCTATAGATCTGCTGATCCAAACTCTTTACCTTCTACATCTTTGTTTCATCACATTTTCAAGCTAGATTTGGAGGCACCTTATTTAATTCTTATATCGACAACAACTATTTAATTTTGATATCCTTTATCTCTTTTCTTTCTCAGAAGCAGTCTTTTCTTTATGGTCCCATGGTAGTCTTATCTCGTGTTGCATAGTACAACATTCTATTATACACACTCTTTATTGGTCATCTCACACTTCTTGAATACACACATTGTTTATGTGTGTTTACTTGGATCTTCCAACACACTGTCTTTGAGCTTTGCTTTAGTCTCTTACTAGACCATATCTCTATAGATCCCCTATTCTCTCACATAATTTGTGCATTCCTTCACATTTATGCTCTCCACATGCTCATATTATTCTCACATATGTGCTCACCTCACTCACGCTTCTTGATCACATATATACTCTCTCATATGCTCTAATCATTATTTTGTTCTCTAACTACCTATTTCTATTCTAAAAAATTTCACACACTCAACTTTTGTTTGGATTTAATTTTGTGCATTTTCCTTCCTAGGTGTGTTTTATTTTAATGATATGGGATAAATACTTATAACTAAATCCCCAGTGAGATTTGACTACTAGTATTATGACCCCTCTCAATGGCCACTTTCCCATCCTTTTCCACAAAACAATATACTAGGAATTCCATCCAACACTGCTTTTCCCTAGATTTTGAAGTTGTTGAAACTCGACCATCTGCCCAAAGTACTGAGACTGAAGTCCCAAGGCCATTAAACAAACTTCATCATAAAATAATCCTTTCCATTTGTTGTAGTTGATGGCTAATTGTTATATCTCTTTGAGACTTTACCCCTGGGGATGATCCACTAATGTCTCTATTTCACTTTGATGCTATGATGACCCAAGGCTCTTTATAACAGAAAGACCTTACCAAGTAAGGTCCTGGAATAGATCTTGAGGCCTTTTTGTCTGTCACATCATGCCATCATGGACCAATCACTGAGTTCCACTTGTTCTTCTGGCACGTTCCTATTATAGACATTTTTGTGCCTTACAGCTATAGGCATGAAATGTCCATAATCCAAGGGATCCAAAGTCCCTAAAGATGTTTTTACAGCTCCTAAAGGAACAAGGTCAACCAATGACAGCTTCTCCAAGAAGTTCTCCACCAAAAACCACTCAGAAACAATCAATTCAGGATCAATTCAAGTGCTCCACTAGCTTCCTGCGTTGCAAAGCACCCCAGTACACTGTCTAGGTGCGTTGCAACGCACTTGAATGCACTACCCAGGTGCGTTGAGCGGGAAAGGACAAGTGGCAGAGTCATTCAATGAGGTGGAAATACCATGGAAGCTTCCAGAATCTTCTCCAATGACACTTGCCTCACTGAATTCGACCAAGTGATGAGTAAGAGGCTCTCAGTCTCCAAGTGGAAGCAAGAACTGACAGAGAGAAGCCACAAGTCAAAACATAAGCTGACTCATCCTCTCTGCTTACATCTATATATGGATCCCTCATCCCAGAGATTCAGAGGCTGGAATTTTGTACTTTGCAGAGAATTGCTGTTGGTTTGAGATTGAGATTAGTACATTGGGTGATTTATGCTTTGTTGGAGGAGAGGAAGGGATTCCTTTGCTGGGAGGTAGATGCTGGATCGGGACTCACTTGGTTGTATCTCCTCTTGGACTTTCTTATTCTATCAATAAACTATTTGAGTTTCTCCTACATGCTGTGTATCAATGATGTTTTGTTATATTTGCATGTTTAGCTTAATCTGATCCTGAGCTTTTTATGAATGTATATCTATATCTTCGTGTAGTTTCTCTCTCTTGTGATCTTGCAGGAATTCGGTGAAGCTGGGCCGGTAAGGGAGCTGGGAGCTGGGAGCTATTGAAGAGAGGAGTGATTGGATCAACAAACTAGCGAAAGACACAGGTTAGTTACATCCTTCCTCCTCATTTACATTTCATAAAGAAGAATACTCAAGTAAGTTTCCTTGTTTGTTGCTAAGGCACTATCACACCTTAGAGTGGGATAGGGGCATTCTGAATAGATACTTTTCCCAACAACAAATTGGCGACTCCGTTGGGGATCGTATCTAGTTAGTTTATTTGTGTTTCTATTGTTGTTCTTCTCATAAACTCAGGAGTGCTGAATCGAACTGCATTTGCCATTTACAAATGCAAAGTAGAGATATGTCACTCTAGTCCACTCACTGGGCCTGTTTATGATATGAATAAGCTGATCCACAAATGCTCTAACTGCCCTTTGTGATAGCTCTTAGTCCTCCTTTAAATCATCCTTCTAATTGTACCTCATTGATAGCTTTTATCCGGCCAAAAACTGTAGATTAAACTGCAAACCGTGACCCAGAACCCAGAGACAATTCTTGTTTCTGCTTCAGCGCAGGCTCTGTGAAGAGATTTTGCATTTCAACGCAGGTCCTGAGAGGGATACCTGCGCTGCAATTCAGTTTCTCTGTTCTGCAGGTGCGCTGATCAGCCTTTGCCCTGTGCAGCTGTGGTTCTTTGCATCCTTGTGTTCAGTTTTATCTCTGTTTTTTGCAGTCTGTTATCAGTGTGTGTACCTATCTGAAAACCCCTTTTCTCTGCCTTAATTCCGCCTCAGTTGTATAAAAGAAACTGTATTTGTTACATCATTTGCAGTTTCCCATTACAAAAGTAAACTAGTCATACTGTCGCCCTTAGATCTAGACCTGTCATAAGTGTCGTTTTGATCTTAGGAGTAAATTTGTTTGCTGTTGATAGTTGATTGCGCTTTTACTTTTGTCTTTTAGTTTGAATTTGTGAATTTCTAGTGTCGAAACAAGTGTTTACTTCAAAATCACAAGTGTCGCAATCATATTTTTGATTTCAAAAAGAAACTTGTTTGTGTTTTCACTTGAAATCGAATTCAAATTTGTACATCAGCTTTCTTTTTAGGCATCAATATTAAGAAAGTGAAAACAAATACATGCATTTGTGCATTTGCATATTGATAGTTTGTATGGTTTGATTTAGGAAAAGTGCATTTACAGTGTGCTCTATGCTCTTTGAGAAAAGTTTGTGTCTTTCTTTTCCCCTTGTAGCTAGGATTTTCATTGTTGAAAAGAGATAAATGCTTGCTTATCATCTTTAGACTGCATTTAGGAATTTTATATACATCTCGTGGTGATCCAAAAGGCAAACTTCTAAGAAAGATCAACCTAAAATAAATTGAATGAACTTAACAACGCATTGTAACTTAACGCACAACATAGTGGTCTAGGCTAGAGACGTGTTCCGGCGTCGTAAAACCTGGTGACTGTCGATCTCGCTGATGGTTGGGTGATTCCTCCTGAGAGACGATAAGCGCCAGTACGGTTTGTTCTCCCACGTACTGTCAAGTATATATTGGGAGACCCCTATAGGCATAAAACCTTTATCCATAGGAAGCCGTGTCGGCCGCCCTACTGATCGCAATGCACTGAACACAGCATTCGGGAAGATTGACCACCCGTACCTTAAAAAGTATTCTGCGGTTTTGCGATTGGTTTGGCACACCCTCTACCTAGATCTCCAGAGCAGTTCCTTTTGGCCTTTTTCAGACTCTATAACGGAAAAAGTCCATCCGAGCATTTGTCACTTCGGGCTCGTTAAAACATCGAAGGAGACTAGAGTCATCTTTTTCTTTTTCTCGACTCTTTAAAATTGAAAAAGCAAGTTGTGTCCAAGCGTCGTTAAAATTTATTTTAAACGGAATATTCATACCCTTTTTCCTGCGTTGATCTTTAGGTTGAGAAAATGGAGCCTACCAACCAAGGAATTCCCCTTGGTGGAAATCCTAGTCCCTTCTCCTCTTGGGGAGATGTTGGTGCGCCCCATATGGCCACATTGTCGCTTCTAGGACTGACAATTGGCTTGCCGGTCTGGCTCTTCTCAACCAATGTCGTTCAGAACACCACTATTCCTGAACAGTCAAATCAGCAGTTAGACCAGTCCAGAGTTACCCACCAACCTTCTACTTCCTCTAATTCTTCCTCTCCTCCTTCCTCTTCGCTTGATGGGGCTGGCAAAGCTAAAAGACAAGTTCCTAAGGAGAAGAAGGAAAAGAAGAAGAAAGAGAAGAAGAAGAAGGAGCCAAAAGCGACTGGGGGCAAACAAGTGTCGTCTAACAAAAATCCACACACTGCACTGACCAGGCCTAAATCGCCATGTGTCATTTGCAAGGGAGACCAATTTCACAGAGATTGTCCCTGCATCCCTGGGATACTAAGGGACTGGTCTCCCCGTTTGCACAATCCGGTGGCATCAACCTCTGATAGCCATGTTGAATGCACACCGTCAACTAGCGAAAGTGAAGTCCCTGGACAAAAAGGGAGAGCTAGATCTCCCTGTAGACTGTGCGAAGGCAATCATGCCCTCCACCGTTGTCCCTTCTTAGACGAGGCTAAAAGAGTCTGGGATGATCGTCCGGTTTCACCGTTACGACTCCCTCCTGGATATAAAAAACTCTTGCCGAGTCCTTCGTTAGTTGAAAATCCAGTTGGCCCGCTCAAGTGGTCAGCTGAAGCGCCAGTCATTGAAGATGAACCAACTGAATCCATACCCGACGAAAGTCAAAAGGTCGAGGCGGCAGTTGACCCGGTCTTGCCTTCAGAGGATTTATCTTCGAATGATACAGTCACTGAGGAGAATAAGGATTACACCGTCCAAATTCTCTTCATCAGCACAGACTCCGACGAACACGGGGGCAATCCACCCATTCCTTTATCGCAGGAAGGAAGTTCGTCAGAGCGATACCCGGCCGTTTACTTGGTCCCACCACCAAGCAACCTAGTTGTATCCTTCGACTAGAGCCAACTAGGCAGACCCCGTTTGCCAGCAAGCATACCATTCCGAATTATCGTCCAAATATACAGAATGGTCATGGCTGGCACCATCATTGATGAGGGGGCATCTATGAGTATCCTTTCCTCTACTGCTTGGAAAGCGCTTGGTTCGCCATCGCTTTTGCCTGAGATGAGAAATCTGACAGGCTTTGATAAAGGAACCAGTCGACCTTTAGGGATCCTCCCCAATGTGCCCATAACATTGAAAGGGAAGATCGTTCAAATGAACGTGATGGTCGTTCAAGGACCCTTGGATTATAACCTACTCCTTGGACGAGACTATATATATTTCATGGGAGCCATCATCTCCTCACTCTTTAGAGTAATGTGTTTTCCGCACGAAGGAAGAGTGGTCAAGCTCGTGGACCAGCTTTCATTTCCCGGATCATGCATCGCAAATAGTCATATACCTTCCCTAAATGGTCTCTTCACGCAAGAAATGTCTCAACCCACGGTCCGTCCTCCCGATGAGCGCGAGTAATTCGGAGGATATGACTGGAACCCAGGGGGCATGCGTCCTGGTCTGCTTCGGTAGGAAACCTTCAGGTATAGAGTAGGTTTCTGCGGGAGAATATGACTAGTCCGTACCCCGTCCGTGATTGGAAGAGGGGTTGTTCTAGAATAAGATTCTTTTGTCAAAGTTATGTGGGTTGGCGGGCATCGTCGCTCACCTTTGTTTATCTTGGTAGACATCTTCGAAGAAGTGTTTTGTTTACTGTGTGAACAAAACAATCTTTGGGTAACCTGTAAGAGGTAGTACCCTTCCTGATAAAACGAATGTTTTGTCAGCTCGAATAAAGGGTGACCCTTCCTGATAAAACAAATGTTTTGTCAGCTCGAATAGAGGGAGACCTCGAAACTCTGTTTTATACCTGGGGGCATGCAAACCTTTTGGAGTGCAAGCCAGGGGCGGCTATTTATTTTTTAAATTTTTAGGTCCTCCCTTTAAACCCGTAGGTCTAACCCTTTAAACTCGTAGGATTAGTCGTTTCCAAACTTGCATAACGAAAGGATGCGGGGCATAGCTTTGTAAGGCGCAAGCTCCATAAAAAATGGCATCTTACATGAGACATTCTTATCATATGACTGGATTATTGAGCAGTTTTAGCACATAGTTCATGCTCATTAAAAAATAAACATAAGATCGAGCAGTTTTAGCACATAGTTCATGCTCGTTAAAAAATAAACATAAGATCGAGCAAGTGTTTCAGCCCGTGTTTAAGCTCGTTAAAAAATGAACTATCCTCCGGTAAATAACCACCGTGAATGTAACATTATCAGCCATTAAAGCCTTGGTCGTGTTTGCACCGTCGCCTCCACTTTTCCATTGGCCGATCATTCACCTCCATATGATTGTTTACCCATTTTGAGGAACAGCTGCGAAGAGTGATTTCACTAGCCATCCTTGTGACACTACCGTGCTTGGAAAATTCCAACCCTTACCTGGAATCAGCTGCTACCCATTTTATCACTCGTTCCTCAAAAGACGAGTCTTCTTTAAGCTCTTTTCATTTCACTCGTAAAATATGAAAAGATTACCGAGTTTTGGCCTTCCAGCTCGTTAAAGCGACCGGAAGAGCTATCCCTCCTCTAGATTTTAATCTTTTTGGACTTGAGGGATTATTGCACAAAAAGATCGAGCGCTTGTTTTGTTCGGCTCGTTAAAACTATCGAAAATTCATCCCTTCTGTATTGTTTTATACTTTTTCGGACTTAAGGGATTAGATGACGAAAAAGGACTTTCGGAGTTAACTTTACGTACCTTTTCAGACTCTCTAAAAATGAAAAGGACCAAGTTATCTTTGTTGTTAGACTCGTTAAAAACATTAAATAGCGACAAACTTGTCTTTAGACGAGAACGAGTTTCACTATCGCTAGGCTCGTTAAAACATAGCGATGGGTTTGCCCGAAGGGAAAATTATAGAAAAAGCATATGTTATCCTCCTCAAGCTTGACAAAAATAAAGAGGTACTGGTCAGAAATGACTGGGGAAAAATTGGGAAGAAACTCAAAGAACCTTTATTGGTAGCAAGTCGCTCTTGAACATGACACTTCCACTCCGTGCCTGAGTCGGGTTGGGTTGTTTCATTCACCAGTCACATCACCATGGTCTCGCCATACCATCCACATTTGGGGTAAATGCTACCAATCCATCACACAAGTGTCGCCGATATGTTCAAGAGAAGTCATCCAGAGAAGTCAACCGTGTCCCATCCACTACCATACATTATACTTCATTCTTTCATGACCGCCACCCTGAACCATATATCATCAGATCGTTTTCACCTCCATCAAAATCATTTACTCCGTTCCGTGTCACTGATGTGGGATACATCAAGGCCTTCCTTTGACGGATCGCTTCTTGTCGACATCAGCTCATTATCCAAGAATTTGATCTAGGAACACCCCCTTCAGTACTTTGAAGCTTGCATGCCTCAATGGCAAGTTTCTCACTTCCGGTGACAGGTATACATCAATGACCTTCGACCGAAAGATTTTGCGTGGTGTTCGACGCCAAGCTCTTTATTCACACGACGTGAATTGTACTGCAGTACCTTGAGGGTCATTATCATTATCGGTGATTCCTCTCGCGCTTGTTAACAGTTTACATCATTGACTGGTAATCAAGCAACGTCTTTCCATGTTCGACTTCAAAACATTTCTCACATGGATCGAATTGTACTTAGAGTGAAGATCGGACGAGATTGAAGACCCCAGATCTAGTTTCATCCATCCAGGCTGCAATATATATTCAGGAAAAATAAAGACATTGACATGTACAGCACTGCAGAACAGATAATCATCCTACCAAAAGGATGATGATTTCATCAAAATCATCAGTCTACCATCAGACGATTGTCTGTCCTATGTACGTAAAAATGAATTTATAAAGCTGAGCATGGGAATGCCCGCCTCAGCTAGATCATGAAAACAGTATGAAAATAATGTATTGTATTGTATCTTATTACAGGTCTCATCCCAGCATTGAATGAACTTCGGATCCTCCTAATAAAGCATTTCACCCGATAAACGGCCTCATACTTTAGGGGGCAACTGTTATAGACATTTTTGTGCCTTACAGCTATAAGCATGAAATGTCCATAATCCAAGGGATCCAAAGTCCCTAAAGATGTTGTTACAGCTCCTAAAGGAACAAGGTCAACCAATGACAGCTTCTCCTAGAAGTTCTCCACCAAAAACCACTCAGAAACAGTCAATTCAGGATCAATTCAAGTGCTCCACTAGCTTCCTGCATTGCAAAGCACCCCAGTACACTATCTAGGTGCATTGCAACGCACTTGAATGCACTACCCAGGTGCATTGAGCGGGAAAGGACAAGTGGCAGAGTCATTCAACGAGGTGGAAAGACCATGGAAGCTTCCAGAATCTTCTCCAATGACACTTGCCTCACTGAATTCGACCAAGTGATGAGTAAGAGGCTCTCAGTCTCCAAGTGGAAGCAAGAACTGATAGAGAGAAGCCACAAGTCAAAACATAAGCTGACTCATCCTCTCTACTTACATCTATATATGGATCCCTCATCCCAGAGATCCAGAGGCTGGAATTTTGTACTTTGCAGAGAATTGTTGTTGGTTTGAGATTGAGATTAGTACATTGGGTGATTTATGCTTTGTTGGAGGAGAGGAAGGGATTCCTTTGTTGGGAGGTAGATGCTGGATCGGGACTCACTTGGTTGTATCTCCTCTTGGACTTTCTTATTCTATCAATAAACTATTTGAGTTTCTCCTACATGTTGTTTATCAATGATGTTTTGTTATATTTGCATGTTTAGCTTAATCTGATCCTGAGCTTTTTATGAATGTATATCTATATCTTCATGTAGTTTCTCTCTCTTGTGATCTTGCAAGAATTCGGTGAAGTTGGGCCGGTAAGGGAGCAGGGAGTTGGGAGCTATTGAAGAGAGGAGTGATTGGATCAACAAAGTAGCGAAAGACACAGGTTAGTTACATCCTTCCTCCTCATTTACATTTCATAAAGAAGAATACTCAAGTAAGTTTCCTTATTTGTTGCTAAGGCAATATCACACCTTAGAGTGGGATAGGGGCATTCTGAATAGATACTTTTCCCAACAACAGTTCCTTGTCATGCCACTTGTCCAATTGGCCACCCAAAAACACCAAAAAGTGTCATCTTTCAGACCTTCAAACTACCATGTCATCCATATTTCCACCTAGTGTCCATGTCATCTTGAACTACTTTCCCACCACATCATCTCGAGCGCTGAACTTATTGGCCTTCTCGATCATCAACCTTTTTAGCCCTTGGAAGTCTTCGCCTTCTCGGTCACCTCAGTCTTCAAGCAAGGGACCCCTCCTGAACTTGTTTCCCGATTGACTCGATATTACCATTTTTTTACTGATGGTGGGATTTTGTTTTTCTATCTGCCAATAAATAACTTAATCATTGAAGTATTATGCTAATTCATTTTTTTACCTCCTTGGCATTCTTAACTTTTTGCCTTCTTCTTTCTCATCTTTCTAGGTATTGACATTAATGAAAACATTGTCAACAATCTTATTCAGCCTTGACATCAATAACAATGCTATCAACAATATTTTTAGCCTTCTAGGCCTTGACATCAAGGACAAAATTGCAACAAGAGATTCTTAAGGAAATAGAACAGTAGATGGTAAAGACTAAGTAGAATTTGAAAGTAGCTTAAGATAGACAAAAGAGATGCAAATAAGAGTAGGAAAACTATAGAATTTAAAGTGAGAGAGCATGTATTTTCAAAAGTGAAACTCAAGAAAATATCATTAAAGTTTGGAAACTACACTAAGTTCGTAGCTAGATATTATGGTCCATTTGAGATATTGGATCGAATAGGAACTATTGTATACATGTTTGTATTGCTTACTTCCATGAAAGTGCATAATGTTTTTCATGTATCTTTGCTGAAAAAGTATGTGCATGATCCTAACCATGTCAATGATTGGACTTTGATTTAGGTGGAGCTAGAAGAATACATATAGGCACAACAAATGTTTCTACGAAAAAAGGCCATTGTGCTCTAGAACAAAACCATTACATGGGTAAAGGTCTAGTGGACTAGCTATAGACCAAAAGAAGCAACATGGGTGCTTGAAGATGTAGCGCAAGAGGCATATGTGCATCTATTTCAAAATTTTGATGTAAAGTTCTATATATGTTGATCCATACTTATGCATGAACACAAAAGAATAAAAATATAAACATAAACACAAGGATGCAACAAAAAATCAAATTTCATTTCATTAATATCAAAGAACTGAAATATGCTTACATAAAGAATGGAAATAAACTAGCTCGGGAAAGAAGCAACATGGGTGCTTGAAGATGTAGCGCAAGAGGCATATGTGCATCTATTTCAAAATTTTGATGTAAAGTTCTATATATGTTGATCCATACTTATGCATGAACACAAAAGAATAAAAATATAAACATAAACACAAGGATGCAACAAAAAATCAAATTTCATTTCATTAATATCAAAGAACTGAAATATGCTTACATAAAGAATGGAAATAACTTAGCTCCGGCGATGGTAGCTTATCTCTAAGAAGACTTGTGGCACCTACATGCCTCTGAACTATGTTAAAATGAGGCTCAAAGGATTATTTATTGTTGAGAAATAATGGAAACCCTAAACATCCAAAAACCTAACCCTAGGAGAGGAAGCGCCAAAACTATGGGCCCTATTGGGGTAAATTGGTACATCAACTTCTCGGGGTCGTAACTTTGGAATATTCTCTTTGTTTAACATGCATGATACCTTGTTAGAAATATCTATCTAAGGACTATAAATTTCGACTGCAAATGGCAATCACACATTGATGTTTGCCCGTTTTCTAAAAAAACGTCATTTAGGGCTTCAACACAGGTCCGGAAGTTTAAGACCCAAAAACTGCCAAAAATAGTAAATTGTGCTACAATTAAGGAAACTAAAAAACTCAAAGAAAAAATGGTGAGGGTCCAAGTGGAATAGGCAAGTGGCCACCAATATCCACCTAGATAAGTCCTCCCCCATTAGGAAGCAACGATCTCCATTGCGTTGAGTGCCTCCATGAGATGGGGAAACTTATGCTGAACCTGGTCATTGGTGAGCCATTTGCCTTGGTGTAGGAGTTGGCCAACTTTGGAAACTCGATATAGTTGGATCTTCTGCTAGCAAGTGTTCTTGATCTATGTGTCCATGATCCGATCAGTTATGGCATGTTCCATGCAGTCTGGTTTCAACTCTATTGGTGTGAGTTGTTTTGTAATGTCTGATGTGTCCAGTAATGGTGGAAAGTATGGTCGAAGGTGGTACACATTGAACACTAGATGCAGGCCAAGAAATGGGGGAATATTGAGCTCAAAATAATTATCTGCCACAACCTTGGTAATGGTGTGAGTCCCATATCAAATTTGTCTACGCTTCCAATGGGATTTGGTAAGGCGTTCTTTCTACAAATGCAACCAAAATTTTTCGCCCACCTGAAACTTGTGTGGCACCTAATGCTGATCATGTCATTACTTGTACTTGGAATTGGACTTCTCCAAGATGTCGTGAACCTTTTGATGGATGTGTTGGATGCATTCAATCAATTTGGCTGCTTTATCAACCTAGGACAGTACATGTGTGGATTTTTTTTGTGTAGTTGCATGAGGCATGGAAACATCAATCAGACATAATGGTTGAAGTCCTAGACCCACTTGAAAGGGACTGCGACCAGTTGAGCTATGGAGAGATTTGTTATAATTGGGCTACACATAGGGAAGGCTCTCATCATAGGTTTGTGGATGCTTGTAGTTTTATAAGAGGAGAATGTGCACTATCCTCCTATTGATGACCTCTGTCTAGACATCAATATAGGGATGGAATGTAGTCTATTTTGTGAGCTTGGTTTCCAATAGTGTAAAGAGGCTTGAATAGAATGTGCTCAGTAACCTGCTATCTCGATATGATATAATGGTCTGTGGGATCCAAAAATGTACCCACACTTGTTCAAGGAACATTTTGGCAGTGTCCTCTGTTGTGGTACTCTTCTTGCAAGCCGCCAATATAGCCATCTTAGAAAATTTGTCTACGAAGACAAATACACAATCATTACCATGCTTGGTAGAAGGGAGGTCAGACAGATAGTCCATGGAGATGGATTCCCAAGGCTGGTTAGGACTAGGTAGAGGAGTTTACAGGCCTTGATTCTTGATGGTGTCTCAGAAAGAGTTCCAAGTGGGTGCAATTTAAAACAGTGAGGGTTCCCTCCCATCCTTCTACTCACAGTAGGTTTCCCACTAGTCCTTGATGTGGGGGCGGCTTTGAGGAGTGCAAAAGTAATATTTTACCTATTGGAAAAATCATGATTTTTGTTGATGGTGTTGGACCCACTAACATGTCAAGGGGATCTCCCCGATAAGAAGTCCCAACTAGACCTCAGACCGTTTGGAGTAGGAGTCCCAGCAGTTGCTAGTAATGTAGTGTCTTGACCGTGGTAGCGCGCAGAGGTAAGTATGATAACTTTGTCAGAAGCAAGTGTGTGACCTTGCAATGATCCAAGTGAGCTGCATGGGGGTTCTAACACATAGAGGGGAAAAGAAAGTGTTCCCCTTAGAATCCTATAATAGTACACATCCTGAAAGGAACACACGAGCAAAATGACATCACAAGCTGGAAGCGGAATAGTCCACAATCCAAAGTGACGGGTTAATACAACAACATGTCTTCAACAATATTCATACAATTGCATACAAAGTAGTTCATACACAAATGTGTAAGTTTAATAACATACATTGCTAAAGCAGCCAGAATAGTCCAACTACAATAACAACATATGCATGAAAACGTGTTGGCTCAGTTATATTATTAAGTGAAAGTTCCATCCATACATACACCATTGACAGCAACTAGCCCCAAAAGTGGAAAATTATAGTCAACATTGCATGCTCCTCCAAAGAGATGTACTCACTCTACGCTATGGAGAAGTCAAGGCTCATCACAATACTCTCCAAGCCTTCTTTAAGCAATTCCTAGCCAAAATATTGGCTCCCAAAAGCTTATTCTATGAGTTATGAGGTTCTATTTATAACAAAGGGTGGGGTGACCCTTGACATTCCCCTTTGTGACTCTTCAACTACCCTGATGACTCTTGAACTTCTTTACAAATAACTCTTTACATTACATAGTGACTATTCAAATTCCACTAATGACATCTGGAATTCCACTTACAACATATTTAAAAATAATATACATTTCCCACATATACCCATGTGAGACAAAATATGCTAGAGACAACCTAACAAGACACAACATTATGACTCTAAAGTTTGGGGCAAGACCAACTCGACAACCTCCACTTGATGATTCTTGGTCACGTATTGATGCCAATCTTGGTACTATGTTATGATGTCCCCAAACTACTTGATGGTGTCTTCCTGATAGCGGACTCTTTCCTCCATAGCTTCTGGGTATATGGTCTTGGAACCTATGTCCATCTCGTCCTGAAGCATGTGCAGCATGGTGTAGACCATGACAGGACCACCAATGTGCTTCTGCATGTTTGGTGTGCTCAGATCCAAGTCATCCTTGGTGTCCTCTCGCCTTAGTTGCTCCATGTACCTATCGACCTCTAACCAGAATTAGTTCTTGTGCTTAGCTTTGGTGAGGGAACCTACATCTGTTCACTCTCCTCCTTAGCTGCTGAATTTTCCGTCTCATCAACCTATATTGGCTTTATTTTCTATGTTATTGTGCCTTACCTCTATTCTTCTTCCTATTTCGTCTTCTTTTCCTGTTCTTTCCTGCTTATCTTCTATTCTTCCTTGAGTTCTTATTCTTCTTGCTACAATCTAAGTTCTGATACCTGCAAGATTTGTTATTCTCTCTTCCTCTGCTTTGTTGTCTGTGTCCTCTGCTTCCTTTTTCTTATGTTACCAAAGTTGTTTGCATGAAGATTGAATGCGCTTTCTCTCTACAGCTTTGTTCTCCCTTTATTATGTTAGCAATTTCCTCTTTCCCTAATCTTGTACTGGATTGCTGCCTTTTTCCAGTGCTGCTGGTCTTGCTACCGTGTTAGTGTTGATTTCTTTTCTATAAATAGTTGGGCATCTGCATATATTGGCAAGTAAGTTTTTACTTTATCAACTGCTTCCCTAGTACTGCTTTCAGTGGTTGCTCTTGAAACAACTCTCTTTGGTGCTATGGTACGATGGTTGTTGGAGAGAAGTGCTTCATGAGTGTGGTACCTATGGGATAGAATGGACACTCATGGAAAGCAAACATTAGCTCTTACAAATATAACTTCACAGCATGATCAAGTAGAACTAGGGCGTCTAATGAGAGGAATTGCACAATTCTAACTAATAGGAGTGACTGACTGATAGTGGGAACCAAGCACTACACAGTCCTAGCAGTTATTGTGGAAGCTTGATGACAGGAATTGGGCAATGCACAGTTCAATATGGGTCAAGGTCTGGGAGAGATTGCGCATTGCACAGTCTAAGTGACCAAGCTGGGAGGTTGGCTCCTGGAAATGTGCAGTGTGCAGTTGAAGCCAGCCCATGACAAGATCTGCACAATTCTGAAAGCCAAGGCAGAGGTCTTGAGCTCCCAAATTGCGCAGTGCATGTAGTGAAGTGTGAGATCCAGGTAGGGGGAGCCCATATCTATCCATGGGGAGTGTGCAAATAGGCAGATATGAAGGATGAGTGTAGATCTAACTAAGTGTAGATGTATGCATGTAAAACAAGTGCAACAATTAATCAAACTAAAAGAAAATGAAGCATATGTAGGGACACGTAGCAATGGTGGCCGTTGGTGCAAAAACGGGAAAAATCATGTGACTCTTGAAAAAGGAAATTTATAACTTGAAACAACACTTCTACAAGTTAAAACACTAGCAAGCATTCATAGAAACAAGTGAAACAAACTCTCACAAGATGAACAACAAAAAGCGATCGAAAAAGAAGCAAAAGGTGATAAAAGAAAAACTCACCCCGAAAAGCGATGACAATGCTCTGAAGGCTCCTTCATCTCCTAAGGAAACTAGAGATTGATGACCGAATATATAAGTGAGCTCCAGAGGTGTCCATTACATAGAGTTAGGAAACATGGAATTCATGATGTGAATTCTTGAGATCAAGGACAACAATGACACTTGGTAGAAACTTCTAAAGAGTGTAATGTGTCACCTTCGGGAAACTGATAATGGATCCATACTTCCTAGGGATGCCATTTTCCCTTTAGCTTCTTGCTTTTCGAGAAAACTTCCATTCATTTCCTGGAAAGATTGATCATTTTTGGAAGGACCAGGGAACTCTTTGGTTCATGCACTGAGAAATTTTTTATCACAATAGGTTATGTGCAATTTCTGGGCTGAGTAGCTCTAGGCTGCCTCTTAAGCTCTGCATAATTTACCAACTAAAGACAAGTTTCCAGCTGGGTCTACACAATTCTAGAGTTGAGTGGCTCTGGCTGGCTCTCATGATTTGTGTAGTTCCCCAGTTGGAGACAAACTGCTAGCTAGGTCTACGCAGTTCTGGATCCAAAGCTCACTATTGGCTTGAACTGCGCATATCCTGAGAGCAAGGTTGGTTTCCCTCTAGGATTGTGCAGATAATTAAGGCAGTTCTAGAACCAAATTGCAACAAAGTGAAGAGGTCAGCTTGTGGTTAGACAAAAAAGAAAGTAAACGAACACAAGCTATAAATAAAAAGATAAAACTCAATGAAAACCTAGGTCAGTCTAAGATGAGTTGTTGTGATTTGATGAGGGAGGTTCCAAAAAGAAGCGTAGGAAAAAAATTGAGGGTAGTTGTAGCCGATACAAAAGAAGCAAAAATTCCCTTCCAACATATTTAACCATCTATATACGATGTTTGGATCTATTAGGCCTTATAATATGGGAATATCAAAACTAACTTGTACCTTGAAGGGTGTGGTGCCTCCAAAGTGGCTGTCAGGTGAAGATGTGTCGCATGTGGGAATATGTCGAAGGATCTAGGAAAACTTGTACATCATCATGTTCCTCTATCACTCAAAGGCTTCTTCGATTAATATTTTGAAGGGGTCTCCTGCTCCCTCATCTTTCTTTTCTTCCGCCATGGGAGGTTGTCAAGGTTTGCGAGACTATTCTTGCAAAGGTTCAACTAGTTCGATCCCTAACTCCTTATACCCTGACTTCGTTGGGGAAATGCAAAGAAAAATAGAGAAAGAGTAGACCACTCTGATACCACTGATCTAGACTTATGAAAGAACACAATAGAATATAGATATAAACATAAACACAGGGATGCAGCAGAAATAAAACTTCATTTCATTAATATCAAAGAACTAAAATATGCTTACATACATAATGGAATTAAATTAGCTCAAGCGATGGTAGTTGATCTCTGAGAAGAGATGTGGCGGCTACATGCCTCTGAACTATTTTACAATGAGGCTTGAAGGCCTATTTATTTTTTAGAAATAATGGAAAACCCTAAACATCCAAAAACCTAACCCTAGGAGATGAAGCACCCAAACTATGGACCCCATTGGGGTAAATGGGTACATCAATTTCCTGGGGTCGTAACTTTGGCATATGACCTTCATTTGTTGCGCACGATACCTCGTTAGAAATGTCCATTTGAGGACTATAACTTTCGATGGGAAACATGGTTTTTTTCAAACATTTTCCCATTTTCCAAAAAAAAAATGTCATTCAGGGCCTCAAAACAGCTCTAGAAAATCAAGACCCGAAAAAATTCCAAAAATAGTAAATTGTGCTACAATTAAGGAAATAAAAAAATTGAAAGAAACAATGGTGGGGGTCCAAGTGGAATAGGTGAGTGGCCACCAATATCCACCTTGATCAATCATCCCCCATTGCATTAAGTGCCTCCATGAGATGGGGAAACTTCTGTTGAACCTGGTCCCTAGTGAGCCACTTGCCTTGGTGCAGGAGTTGGCTAGCTTTGACAACCTAATACAGTTAGATCTTCTGCTGGTGAGTGTTATTGATCTGTGTGTCCATGATCCGATTAGTTGTGGCCTATTCCATGCTGTTTGGGTTTAACTCTATTGGTGTGAGTTGTTCTGCAATGTTTGATGTGTCTGGTAATGGTGGAAATTATGGTCGAAGGCAGTTCACATTAAACGCTGGGTGCATGAAAAGAAATGGGAGAATGCTAAGCTCAAAAGAGTTGTTTCCCACAACCTTGGTAATGGTGTAAGGCTCATATCGAAGTGGCCTGAGCTTCCAATCGGCTCCAGTAAGGCATTCTTTCTGTAAATGAAACCAAAATTTATCACCCGCCTGAAAATTGTGTGGCACTCGATGTTGATAATGTCATTGCTTGTACTAGGCATTGGACTTCTCCAAGATGTCAATAACCTTTTGCGAATATGTTGGATTAGTTCAATAAATCTAGTTTCTTTATCAACCTCGTATAGTACATGTGTGGATTTTGTCTGTGTAGTCGCATGAGGCATGGAAATATCAATTGGACACAATGGTTGAAATCCTAGACCCACTTGAAGGGATTGCAAACATTCAAGCTATGGAGGGCTTTGTTATAATTATGCTGCACATAGGGAAGGCTCTGATCCCAGGTTCATTGTTTCTTGGAGTTGTACATGTGGAGTATGTGCATTATCATCCCATTAACAACCTATATCTGGCCATTAGTCTGAGGATGGAATGCAAACGACTTGGTGAGATTGGTGTCCAATAATGTTCAAAGTCTTGGCCAAAATGTGCTCAAGGACCTACTATCCTGATCTGATATAATGGTCTCTGAGATCCCAAAATGTACCCACACTTGTTCAAAGAAGATTTTTTCAATGTCCTTTGTCGTGATACACTTCTTGCAAGCCGCCAATATAGCCATCTTAGAAAAAAATTCCACGATGCCAAATACACAGTCATTACCATGCTTCGTAGAGGGGAGGCTAAACAAATAGTCCATGGAGATGGATTCCCAAGGCTGCTTGGGAGTAGGTAGTGGAGTGTATAGGCCTTGTATAGGTTTTAACCCCGTACAGAAATTACTTGCATACGAATTCTAAAACACAAAAAATAAACAATACGAAAGAATAACACATAAAACACATATACACAGAGATTTTCCCCTGGATCCCAAAACTGGGACTACCAGCTTGATTTTTCATTATGTTCCTTTCAATGTTACAATACATATTTATACATGCCAAAGCATCCAATACCATGGACCGAAAACCATCACGTCCAAAACCATGTGCGAAAATCATGCACAAAACCATAGGTAGGTCCGCCCAACCTAATATAGGGTCCAAAAAACAAAATTTCCGAGGCACTGCCTCGGACCCCGTAGAGGGGGGCTACCTGCCCCCCTCAAACCCCCTATGACCCCCCTGCTGCGCAATCGGCACAACAAAGGGGGGGCTCTGCCCTCCCTCTAACCCCCCAGTTCACTACGTTGGCTAGTCATGGAAAGAATAACACAACCCAACATTCTCCCACTTTTTGTTTTCTTTCCACAGGGGGCCACAAGAGAGCTTAGTCATTTATCCAGCCCTGCAATGCCCATTGTTTCTCTACACCAAGAGAACTTCTCAGAGCTCACAGATTTTGTCAATGCATCTGCAATATTCTTCAAAGTGTCCACCTTTACCAGCAACACCTTTTTGTCTTCTATCATATCCCTCACAAAGTGATACTGAACATCAATGTGCTTTGTCTTTGAATGGTAAGCAGGGTTCTTTGCCATGAAAATTGCACTTTGGCTGTCACAGTCTATACTTATAGCTCCCTATACTAACCCCATACTTGAACACAATCTCTGCAACCAAACTACTTCCTTGCTTGCATGAGTGGCTGCCATGCATTTTGCCTCTGTAGTTGATAGTGCCACTACAGATTGTTTCTTACTCATCCAACTAACTGCACCTCCAAATAGGTTAAACACATACCCACTTGTAGATCTTCCCTAATCCAGATCTCCAGCCTAGTCCGCATCAACAAAGCCATGGATATCCAAAACTCTGTCCAATCATGGTCTTCCTTGGTAGCACAAAACATAATCACTAGTGCCACGCGAATACCTGAAAACCCGCCTCATTGTTGTCCAATGCTCCTTCCTTGGTTTTGACATAAACCTGCTCAATACTCCCACTGCATGTGCAATGTTTGGTCTAGTACAGGCCATCGCATACATCAGGTTATCGACTACACTTGCATACGGAACACGGGACATATCCTCTTCCTCTTCTTGTGTATTGGGACACTAATCAGCAGATAAGTTTACACCTACAGGAATAGGAACCTTCACCGGTTTACTATCCTGCATATCAAACCTCTACAATATTGTCTCGACATACTTCCTCTGGTTTAACCAGAGCTTCCTCTTTGCCCAATCTCTTTTAATTTCCGTGCCCAAAATATAGTTTGCAGCACCAAGATCTTTCATGTCGAATTTGGAGGACAATTGGGTCTTCAAATCCTGGATAATTTCTTTGTCATTTGCAACCAGCAACATATCATCCACATACAAGACCAAATAAATAACACAGTCACCAATTAATTTAAAATACACGCAGTGATCTGCTTTGCTTGTAGTGAAGCCAAGTCCCTGCATAAATGTATCAAATTTCTGATACCACATCCTTGGTGACTGTTTTAACCCATACAGAGACTTCTTTAACTTGCATAAAAGTTATTTCTTACCCTTCACCGCAAAGCCTTCAAGTTGCTTCATGTAGATCTCCTCTTCCAAATCCCCGTGAAGAAATGTTGTCTTCACATCCATCTGTTCTACCTAAAAATCAAAAGCAGCAGTAACAGATAAAAGTAATCTAATAGAAGCTACCTTGCAAACAGGAGAAAAAATATCACCAAAATCAACTCCTCGCACATAGGAATAACATTTTGCTACCAACCTAGCTTTGTATTTCTCCACCTTTCCTTCTGCATTTGTCTTCTTCTTGAACACCCATTTGCTGCTAATGGGTTTCCTTCCAGCGAGCAACTCCACCAGATCCCAAGCCTCATTTTTGTGCAAAGATGCCATTTCATCAACCATGGCCTCTTTCTAGATTTTTCCATCCTCTGAATCTATTACTTCCTTCACAGTTCTGGGATAATCATCAGTAATAGATAAAGAAAAATTTGAACATAAAGCAGATGGTTTATACCTTTATGGTTGCCTTCTTTCTCGAACTGATCTTCTCACACCCGGATTTTGTGGCTCTTCATCTTCTGATTCCTCCTCTGCTGTAGAGTTTGATTCTTCCTCCTTTAGCTCAAACTCTATCTTCTCAGGCTCCTTTGGTTGGACTTCATGTTTAATAACATCTTTCACCTCTCTGAACACCACATCTCGGGTGCAAACAACCTTCCTTGTTACTGGTTTCCAAAGCTTATAACCCTTTAAACTATCCTTATACCCAATAAAGATGCACTTTTCAGATTTACTATCCAACTTGGTTCATTTCTCCTTTGGAACATGTACATATGCATCACATCCAAATACACTCAGATGTGAAAGAGAGGGTTTCTAACCAGTCCATACCTCTTGTGGAGTCTTATCCTCCAATGCTGATGAAGGTGATCTATTGACCAAGTAACATGCTGTCTCCACCGCCTTTGCCCAGAATTCTTGTCCTAACCCGGCACCACTGAGCATGCTTCTTGCCCTTTCCATCAACGTCTTATTCATTCTTTCTGCAACTCCATTTTGTTGAGGTGTATATGGAGTAGTCTTCTACCGTGCTATACCACACTTCTTACAAAACTCTTCAAATTCCTTACTGCAAAACTCTCCACCGTTATCTATCCTTAACACCTTTATCTTCTTCTCTGTCTTGTTTTCCACCAGAGCCTTAAATTCTTTAAACCTGTCAAAGACTTCAAATTTCTTCTTAGGGAAATATATCCATGTATTCCTTGAGAAGTCATCTATAAATGATACATGGTACACAGACTTACCCAGTGATGGAACCTTCACAGGTCCAAACACATCACTGTGCACAAGCTCTAATATTTGTTTCGCCCTCTTACCACCAGAGGAGAAACTCACCTGATTCTTCTTCCCATATGCACAATTTTCACAAAAATCAAAATCCAGAGATCTATTACTCATACCTTGTTGGGCAGCGGATCCCCCCATAATATGTTTTTGGGGCTTGAAGCCCGGATTTTGGTCAAGTGTAATGTAAATACCCCGTGAAATGCAGGCGCTGAGTGCGAGAGTCTAGGGTTGTCTTCCCTAAAATAATATAATTTAATGTAAAGTGTGTCGGCCTACCCATGGTCCGCAGACCATGGGATTGTATAAATAGAGTGAGGCTCTAAGTGTAAAGGAAGTCTTAGTTTTGGAGATGTGTTTTGGGGATGAGATATTCGCTCTGATTCTATAAGTCCGAGTCTTGGGTTGTAGTAGTAGGAAGAGGCTCTATAGCTGTGTGCGCAGAGGCCCAGTAGAGTCCACAACTGTGAGCGCGGACCCTTGCAACTGAGTGCTCAGGGCAGAGTTGAGATTGTACTCGAATAGAGGATTAATAAAAGATAAGTTGATTCTGAAATACTTTGTGTTTATGCTTTTGTTAGATTTATGCATATCTTTTCAGTTTTATGAATGTTGAATGGTTAATGAGAATATTGGGTACACAAAATTAAGTCAAGATCTATAATAATAGCACAGTAAAGATAAAGGATCTAGATAGCACCTCTTCATGTTCTTTATGGAGCTGCGCGGAAGCAGTTTCACAAGTTGCAAAGGACAGACAGCTGGGCAGAGTAGGGCAAGTGCGCGGGTTCAGTTCGTGAACTTCCTAGACTTCATCAAGACATCCCTAGGGTGTGGAAACCTTGTTCCAGCACCCTCCCATACCACTTCGGGTGAGACCTCAGACCGCGCACTGCGAACTGTTGCCGAAAGGGTCAGTAGTTTTGGGATTTGTTTGGCTAAATCACTTCTGAACCTGGGTCAGGCCCCAACAAGCCAACAAATGGTTCTGTTGCCAGGACCAGGATCTACCTAAGGGATGTCTGCTATCGTGCCATTGGAACCCAACAAAGAAGGAAATTGAAGAGTGGTTGTACAAGAAGCTTCACGAGTTCATGACACAGGAAAACAGAACTCCGCAGATATCTGAGAAAAGGTGGCTGGATCACTTTTTATATACAGAAATCCACGAGATCTTCTTCGCGTCCTTCCCTTCTGAACTGTATGAGTGGATCGCGAGGTTAGCAGATAGCCAAGGAAGGTATAAGCTTGACCAACCAATAGTGTGGACTTCGAAATTAGTGCGCAGACTAGAGGCATCAAAAGATAAGATCACGTGAGCTGTGGACCATTAGCTCGACCGGATAATAGGGGGGTTTATCACTAAATTTGTGATAGACATGACTATGAGCTACAGTGAAGCAGAAAGACGTTTCCTCAAGGGAACATGAGGTAAGTACATTAAATCCCTGAATACCTGGATTAATATGCTATTATGTGAAAAACGGGTTATGCGAATACATTAATTTTTGGGACGACGCGAAGCAGAAAGATCTACAGAGGTAGCGGAGAATTAGGAAACAGTCGCTTAATTTCACCTTAACAAGAGAGCGAGGAAGAGCTCGCTCGGGTCTCTCCGAGAAGTGCGATTAGTTTTATAAGGCAGCGCATTCTGTAGTTAGCATCTCCACTTATGCCACCGCCCACTTCACCTCCTTCACCTCCATCTTCACCCACCCCACCTCCACCAAACCCGCAGTTCAGCATGGCGAGCACGATCAAGCTACCTGTATTCAGAGGAGTAGGGAATGAGGATTCGGACTAGTTTTGGTTCGTCGTAAGAGCAGTGTGGGAAGCACAAGGGATCACAGATGACAACATTAAGAAGGCTACATTGGTGAGTGTGCTACAGGATCACACGTTGACATGGTATATCAAGCAATCTAATGATCACCCAAATGCGGGAATAGAAAAGATCCAGAATGTGCTGAACAGAGAATTCAGCTGGCCGAAATCAGAGATATAGTCAATCATCAGATTTAAAGAGATCGCGATGATTGCAAGTGAGATCCCCTGGGATCTGGATCAGCGGATGAAGAGTACGATCCACGAGGCTAATATGACGCTAATAGATGCTCAGCACCGCGCATGGTTTGTGGCATCTTTGACACCACACTTGAGGATGGCACTGTCACAGAAGAAGTTTTCAACCTAGGCTGAAGCGTTGGAAATGGCAATGAGTTTGCATGAGACACCAATACAGGATTTGGGGTTGGGAGTTCAGCAAATCCACGTGCAACTATAGAATCTCTGCCTGGAAATGCAAAGCTTGAAGTAGGATAGGGCACCACGGCCGGAGGTGTGCGAGGAAGTGTGGTGCATAAAGTGTAAGGGCCAGGGCCACGATAAGGATCATTTTCCGGTATTCGCAAACTACTTGAAAGGAGGGGGACCAATGCCATTGAGACCGGAGGCACAGGTAGGGCTGAGTGTGACAACCGCGCTATGGTGCATGATCTGTCAGGTTGGAGGAAAGCACATGATGGATAACTGTCATTTGTTGCAGAAGTATACACCGACACTCCAGTAACTATTTTGTAATTTTTGTAGATCGGTGGGCCATGACGAGCGTACTTGTTGCAGCTACGAGTTAATGATGGAGCAGACCCCAGCCTATAGAATGTAGATAGAAACGTGGGCCTCGACCCAACCATGGGGTTGGCACGTGCTAGATTTCAGGGCCGGGATCAAGGACGAGGATGAATGGGGCCAGGAAGGGGCCACGGACAGTTAATCTGTTACAATTGCAGAGGACCAAGGCATTATGCCCACGATTGTACCAACCCAATGACAGTATCTTGTTCATACTGTGCTCAGTTTGATCATGAAATGGTAGATTTTCCTACGTTGATCGCACAGATGCGTGAGGAAGGGGTACTCCAGCCTACTCCGACTCAGAATATCCAAATGATGAGGTCTGAACCGTGTGAAGAAGACCCAAATGTGAATATGGTGCTCAGAAGCGGTGCGACCACAGGGGAAGATAAGGGGAAGCAGCCTGAGGAAGATACATGGGTTCGCAAGGATCCTATAAAGGATCCTGAGTTTAACTTAGAACGCGCAAAGGAGACATTTATGGAAGCTAAGAAGAGCTTCGTGAAAGCCTCTACTTCTGGTAGTAAGGATCAACCAGAGCCAGGAATGGATCCTTCTATGCTTACTACCTTTTTAGAGACGTGCATGAAACTGTTGCACGACAATAAGGTAGTTAAGGGACTACAGGAGTTGATCACCAGGTGCGTGGGGTCAGGGGAACCGCACGTAGTGTAGAAATTGGGAAAGCATGCAATGCACACCAGGAGGGAAATGAGATTGACAGTGCAGATTGGCGAGTACAAAATGGATCAGGTAATCCTAGACCTGGGTTCGGACGTGAATGTGTTACCAAAGCAGACATGGGAACGCATGGGTAGGCCTGTGTTATAGTGGTCCCCTATTCAATTACAAATCGCGAACCAGTAGAAGATTTTACCAATGGGGAGCTTGCAAGGGGAACAGTTGATATCGAAGGCGCGAGCACGCAGATGGACTTTGAAGTAATAGAGATTGTTGATGACAGTAATCCTTATCCCACGTTTCTAGGAATATACTAGGCCACTAATATGAATGGATCCATCAACCTGAACAAGCAGAAGATGATATTCGAGAAAAATTCCCTATGCGTAGTAGTTCTGTTAGATTCAACCGAAGGAGCACGCTACACTGAACCAGTGCACGATGATGAAAGCGATGACGAGGTAGATTGTATTTACCAGATAATGGCACAAGACCAGGATCAGGTGAACCCGACTACAGATGGTAGAATCTCATGGGAGTGCGACAGTTCCTGTACTTCAGATTCAGATGAAGGAATAGAACGCTAGTAGAACCAGTTGCACGAAGTGACAATGCTGAATTGTAACATGATGGTTAGATCACTGTGGTGTGTGATGACAGAAGCAAGGGAACTGCACACATATAGTGGGGTAACAGTGGTAGATGAATTCTTAGACAAATTTGAAAGTACAGTACCGGAACAGCAGTGGTACGGTGCACTTAAAGGGGCATTACACACAACACCCACACGATGGTGGAGTACACATCAGGAGACCATGGGAAACTGGCATGAATGTATAAGACGGATGTGCTTATGGTTTGGAAGTCTCTAGTTTCGAACGAGAGCTGGGTAGCTTGGATGAAACAGCTTGCATTCCCACCTGTATCGATAGGTGTAGACGTGTGTTGTGCAAGCACATCCCAGACTAAGGATCAAAAATTAGAACTAGATGCAGCAGTAGGAAAAGTGATGCGCACCACAATTATCCCACGTCGGAGCATTCAAAAAGCTATGTGGAATCATGAACAGATTTTTCCAGGCGAGACAAACTAACTGGGACCTGTGCAGACCAGCAGTTCGATGGGCCTATAGGGCCATAAGCAAAAACCAGAGCGTGGAAGTGATCCCACCACTGACAAGAAGAGACAAAACCATAAGAGCAGAGAAGAATTCCCATAAAATAGCTCCCACATTTGGGACAGTACACGAAGACCCAGGTAAAGGAATTATGTAGTCACAGGAAGCCATTCGGCGAGGGAACTTGAAACTTCACGAACTCGATGACGATTGGTTATGGCTGAGAAAGAAAAGTATGATATTGGATGAAGAAATCAACAAACTGGAAAAGGAAGTGATGCAAGCATGCTACGCCAAGAAACTAAGCATGATGGGATAAGGAATAGTCAGCCATACTACTATAGTAGAGGAAGTTATGACCCTGCTACCATGGCTGCGACCGCACCTTACTAGACAACGTAAACAGGGGAGTGCACCACATCAGGAAGAATGTGAGGTGCTGACTGGTGCGAGTGTAACTAAGGAGGGCTCGGGGATCAGGTTTGAAGGTGATTTGAAGCCTCGCACTGGTGGTGCGACCACCTGACTATCTGTAGGAAGCACAATCTCAGCACTCCAAGCAGTTGAAAGAGAGCGCAAGACTAAAAAAGAGTCTGTATGGGAGCTGCGCGACAAGGAGGTTGCGCGCAGGATTGGTATGTCACAAAGGTCACGGTCATGCATAGGGGGCTGTGATGCTGCGCGGGGAGGCTGGGAGGTGACCGTTGGTGTCACTGTTCATGACAAGAGGTCCAATTTAAGGCAAAAAGGAGCAGGCAGCTGGCAATTAAGACACGAATTAAGAATGAGATTTGGGATGATCTGCTACCAAGAAGGCATTAATGATGCATAAGTGGAGGGAAGGGTCGAATTCAAATTCAAAGGACGCTATAAAAACCCCAGGGCCAGCTCCAAGGCAACACTTGATTGTCTGACAATTGAGGAAGCATAGGGCATTGAGCGTTGCGTACTCTTACCATCCTCAAGTGTAGACACAATGACAGCTGCTAGAACGAGAGTGTGATTCGCCGGAAGTTATCGTGAAGCCAGGTATGGCCCATGAGGAGCCTTGAGAGGCAGCAACTGTGGCCGAAGTTCCAAAATCACCACGCACGCTGTGGACACATAAAAACATGCAATCGATGGGGCTAGTCCGTGTATCCCTAAGAAACCCATGGTTTGGAAAATTGTCAATGGCGAAGAAGGGAAAAGTCGTCACCTTGGAAACAAAGGAGGAGGAGGAGTCGCCCAAATTGAGGCGCAAGATGATGAGGCAGAGGAATTCTCCCAAAAGCATTTCGCAACAAAATTACCTCCTTACATTCCTCCGTGGAAGGGAAAAGCCAAAGTACCGAAGGACCTGGAGGCCACGAAGAGTGCGCTGCAAACCCCGCTCCTCGCCGATGATATAAGGTTTGAAGGTCTGCCATTGGGATGGGTACAGACTATGAAGTTTGAAGATTGGGACCTCGCAGACAATGAGAAGTTCCCACAGTTGGCCGCAGAGAAGTTAATAAATCAGAAATGGTTGCGCGGTGTGGAGAAGGCTAGGTTACTCCATCTGCGATGGATACCCCACTACCATCGCACCCCCATCACCATTTTTGTCATCAAGTAGCTGATGTGCCTGGTGCATGATGGGTATCTCTAGCTGGATGAGCTGATTCCCATCACGACTGATCTAATTCACCAAATTTCTTGACTGCCAGTCAAAGGAAATGACCCTGCGGCCATAGCAAGAAAAAGAAGCGACTTGGCCCTTGCAGAAGCTATGAAGGCCAAGTATAAGCTAGAAAAGAGAAAGTAGGGGTACCTAATAGCAAGTATTAAAGACCAAGGGTGCACGTAGCCACCCAGCTGCTGGTCGGTAAGCTCATGAGGAAATTTCGTGCCGACGAAGTACCAGCATCTGTGATCGTGTTGGTAGAGCAATGCGCAGAGGGAGTCCAGTTCAACTGGGTGCAGTTCCTATGTGACGAATTCTTGACAAACTGCAGGGAGGCCCAAATCAGGGTAAGACATTCCACTATGCGTGGTTTCTCTTATCGATTATGTTGGTTGTAGGGGAGTTGCCAGTGGAAAGCCAGTTTCCCACTACTGAGGGTGACCTGCCCGAAGCTGCCAGGTACACCTCGCTCTAGCCTACAAGAGACACGAATAGGATTCGCGAGATAAAGGTATTCTGGGTGTTCGTGGAGGTGAGCATCCGAACATGGATCAACCACAGGCCACGCTTGTCCCCTATAGTTCATAACATCTTGCAAAGCACGACAGAATTCAAGGTGGATATGCATAACCTGTATATCCCAGCGCGCAAGGATCCAGTACGAAAATGAGAGAAGATTTCGTTCATTGCAACGGACGATGCGATCTTCACAGTGATGGAGTCATGGCCTCTGGAGTGTCGCACCTCGGACTTGGCAAAAATGGAGAAGGTCGCAGCTCAACAATGAAAGAAGGACACCAAGCTGCGCCTCGTGTAGCTAGCTGAGAGGATGTGCCAAGAACAAGAAGCAGCCACACGACAGAAGGCAGTCGATGCAGAAGCAGTAGCATAGATGGTAGAAACCACAACAACGCCCACCAGGGAGGCCGGGGAAGGCTAGGAGATTTCCTTGGAACAACAAACCAGGGAAGTGGACAGAGAAGAGGACCCCGTGGACCCCAGTATGACATCAACACAACCCAAGTGGCTGTGCGACCCAGAGAAAACAACCCCCAGGAAGAAAAGGAAAGCCACGAAGACGTCCGCTGACCTGATCAGGCTCACAGAAGGTGATCTATTGGATATGAGCAAAACGATTCGGGAAGTTGTGGAAGGAATGCTTTAGGGATTACGGATGGAGAAGAACACTGTGTTGGGGGTGCTCAGCACGTAGCTACAAGGGTTACAGGTACAACAACCCCAAATAGGTACAATGGCCCAGTATGTCGCAGCAGGAACCATTGAGGCTGAACAGATGTTGCGCCCCCGTATGAGTAACAACTTCACATTGCCCGAAGGCATGCTAGCAGTAGCAAATGAGGATGACCGAGCAGTGATGAGTAGCATGAGAGGCATTGGCTTGAACTTGGCCACCCTTCCGCACGAGATACTGTACTAGCTGCAGGATGGGGTCATCACCAAACTCCGCGCCTAGGAAGGCTAAGCGATCCAAGTCCTACATGAGCAGAAAATCAACATGGACCAGCTCAGCATCCAAAGGGATGTGTTAGTTGCATAGGCTAGCGGATTGGAGCAGGCCGTAGAGGACGCATGCAAGAGCATTCCATAGTTGTTCATGCCAGCTAAACTACTAGCAGCAGAGCAAGTCAATAGATTGGCAGCCGAAGTCCGCGAGGCTCAGGAGGAAATGGCAAAGGTTCAGTTGGAGTTGAACCTACAAATCTTCGAGCTGCGATTGAAGGCATAGCCCTCCACACCCCAAGAATTCAGAGATCAGTTCACCGGCACTATCTAGATGGGGTTGGAATTAATTGGCCATGCCACACAAGGGTGCACCAGGATGTTGGAGCAAGCACTCACCATACTTACACATCTGCAGGAAGACCCGAACCTACAGCGCCTAGAGACAAAGGCACGCGAGTTGCAGTAGGAGTATGACAGTGTCTGGGGCACCATGCAGACAGTTTCCCTTACTCAACGACTCGCCAGACTACAGCAGGCAAGGGAACTGAAGGACCGATTAGACGTTGCGCACCAAAAGGAAGCCATGTTTAAAGCACGCATCCAGCCATGGATCAATGAAGTGTTCACAATCACAGCGACCATTGAAGGGAAGCTGGCACAGATGCAGGAATTGTACACGGTTGGACAGGAATGTGACCTGACACACGAAAGTTTAGAAATACGTGTGCAACAAGTACAACAGATGGTGGATCAATGTGCTGCACACACCCAAGCTGCGCGAGACTTGCTGCATGGACTTCGTGCAAAGAATGTCGCACCAACAGAGTGACTCGAGACAAGTCACGATGATTGTGTTGGGGGCCTGTTGGGCAGCGAATCCCCCCATAGTATGTTTTTGGGGCTTGAAGCCTAGATTTTGGTCAAGTGTAATGTAAAGACCCCGCAAAATGCAAGCATGGAGCGCGAGAGTCTAGGGTTGTCCGCCCTAAAATAATATAATTTAATGTAAAGTGTGTTGACCTACCCATGGTCTGCAGACCATGGGATTGTATAAATAGAGCAAGGCTCTAAGTGTAAAGGAAGTCTTAGTTTTGGAGATGTGTTTTAGGGATGAGATATTCGCTCTGAGTCTGTAAGTCTGAGTCTTGGGTTGTAGTAGTAGGAAGAGGCTCTGCAACTGTGTGCGTAGAGGCCTAGTAGAGTCTGCAGCTGTGTGTGCAAACCCCTGCAGCTGAGTGCTCAGGGTGGAGTTGGGATTGTACTTGAACAAAGGATTAATAAAAGATAAGTTGATTCTGAAATACTGTGTGTTTATCCTTCTATTATATTTATGCATCTCTTTTCAGTATTATGTTTGCGCGCACATGTTATGAATGTTGAATGGTTAATGAGAATATTGGGTACACATAATTAAGTCAAGATCTATAATAATGGCACAGTAAAGATGAAGGATCTAGATAGCACCTCTTCGTGCTCTTTACAGAGATGCGTGGAAGCAGTTGCACAAGTTGCGAAGGACAGACAGCTGTGCGGAGCAGCGCAAGTGCGAGGGTTCAGTTCGCGAACTTCCTAGACTTCATCAAGACATCCCTAGGGTGCGGAAACCTACTTCCAGCACCTTCCCATACTGTTATCAGGAAAACTAGTGTCCATTCAGAGCTTCTAGTCCCACTAAGACAGGTAGCTATCTTAGAAACAAACAAACCAAAGTTACTTGTGTTTTCCTTTATGGGAGATAGATGAGAGAGAAGCAGAGAGTACCAACCTTAGTCTTTCGCTAGTCTCCTTGCTTGTTTCCCCTCTCCTTTGATAGAGCTTTCACTACTCCTTTCTCACTTGTCCCGTTTCAAGAAAAATTGTAGAGTCAAAGCAGCAAAATACCATCAAAGCATAGAGATCTATAACCATAAACAATATAGGATCAGATGTACATTAACCATACAAATGCATATACAAATACAAGATTCAAAGATATGCAAGTATATGGAGTAAAACTCAAATATCTTTATTGATAGAAGTAGTTCAGGAGATGATTACAACCAAGCTGTCTGATCCAACATCATCCTCCTAGCATGAAAGCCCTCTTCACCTCATGCAAAGCAAGATCACCCAACAATACAATGTCTCAAAGAGAAACCAATAGCACTTCCTTACAAATTACAAAATTCCAGCCTTTTGGATCTCTAGGATGAGGGATCCCTATATAGATGTTTGCAGAAGAGTGTGTCAGCTTCTGGGATTTTGATTAGTGTCATTTCACTGATAGTTCTTGGTTCCACTTGGGGATTTCATGATCTCTTACTTATCCCTAGGCGAATTTAGAGAGGCAAGTGTCATATGAGCAGTTTCTAGAAGATTCTTTGAGTTTCCACCTAGAAAACTGTTTCTGCCATTTGTTTGCTCTCGCTCATCTCACCCTATAGAAGGGCTTTTCAATATGCATCGCACCCCCCATGTGTAATAGGTGAGATGCATCGCACCGTCAGCATGGAGCAGTCTATATGGTCCAATTTTGACTAGTTCTGAGCAGTTTTTCAAGGAGAACTTTTGGGAAATGATGTAATCAATTGACCTTGATCATTTAGGGTATGAAACAACACTTTTAGGGGTTTGAAAGCCCTTGTGTTATGGACATATGTGATTGGGGTTGCAGTGCCCAAATATTTCTATAAAAGTTGCCCCCTAAAGCATGAGGTCGTAAATCTTCTGATGTCGGGTGAAATGCTTTATCATGAGGATCCGAGGTTTTTTGAACTAGAAGGTGACCTGTAGTAAGATACAATACAATACATTATCTTCATAATATTTTCATGATCTAGCTGAGGCAGGCATTCCCATGCTCAACTTTATAAATTCATTTTCATGTACATAAGACAAACAATCATCTGTGTGGCACACTAATGATTCTGGTAGAGCCATCATCCCTTAGTTTGGATGATTATCTGTGCAACTATGATGTACATTTGATGTCTTTATTTTCTTGAATATACCGCAGCCCGGATGGATGAAACTAGATCTGAGGTCTTCAAACTCGTTCAATTTTTGCCCGAAGTACAAGTCGATCCATGTGAAAAGATGTTCTGAGGTCGAACATGGAAAGACATCGCCTGATTACCATCCAATGATGTAAGTTGTTAACAGGCATGAGAGGAATCACCAATAATGATGATGACCCTCAAGGTAGTGCAGTACAATTCACGTGGTGTGAATACACGAGTCGATGTCAAACACCACGCAAAATCTTTCGGTCGAAGGCCATTGATGTAAACCTGTCGCCAGAAGTGAGAAACTTGCCATTGAGGCATGCAAGCTTCAAAGTACTGAAAGGTTTGTTCCTAAGTCAACTTCTTGGATAATGAGCTGATGTCGACAAGAAGTGACCCGGAATGGAGCAAATGGTTTTGTGGAGGTGAAAATGATCTGATGATATAAGGTTTAGGGTGGCAGTCATGAAAGAATGGAGTGTTAAGGTATTGCAGTGGATGAGGCGTTAGCTGGGTTGGTGAATTCTCAAAGTGAATTCTCTTGAACATATCGGTGATACTGGAATGGATTGGTAGCGTTAACCCCAAAATGGATGGTACGGAGGACCAATGGTGATATGACCAGTGAATGGAATAACCCAACCCGACTCAATCATGGTGATGGAGTGAAAGTGTCATGTTTGAGAGCGACCTGCTACCAATGAAGTTATTCAAGTTTTCTTCCCTTTTTCCCCAGTCATTTCTTACCAGTACCTCGTTTTTTTGTCAAGATTGAGGAGGATAACATATGCTTGTTCTATAATTTGCCCTTCGGGCAAACCTGTCACTATGTTTTAACGAGCCTAGCGACAGTGAAACTCGCTCTTGTCTGCATGGACAAGTTTTTCGCTATTGTTTTAATGAGTTTAACGACAAAGATAACTCGGTCCTTTTCAATTTTAGAGAGTCTAAAAAGAGATGGAAAGGAAACTCTAGTAGTCCTTTTTCATAATATAATCCCTTAAGTCCAAAAAAGTATAAAATAATACAAAAGGGATGACTTTTCGATAGTTTTAACGAGTTGAACAAGACAAACGCTCGATATTTTTTTGTAGTGATCCCTCAGGTCCAAAAAGATTAAAATATAGAGGAGGGATGGCACTTCCAATCACTTTAAAGAGCTGGAGAGGCAAATTGCTCGGAAATATTTTCATATTTTACGAGTCAGATAAAAAGAGCTTAAAGGAGACTCGTTTTTGAGGAACGAGTGATGTTTTTGGATAGCAACTGGTTCCAGGTAAGGTTTGGAACTTTTCAATCATGCCAGTGTAAAGAAGGTGGCTAATAGGATCACTCGTCGCAGCTATTCCTCAAAAGGGTAAACAATCAAATGGAGGCATATAATTGGCTAAACAAAGTGGAGGTGATGGTAAGAACATGACCAAGGTTCAAAAGCTAATAGCTATGCGATCGCAAAGATTATTTACTGAAGGTGGGTTCATTTTTTAAAGCGCTCGAACTCTGGGGAAACATGTGCTCATTGCTAGGTTTATTTTTTAACTAGCTTGAACTTCGCGTAAACTTGCTGATTCCAGTTGTATAATAAGGATGTCTCTCATTGGCAGGTTCATTTTTTAGGGAGCTTGCCCCATGTGAAACTTTTCTCCGGAGCGTTTTGTATGCAAGCTAGAAACGACCAACCTACGAGGTTAAAGGGTTGAGAGCCTACAAACTAAGAAAATAAGCCTACAAACTAAGAAAATAAAAGGTCATTTTTCACTTGCATGCAAAAAGGTTTGCATGCCCCCAGGTATAAAGAGAAGTAGAGTTTCCAGGTTACCATATGGAAGTTCTTGCATTAAAGCAAGGTTGTTCCATCCGCATTTGCAGACAAAACACTTCCTTGGCTCTGTCCAAAATAGACAAAGGTGAATGGTGGGAATTTCCAATCACATAACCTTTGACGGGGGAATCCTTTTCCAGTCTAATCCCATTTTCCTAAACAGACAGGGGTGTCAGACTAGTCATATATCCTACGCGGAAACCTACCTTATATCTAGGGTTTTCCTGACGAAGTAGACCAGGGCGCATGCCCCGTGGGTTTAGTCACATTCACTGAATCACTCACGATCATCAGGTGGACAGACTGGAGGTTTATGAGACATTCCTTGTGCCAAAATACCATTTAGGGATGGCATTTGACTAGTAGTTGTGTTTGAACCAGGGAATGAAAGTTGGTCAACTAGTTGGACCATTTTGCCTTCATATGGAAAACACATCACTCGAAAGAGTGAGGAAACAATAGCTCCCATGTTGTAAATGTAGTCACGCCCAAGGAGTAGATTGTAATATAGAGGTCCTTGGACTACCATTACATTTAGATGAACGATTTTCCTTCTCAAAGTTATAGGAAAATTTGGACGGATACCTAAAGGTCAACTGGTTCCTTTGTTGAAGCCTGACAGATTTCGAATCTTAGGCAGAAGCGATGGTGAACCAAGCACTTTCCAAGCAGTTGAGGAAAGGATACTCACAGAAGCCCCTTCATCTATGATAGTACCAGCCATGATCATTCTGTAAGCTTGTACTATGATTCGGAATGGTACATTAGATGGTAGGTGGGGTCTCCCTAGTAAATTCCAATCGAAGGAAACAACTAGATTGCTTGGAGGAGGGACTGAATAAACGGCCAAATGAATCTCTGACGAACTTCCTTCCTGTGGTAAAGGAATGGGTAGATTGCCCCCATGTTCATCAGATTCTGTGTTAACAAAAAGAATCTGAACGGTGTCGTCCTCATTCTCTTTGGTGACTGTATCATCTGAAGGTGGACCTTCTAAAGACAAGATTGGGTCGACTGCCGTCTCAACCTGTTGACTTTGGTCCGGTGTGGATTCAGAGGGTTTATCTGCAATGATAGATGCTTCAACCAAAAACAGAGGTGTGTCAGTCAGATTTTCAACTAGTGATGGACTTGGCAAGAGTTTCTTGTATCCAGGAGGAAGTCACTGTGGTGAAGTAGGACGGTTATCCAAGACTCTTTTAGCTTCATCCAAGAAGGGGCAACGGTGGAGGGAATGATTGCCTTCACACAGCCTACAAGGAAATTTAGATCTTCCTTTTTGTCCATTGATCTCATTTTCACTAGTTGATGGTGTGATCTCAGCATGATCGTTAGAGGTTGAAGACACTTGATCGTGCAAACGGGGAGACCAGTCCCTTAAGATCCGCGAGATGCAGGGACAATCTCGATGATAGTGGTCTCCTTTGCAAATGACACATGGAGATTTAGGTTTGGATGGTGTAGTGTGTGGATTTTCGCCAGGTGAGGCATGGTTGCCCCCTTTCACCATTGGCTTCTTCTTCTTCTTCTCCTTCCCTTTCTTCTTCTTCTCAGTTACTTGGTTTTTAGTGTTACTAGCTTCACCAAGAAAAGAGGAAGAAGGAGAGGGAGAAACAAATGAAGTAGAAGGTGTGGGAGCAACTTCAGTATCATCTGGTTGATGATTTGATTGTTGAGGAATTACGGTGTTTTGAACAACAGAGATCGAGAAAAGCCATACTGGCAGGCCAATTGTGAGTCCTGGAAGGGATAATGTAGCCATGTGTGGAGCACCAACATCTCCCCAAGAAGAGAAAGGACTAGGATTCCCCCCAAGTGGAAATCCTTGATTAGTGGACTCCATTTTCTCAACCTAAGAACAATGTGGGAATAGTGATGTTATTCCAATTAAAATAAATTTTATGATGCTTTGACAAAAATTGCTTTTTCAATTTTTAAGAGTCGAGAAAAAGCTAAAGATGACTCTAGTCGCCTTTGATTTTTAATGAGCCTGAAGTGACAAGTGCTCAGATGGACCTTTTCTTTTAAGGAGTCTGAAAAGGAATGAAAGTGACTACTCTGGAAATCTAGATAGAGGGATTACCAAACCAATCACAAAACTGTAGAATACTTTTTAAGGTACGACTGTCAATCTTCCCGAATGCTATGTTCAATGCATTGTGATCGATAGGGCGGCAGACACGGCTTCCTAGGGATAAAGGATATAGCCTATTGTGGTCTCCCAATATATACTCTATAGTACATGGGAGCATAAATCTGTACTGGCACTTGTCGTATCAAAGAGGAGGAATCACCCAACCTACGATGAAAACTATAGTTACCAGGCTTTACGACGCCGGAATACGTCTCTAGACTAGACTTCTAGATGTTGTGTGTTAGGTTCCAAAGCGTTTTTATGTTCATTGAGGTTTATTTTACAGTTGATCTTTCTTAAGAAGTTTGCCTTTAAGGTTCACCACGTGATGTAGATATACAATTCCTAAATATGCAATCTAAGATGATAAACAGTCGTTTACTTTCTTTTAGCAATAAAAATCCTAGCTACTAAGGAAAGAGAAATAAAATTCTTTAAACATAGAGCAGAGAGCACACACTAGATGCACTTTTCCTAAATCAATTTCCGCATGAAGTCTAAATGCAAATGCACATGCATGTATTTGTTTTTCAGTTTCCTTAATGTGAGAATGACAAAAAGAAAACTAAGTACAGATCTAAACTATCTTCTTTCAAAGCAACAGTACTAACAATTTTCTCTTCAAAAAATGAAAGGAAAACTAAGATGACACTTTGCGATTTCGAATTTAAAACTACTTTTGACACTTGAAATACTAATAGTTTCAAATCAAGTACAATGGCAAAAGTGTAATCGACTATCTAAAAGAGGAAGACTTTATGACACTATTTTTCTTGACTAAAAATGACAGTTGCAACACTTTCAAATCAAAAGACGACAGTTCGATTAAGCTACTATTTGTAAAGGAGAATTGTAAATGATGAAAAATAGATAAAAAAACATTCACAATTCTTTATCAATGGAAGCTGAATGATTTAAAGGAAGAGGCTTTCAACAGTGATATACTGATCATATACATCAAAACTACTGAATAAAGTTGAAGACAATGAAGAAAAAACCAAAATCTGGAGGCAAAAACAGTCTTACACAATCATCACGCCTGTAACACAGGGAAACAGGGATGCACCTCACCTGCAACATACGGGAGGTGTGATGCATCCAGGTTGCCAATGAGAGACAATGCAATGGTCCAGGGATGAGACTGAGCTTGGTTTTCACTCACAGTTTGCAACTAAGTTCAGGGATTTATGCTGAGCTAATGATAGACAATAAACACAAAGTATAGGGGCTGATCTAAGGAGGTAATTTGAGCTACCACCAGGACACTTAGGATGTTTGCAAGTCAGATGTTCAGTTCATAAACCAACCCAGAGATTGACTGAAGCAGCGTTGATCTACTTTGCAGTTGCATAGAAAAAGCAGTTCGAAGGCTAGCTGGCTTAACTTCAGGCTCCATCTGTAGTTTATAAAGCAAACAACAGTAACAAAACAAACAAACTATTCGCTCCCTAGCAGAGTCGCCATTTTGTTATCGAGAAAACTAGTGTCCATTCAAAGCTGCTAGTCCCACTAACACGGGTATCTATCTTAGAAACAAACAAACCAAAGTTACTTGTGTTTTCCTTTATGGGAGATAGATGAGAGATAAACAGAGAGTACCAACCTCAGTCTTTCACTAGTCTCCTTGCTTGTTTCCCCTCTCCTTTGATAGAGCTTTCACTACTCCTTTCTCACTTGTCCCGTTTCAAGAACACCTATAGATTCAAAGTAGCAAAATACCCTCAAAGCATAAAGATCTATAACCATAAACAATATAGGATCAGATGTACATTAACCATGCAAATGCATATACAAATACAAGATTCAAAGATATACAAGTATATGGACTAAAACTCAAATAGATTTATTGATAGAAATAGTTGAGGAGAGGATTACAACCAAGCTGTTTGATCCAGCATCATCCTCCCAGCATGAAATCCCTCTTCACCTCATACAAAGCAAGATCACCCAACAATACAATGTCTCAAAGAGAAACCAACATCACTTCCTTACAAATTACAAAATTCCAGCCTTTTGGATCTCTAAGATGAGGGATCCATATATAGATGTTTGCAGGAGAGTGAATCAGCTTCTGGGATTTTGATTAGTGTCATTTCACTGACAGTTCTTGGTTCCACTTGGAGATTTCATGATCTCTTACTCATCCCTGGGTGAATTCAGAGAGGCAAGTGTCATATGACAGTTTCTAGAAGATTCTTTGAGTTTCCACCTAGCAAACTGCTTCTGCCATTTATCTGCTCTAGCTCATCGCACCCTATAGAAGGGCTTTTTAGTATGCATCGCACCCCCCATGTGTAATAGGTGAGATGCATCGCACCATCAGCATGGAGCAGTCTGTATGGTCCAGTTTTGACCAGTTCTGAGCAGTTTTTCAAGGAGAACTTATGGGAAATGATGTAATCAATTGACCTTGATCCTTTAGGGTATGAAACAACACTTTTAGGGGTTTGAGAGCCCTTGGTTTATGGATACATGTGATTGGGGTTGTAGTGCCCAAATATGTCTATAACACATACTACCTCGAGTGAGACCTTAGTCTGCACATTGCGGACTGTTGCCGAAAGGGTCGGTAGTTTTGGGATTTGTTTGGCTAAATCACTTTTGAACCTGGGTCAGGCCCCAACAAGCCAACATACCTTCTACCATATCTTTACCATGAAGTATTCGAAGGCCCTTCTCTCCAATATGTCCAAGCCTTTCATGCCACAGCATGGTCTTCTCTCCAGATACCACTAGATTTTCTGCTCCACTTTCAGGAACAACGGAACTGTTGCACCCATCAACAATAGTTCTACCTTGTAGCTTGTACAGAGTTCCAATCCAAACTCCCCGCATCAATACGAGTGCTCCCCAAACCATCTTGCAAGTATCCTTCTCAAACACTGTTTTTACACCTGCATCATCCAGCATGCTTACAGAAATCAGATTTCTGACCAATGCAGGAATATGTAGAACACCCGGAAATGTTCTAACACTTCCACCTTGCAACTTCAACTTTAATTTTCCGCGAAAAACAATTCTAGCCTTCCTGTCATCCCCTAAGAAGACATCACCACCATCGTATTTCTCATACTCACAGAACCACTCTCTAAGGGGAGTGAAGTGAAAGGATGCACCTAAGTCAATCAACCATGCCTCATGATCTACATGCATACTTGAAGAAGCCAAGTACACATCCCCACCTTCATCTGAGGTGGTTTTCACCTCTGCATAAGGAGCATCATCAGATCCCTTTCCTTTGTCAAGAGATTTATATTTACAGTCCCTTTTGTAGTGCCCTTCCTTTCCGCAATTCTAGCACACCACCTTTACAGGTTTTCCTGGAGATTTAGATCTCCCTCGATTTAGATCTCCCACTCAGTGACTTATTTTTGTTTCTGTTCTGGGACTGTCCTCATACAGACAAGGCATCACCATTCTGGCTCTCCATATTTTTCTATCTCATCTCCTCCATCAACAAGGATGAGACTATTTCATCAAAATACAAGGCAGTTGCATTGCTACCTATTGCAATAACCAGACTATCCCACGAATCTGGTAGAGAACACAACAAACTAATGCACTTATCCTCATCTGAAATTTTGATATCAACAGATGATAACTGACTTACCATAGTATTAAACGCATTCAGATGCTCTATCACCAAGTCTCCATCTTTCATCCTTAGGTTATATAGCTTTTTCCGTAGGAACAGTTTATTCACCAAAGACTTAGATTGGTACAAAGTCCCTAACTTTTCCCACAAAGCCTTCACTATAGCTTCCCTTGATACATTCAGCAATACTGAATCTGAGACACATAATCGTATTGTGCTCTTTTCCTTCCGATCCAACTTCTTCCATTCTTCATCAAACACTCCCGTTGGCTTAGTACCTGGATCTACCGCGATCCACTGATCTTCATCCACCAATAGATCCTCCATCTTGAGTTTCCACAACTCAAAACTCTGACCATTAAAGTTCCTGATCTCTATCTTTCCACTTCTCGTCATCTTCTTTCACCACCAGAACCGATATCGCAAATCTCCCATTGAACGGGGTCTACCACAGGCCCAAGCGAAACCCCTCAGCAACAAAGGCATCCCCTGAAGCCAAAACAGCTCTGATTCCAAATGTAGGTTTTAACCCCATACAGAAATTACCTACATACGAATTCCAAAACACAGAAAATAAACAATGCGAGAGCATAACACATAAAACACATATACACAGAGATTTTCCCCTGGATCCCAAAACCGAGACTACCAGCTCGATTTTTCATTATGTTCCTTTCAATGTTACAATACATATTTATACATGCCGAAGCATCCAATACCATGGACCGAAAACCATCGCGTCCAAAACCATGTGCGAAAATCATGCACAAAACCATAGGTAGGTCTGCCAAACCTAATATAGGGTCCAAAAAAAAAATTCCCAGGGTGCTGCCCCGGACCCCGTAGAGGGGGCCTAACCACCCCCCTGTAACCCCCTTGCTGTGCAATCGGCACAACGAAGGGGGGGCTCTGCCCCACCTCTAACCCCTTGGTTCACTACGTGGGTTAGTCGTGGAAAGAATAACACAATCCAACACCTTGCTTCTTGATGGTGTCTCAGAAAGAGTTACAAGTGGGTGTAGTTGAAAATAGTGAGGGTTACCTCTCGTCCTTCTACTCACAGTGGGTTTCCCACCAGTCCTTGACGTGGGTGGCGGCATTGAGGAGTGCAAAAGTAATATTTTCCCTATTGGAAAAATCATGAACCAAAAAATACCCTTCCAACAGATTTAACCATCTATCTACAGCATCTGCATCTATCTGGGCTTTAAAATGGGAATATCAAAGTTGACTTGTACCTTTAAGGGAAAGGTGCCTCCATAGTGGTTGTCAGATGAAGATGCGTCACCTATGGGCATCTACCAAAGGATTTGGGAAAATTTGTCCATTATCGCGTTCCACTGTCGCTCAAGGGCTTCTTCAAGCAATATTTTGAAGGGATCTCATGCTCCCTTGTCTTTCCTTTCTTTCACCATGGGAGGTCATTAGGGTTTGTGAGGCTTGTCTTGTAAAGGTTCAACCAGTTCAATCCCTAACTCCTTATACCCTGACCTCGTTGGGGACGTGAAAAGAAACACATAGAAAGAGAAGACCACTCTAACACCACTGATCCAGACTTATGTAGGAATGAAACATAATATAGATATAAACATAAACACATGGATGCAACAAAAATAAAACTTCATTTCATTAATATCAAAGAAATGAAATATGCTTACATACAGAATAAAAATAAACTAGCTCGGGCGATGGTAGCTTATCTCTAAGAAGAGATGTAGCAAATACATGCCTCTGAAATGTGTTACAATGAGGCTCGAAAGCCTATTTATTGTTGAGAAACAATAAAAAACCATAAACATCTAAAAAACTAACCCTAGGATATGAAGCGCCAAAACTATGGGTCCTGTTTGGGTAAATTAGAACATCAAATTCCCGGGGTCATAACTTTGGCATACGATCTCTGTTTGACACGCACAATACCTCATTAGAAATATCTATCCAATGACTATAACTCTTGACTACAAAAAAAATGTCATTTAGGGCCTCAAAATCGCTCCAAAAGTTCAGGACCCGAAAAATTGCCAAAAATAGTAAATTGTGCTACAATTAAGGAAAGTGAAAAACTGAAAGAAACAATGGTGGCGGTCCAAGTAGAATAGGTCCATATTAGAGTGGAAATGGTGTAACTCCCATATCAAAATGGTTTGAGCTTCCGATGGGCTCCGGTAAGCCATTCTTTCTACAAATGCAACCAAACTGTGTTGCCCACCTGAAACTTGTGCGGCACCCAATGTTGATCATGTCATTGCTTGTACTTGGCATTAGACTTCTCCAAGATGTCGTGAACCTGCTAGCGGATGTGTTGTATGTGTTCAATAAATTTGGTTGCTTTATCAGCCTCAAGCAGTATGTGTGTGGATTATGTATGTGTAGTCACATAAGGCATGGCAACATCAATCAGACATAATGGTTGAAATCCTAGACCCACTTGAAAGGGCCTGCGACCAGACGAGCTATCGAGAGCTCTATTATAGTTGTCCTACACATAGGGAAGGCTCTCATCCCATGTTCATGGATCCTTGGAGTTGTACATGCGAATTATGTGCACTATCGTATTATTGACAGCCTTTGTTTGGCCATCAGTCTGGGGATGGAATGAAGTCAACATGGTGAGCTCGGTGTCTAATAGTGTCCAGAGGCTTGAGTAAAATTTCCAAATGAGCCTGCTATCCCAATCTGATATAATTGTTTCCGGGATCCTAAAATGTACCCACACTTATTCAAATAAGTTTTTGGAAGTTTCCTCTTCTGTGATACTCTTCTTACAGGTCGCCAATATGGCCAACTAAGAAAATTTGTCCACAATGACAAATACACAGTCATTACCATGCTTGGTAGAAGGGAGGCCAGACAGATAGTCCATGGAGATGGATTCCCAATGCTGGCTAAGAATAGGTAGAGAAGTGTACAACCCTTTCTTCTTGATGGTGTCTCAGAAAGAGTTCCAATTGGGTGTGGCTGAAAACAGCGAGGGTTCCCTCTTTTTCTTCTGCTCACAGTAGTATTCCTACCAGTCCTCGATGTGGGGGTGGCTTTAAGGAGTGAAAAATTAATGTTTTCCCTATTGGAAAAATCATGAACCGAAAAATACCCTTCCAATAGATTTAACCATCTATCTACAACATCTGCATCTATCTGGCCTGAAAATATGGGAATATCAAAGTTGACTTGTACCTTAAAGGGCGTGGTTCCTCTAGAGTGGCTGCAAGATGAAGATGTGTCACCTATGGGCATCTATTGAAGGATCAGGGAAAAGTTGTCCATCATTGCATTCCTTTGTCGCTTGAGGGATTCTTCAAGAAATATTTTGAAGGGGTCTCTTTCTCCCTCATCTTTCTTTCTTCCTTTATGGGAGGTCATCAGGGTTTGCAAGGTTGGTCTTTCAAAGGTTTCAACTAGTTTGATCCCTAACTCCTTATACCCTGAACTCATTGGGGACATGCAAAGAAAAATAGAGAAAAAGCAGACCGCTCTAATACCATTTATCCAGAATTATGAAGGAATGTAACAAAATATAGATATAAACATAAACATAGGGAATAAAACTTCATTTCATTAATATCAAAGAACTGAAATATGCTTACATACAGAATGGAAATAAACTAGGTCAGGTGATGGTAGCTTATATTTGAGAAGAGATGTGGTGGCTACATGCCTCTAAAATGTGGTAAAATGAGGCCCCAAGTCCTATTTATTATTGAGAAATAATGGAAAACCATAATAATTCAAAAACCTAACCCTATGAGATGATGCGCCAAAACTATGGGCCCCGTTGGGGTAAATTAGTACATCAACTTACCAGGGCCATAACTTAGGAATATGATCTTCGTTTTACGCACATGATACCTCGTTAGAAAGATCTATCCGAGGACTATAAATTTCATCTAGAAATGTGGGGCGAATGCCTCTCATTTTCTCATTTTCAAAAACAAATTTTGTTTAGGGCCTCAAAATGACTCCAAAAGTTCATGACCCAAAAAACTGTCAAATATAGTAAATTGTGTTACAATTAAGGAAAATGGAAAATTGAAAGAAAAAATGGTAGGGGTCTAAGTGGAATAGGCGGGTGGAAACCAATATCCATCTAGATCAGTCCTCCCCCATTAGGAAGCAATGGTCCCCCATTATGTTGAGTGCCTCCATCAGATGGGGAAACTTCTATTGAACTTGGTCCCTAGTGAGCTACTTACCTTGGTGCAGGAAGGTGCCAGCTTCGACAACCTAATACAGTTGGATCTTCTGCTGGCGAGTGTTCTTTATTTGTGTATCCATGATCCGATCAGTTGTAGATTGTTTAGTGTAGTATGTGTTTAACTCTATTGGTGTGAGTTTTCCTGCAATGTCTAATGTGTCTAGTAATGGTGGAAAGTATGGTCGAAGATGGTCCACATTGAACACTGTGTGCAGGCCAAGAAATGAGGGAAATGTTGAGCTCAAAAGAATTGTCTCCCACAACCTTGGTAATGGTGTAAGGCCCATATCAAAGTGGTCTAAACTTCCAATGGGCTCCAATAAAGTGTTATTTCTACAAATGCAACTAAACTTTGTCGCATATCTTAAACTTGTGTGGCACCCGATGTTGATCATGTCATTGCTTGTACTTGGAATTGGACTTTTCCAAGATGTCGTGAACCTGCTGGAAGATGTATTGGATGTGTTCAATAAATTATGTTGCTTTATTAGTCTCAGGCAGTACATGTGTGGATTATGTTTGTGTATTTGCATGAGGCATGGAAACATCAATCGGACACAATGGTTGAAATCCTAGACCCACTTGAAAAGGAATGCTACCAGTTGATCTATGTAGAGCTTTGTTATAATTGTTTTGCACATAAGGAAGCCTCTCATACCAGGTTCATGGATGCTTGGAGTTGTACATGTTGAGTATGTGTGCTATCATCCTATTGGCGACCTCTATTTAGTCATCAGTCTGGGAATGGAATGCAGTCGACTTGGTGATCTTGGTGTCCAACAATGTCCAAAGGCTTCAACAGAATGTGCTCAGTAACCTACTATCCTAATCTGACATAATGGTCTGCGGGATCCTAAAATGTACCCAAACTCGTTCAAAGAATATTTTGGCATACACTTCATGCAATTCGCCAATATATTCATCTTAGAAACTCTATCCATGATGAAAATACACAGTCATTACCATGCTTGGTAGAAGGGGGGCCAGGAAGAAGTCCATGGAGATGATTTCCCAAGGCAAGCTGGGAGTATGCAGAGGAGTGTGCAGACCTTGCTTCTTGATGATGTCTTGGAAAGAGTTCTAGGTGGGTGAAGTTGAAAACAATGAGGTTTCCATCTCATCCATGTATGCTCACAGCAGGTTTCCCACCAATCCTTGACGTCGGGGGTGGCTTTGAGGAGTGTAAAAGTAATATTTTCCCTATTGGAAAAATCATGAAAAGAAAAATACCATTCCAACAAATTTAACCATCTATCTACGACCTTTGCATCTATCTGGCATTTAAATATGGGAATATCATAGTTGACTTGTACCTTGAAGGGCGTGGTGCCTACAGAGTAGCTGCCGAATGAAGATGTGTCACTTGTGGGCATCTGCTGAATAATCTAGGAAAGGTTTTCCATCATCGTGTTCCTTTGTCGCTCGAGGGCCTCTTTGAGAAATATTTTGAAAGGATATCCTAATCCCTTGTATTTCTTTCCTTCCTCCATGGGAGGCCATCAGGTTTTGTGAGGCTGATCTTGTAAAGGTTCAACCAGTTCGATGGGGACATGCAAAGAAAAATAGAGAAAGAGTAGACTGCTCTGATAACACTGATTGAGACTTATGAAGGAATGCAACAGAATACACATATAAACATAAACAAAGGGATGCAATAGAAATAAAACTTCATTTCATTAATATCAAAGAACTGAAATATGCTTACATACATAATGGAAATAAACTAGCTTGTGTGATGGTAACTTATCTCAAAGAAGAGATGTGGCAGTTACATGCCTCTGAACTGTGTTACAATGAAGCTCGAAGGCCTATTTGTTGTTGAGAAACAATGGAAAACCTTAAACATTCAAAAACCCTACCCTAGGAGATGAAGCGCCAAAACTATAGGCCCCATTGGGGTAAATTGGTACATCAACTTCCTAGGGTCATAACTTTCGCATATGATCTTCGTTTGATGCACACGATACCTTGTTAGAAATATCTATGTGAGGGCTATAAATTTTGATTGCAAACATATATTATAAACACACGTTTGATCAATTTTCCAAAAAAACATCGTTTAGGGACTCAAAACGGATAATAATAATAATAATAATAAAGTAAAATAAAATAATAATAATAATAATAAATTGTGCTACAATTAAGGAAACTAAAAAACTGAAAGAAACAACGGTGAGGATCCAACTGGAATAGTTGAGTGGCCACCAATATCCACTTGGATCATTCCTCCCCCCTTAGGAATCAATGCTCCCTATTACATTGAGTGCCTCCATTATATGGGGATACTTCTACTAAACCTAGTCCCTAGTGAGACATTTGCCTTGGTGCAGGAGTTAGCAAGCTTTGATAACTCGATACAATTGGAACTTCTATTGGCGAGTGTTCTTGATCTGAGTGTGTCCATGATCCGATCATTTGTAGCATGTTCCATGTAGTATGGGTTTAACTTTGTTGGTGTGAGTTGTTTTGCAATGTCTAATATATCCAGTAATGGTGGAAAGTATGGTTGAAGGTGATTCACATTGAACACTAGGTGCAAACCAAGAAATGGGGGAATGTTGAGCTCAAAATCATTGTCTCCCACAACCTTGGTAATGGTGTAAGGCCCATATAGAAGTGTTCTGAGCTTCTGATGGGCTCGGGTAAGGTGTTATTTCTACAAATGCAACTAAACTTTGTCACCCATCTGAAACTTGTGCGACACCCATTGTTGATTATGTCGTTGCTTGTACTTGGAATCGGACTTCTCCAAGATGTCGTGAACCTGCTAGTGGATGTATTGGATGCGTTCAATAAATTTGGTTTCTTTATCATTATCAAACAACACATGTGTGGATTATTTCTATGTAGTCGCATGACGCATGGAAAAATCAATCCGACACAATGGTTGAAATCCTAGACCCACTTGAAAGGGACTGCGACCAGTCGAACTATGTAGAGATTTATTATAACTGTGTTGCACATAAGGAAGACTCTCATCCCAGGTTCATGAATTCTTGGAGTTGTACATGCAGAGTATGTGGACTATCATCCTGTTGACAACCTATATCTGGCCATTAGTCTAGGGATGGAATGTAGTCGAATTGTTAAGCTTGGTGTCCAATAGTGTCTAGAGGCTTCAACAGGATGTGATCAGGAACCTGCTATCCTAATCTGATATAATGGTTTGTGGGATCCCAAAATGTACCCAAACTCGTTCAAAGAAGGGTTTGGCATACTCTTAATGCAAGTCGCCAATATAGCCATCTTAGAAAATCTATCCACGACAACAAATACACATTAATTACCATGCTTGGTAGAAGGGAGGCTAGGCAGAAGTCCATGGAGATGATTTCACAAGGCAAGCTAGGAGGAGGCAGAGGAGTGTACAGACCTTTCTTCTTGATGATGCATCGGAAATATTTCCAAGTGGGTGTAGCTGAAAACAGTGAGGTTTCCATCTTGTCCATATGCTCACAGTAGGTTTCCCACCAATCCTTGATGTGGGGGGCAACTTTGAGGAGTGAAAATGTAATCTTTTCCTATTGTAAAAATCATGAACGAAAAAATACCCTTCCAACAAATTTAACCATCTATCTACGGCCTCTGCATCTATCCGACCTTCAAATATGGGAATATCAAAGTTGACTTGGACCTTGAAGGGCGTGGTGCCTATTGAGTGGCTACCGGATGAAGATGCATCACTTGTGGGCATCTATCGAATAATCTAGGCAAAGTTTTCCATCTTTGCGTTCCTCTGTCTCTCGAGGGCTTCTTCGAGGAATATTTTGAAGGGATATCCTACTCCCTCATCTTTCTTTTCTTCCGCCATGGGAGGCCATCAGGATTTGTGAGGTTGGTCTTGCAAAGGTTCAACCAGTTCGATAACTAACTCCTTGTGCCCTGACTTCGTTGGGGACATGCAAAGAAAAACAGAGAAAGAGTAGACCGCTTTGATACCACTGATCCAAATTTATGTAGGAATGCAACAGAATACAGATATAAACATAAACACGGGGATACAACAAAAATAAAACGTCATTTCATTAATATCAAAGAACTAAATTATGCTTACATACAGAATGGAAATAAAATATCTCGGGCATTGGTAACTTATCTCTAAGAAGAGATGTGGCGGCTACATGCCTCTTAATTGTGTTACAATGAGGCTTGAAGGCCTATTTATTGTTGAGAAACAACAGAAAACTCTAAACATCCAAAAACCTAACCCTAGGAGATGAAGCACCAAAACTATGGGCCTTGTTGGGGTAAACTGGTACATCAACTTCCCGGGGTCGTAACTTTGGCATATGATCTCCATTTGACATGCACAATACCTCAAGGACTATAACTTTCAATTGAAACCATGAAATAGGTGCTCATGTTTGCCCATTTTCCAAAAAAAATTGTTTAGAGCCTCTAAATGGCTCCGGAAGTTCAGGACTCGAAAAATTACCAAAAATAGTAAATTGTGCTACAAATTAAGGAAACTGAAAAACAAAAAGAAACAATGGTGATGGTCCAAGTGGAATAGGTGGGTATCCACCAATATCCACCTGGATCAGTCCTTCCCCCTTGGGAAGCAATGGTCCCCATTACATTGAGAGCCTCCATGAGAAGGGGAAACTTCTGTTGAACCTGGTTCCTGGTGAGCCACTTGCCTTGGTGCAAGAGTTGACCAACTTTGACAACCCGATACAGTTAGATCTTCTATTGGAAAGTGTTCTTTATTTGTGTGCCCATGGTCCGATCAGGTTTGGCTTGTTCCATGCAGTATGGGTTTAACTCCATTGGTGTGATTTGTTCTACAATGTTTGATGTGTCCAATAATAGATGAAAGTATGGTCGAAGGCGATCCATATTGAACAGTGGGTGAAGGCCAAGAAATGGTGGAATGTTGAGCTCAAAAGTATTGTCTCCCATAGATGTGGTAATCATGTAAGGCCCATATAACAGTGGTTGAGCTTACGATGGGCTCAGTTAATGCGTTCCTTCTACAAATGCAACCAAACTTTGTCGCCCACCTTAAACTTGTGTGGCACCTGATTTCGATCATGTCATTGCTAATACTTGGCATTGGACTTCTCCAATATGTCGTGAACTTGCTGGCAGATGTGTTGGACTCATTCCATAAATCTGGTTTCTTTATCTACCTTGGACAGTACATGTGTGGATTACTTTTGTGTAGTCGCATGAGGCATGGCAACACCAATCAAACACAATGGTTGAAATCCTAGACCCACTTGAAAAGGACTGCAACCAGTCGAGCTATGGAGAGCTTTGTTTTAACTGTGTTGCACATAAGGAAGGCTCCCATCCCATGTTTTTCGATGCTTGGATTTGTACATGAGGAGTATGTGTACTATCATCTTGTTGACGACCTATGTATGGCCATCAGTCTAGGGATGGAATGCAGTCAAGTTGGTGAGCTTGGTGTCCAATATTGTCCAAAAGTTTGACCAGAATGTGCTCACTAACCTCCTAGCCCGATCTAATATAATGGTCTGCAGGATCCCAAAATGTACCCACACTCGTTTAAAGAAGAGTTTAACAGTGTCCTCTACTGTGATACTCTTCTTACAGGCTGCCAATATAGCCATCTTAGAAAATTTGTCCATGAAGAAAAATACATTTTCATTACCATGCTTGGTAGAAGGGAGGCCAGATAGATAGTCCACGGAGATGGATACCCAAGGCTAGCTGAGAGTAGGTAGAGGAGTGTACAAGCCTTGCTTCTTGATGGTGTCTTAGAAAAGATTTTCAAGTGGGTGTGGTTGAAAATAGTGAGGGTTCCCTCTTGTCCTTCTGCTCACATTAGGTTTCCGACCAGTCCTTGACGTGGGGGGTGACTTTGAGTGAAAAAGTAACTTTTTCCCTATTAGGAAAATCATGAACTGAAAAATACCCTTCTAATATATTTAACCATCTATCTACTGTATATGCATCTATCTGGCCTAAAAATATGGGAATATCAAAGTTGACTTATACCTTGAAGGGCATGGTGCATCCAGACTGGTTGTCGGATGAAGATGTGCCATCTGTGGGCATCCACCGAAGGATCTAGACAAAATTGGCCATCATCACGTTCCTTTGTCACTCGAGGGCTTCTTCAAGCAATATTTTGAAGGGATCTCCTGCTCCCTCGTCTTTCTTTTCTTCCACCATGGGAGGTCGTTTGGGTTTGCAAGGCTGGTCTTGCAAAGGTTCAACCAATTCGATCCCTAACTCCTTATACCCTGACCTCATTGGGGATATGTAAAGAAAAAAAGAGAAAGATCAGACTGCAATAATACCACTAATCTAGACTTATGCGGGAATCCAACAAAATATATATATAAACATAAACACAGGGATGAGGAAAAATAAAACTTCATTTCATTGATATCAAAAAACTAAACTATGCTTACATACAAAATGGAAATAAACTAGCTCGGGAAATGGTAGCTTATCTCTAAGAAGATATGTGGCAGCTACATGCCTTTGAACTGTGTTAAAATGAGGCTCGAATACCTATTTATTGTTCAGAAACAATGGAAAACCCTAAACATCCAAAAACTGAACCTTAGGAGATGAAGCACCAAACTATGGGCACTGTTGGGGTAAATTGGTACATCAACTTCCCGGGGTCCTAAATTGGCATACGATCTCTGTTTGACACGCACGAAACCTCATTAGAAATATATATTCAAGAACTATAACTTTTGACACCAAACAAAATCCATTTTCCCATTTTCCAAAATAACGTTGTTTAGGGCCTCAAAACGACTCCAAAATTCCGGGACCTGAAAATTTGCCAAAAATATTAAATTGTGCTACAATTAAGGAAACTAAAAAACTGGAAAAAAAAAAAAAAAAAACAATGGTGGGGGTCCAAGTGGAATAGGTGGGTGGCCACCAATATCTACCTATATCAGTCCTCCCCTCTTAGGAAGCAATGGTCCCCATTGCATTGAGTGTCTCCACGATATGGGGAAACTTCTGCTGAACCTGGTCCCTTGTGAGTTGTTTGTTCAATTTAGAGTGTCCTAAATTGCTATATTAATTGTCAATCTGGGAGTCATAAACTGTTGAAGTGTGGTGCACTATATGTGCAAGATAACCTATTTCTTACTTTTTGTCGTTTTTTATTTTTATTTTGTTTTTGGGGGTTTTTATCTTAGTTTATCTCCTACTGTGAAATGGAAATTCTAAATGGATATAAATATTCAAGGCAATTATGTCCTTTGAAATGATTTCCAAAACTTCAAACTTCAGAAGATCTTAGAACATGCAATGATGAAATTAATTCCTAAAAGAAAATGAAAATGTGCCACTATTCTAATTAAACAAACAGTGAACTATTGATCATGAAACCATTATCCCTGTTGTTGTCTAAATACAAAAGAAATGAATTAAGCTACTGTACTCAAAGAAATCCAAAAATTGCAAGTAAATTAAAGCTAAAATCAAATTATATCAGTTCATATTCTGACCCCTCGCCAGTTAGTCTCGCTATGGCTTTCAGAGGTAATCATCAACAACCTGAGCAATCTAATATCTAATTGCAGAAAAGTAAACTTAAAATCAAATCACATCAATTCATAGTCTGACCCCTCGCTAGTTAGTCTCGCTATGGCTTTCGTAGGTAATCATAAACAACTTGAGCAATCTGATATCTAATTTGTAGAAAAATAAACTAATATCAAATTACACACTCATACTTCAATCCCTCACCATTATTCTCGCTATGGCTTTCAGAGGTAACTGATAATTACATGATCAATTTAATATCTAATTTGCAGAGAAATAAACTAATATCAAATTACACACTCATACTTCAATCCCTCACCATTAGTCTCGCTATGGCTTTCAGAGGTAACTGATAATGACATGAGCAATTTAATGTCTAATATAACTAATAAAGCCAATGAACAATCTTGAAATAAACAAAACTGAACTGAAATTAAAAGCTAAGAAAAGCAAGTCAACAGAAGAAAAAGACTGATTCCATGTCATTAGTCATTGTGAAAACTATATGCAAATGCTCAGGCTGCCTACTGTAATCTAGAACAAATACACTGATCAGCGTTAACAGCAATGTAAAGCATGTAAAATTATGGACGAAAATAAAACGTTAATAACATAAGAAATGCAATATATACAAGTGAATAAGTATGGCATAATGAACGTAAAGAAACACAGCATGAAACTATATAGCAATATGAAACAAAACCTCGGCGTGTGCAAGGGCCCTCTGCACAACCACGAATTATGCTCAGAAACAGAGTCTTCTCATATATTTAGAACGTAGTCATAACAACGAAACAATGTCACGGCACAATGGGCTCGTTAATAGTCAACAATACATTCAAAAAGACTAACTATTATGTGTATGGAAACGCATTATTTATAACAGAAGGCTACATAACTGATTTCCTAAAAATTGCGCTGACAGAGGACACGTGAACGACAATGTCCATGGATCTAGCATCATGGCTGCCGTGATGATTAAATCTATTGAGGGTGGCTATTGGATTCACCTTATGGAGTAGTCCACAGGTGTTGATATGTCCCTAGAGATCTAGGAACAGCCACACAAGTCTTCACGTGTTTGGAAACGGAGTCCTGTTGCTGTAGGACTCCTATATTTGACCACCGCTTGACCACCTTTGACCACGGCCTTCTTTGATGAATTCGACTGAGCCAATAGGACTCGGTCCATGTCCACGTCATTTTCAACTTGCCAATGTGGCTCGATTTGCCTAAAGACACCTACAATATAGACTTTAACAAAAAGGCTGCGGAAAGTTGAACTGGCTGCAGAAAGTGACAAGATTCCGCAGCTTATGAGCAAAAATCTAGTTCAAACAGCAAACACGGAACATAGTTAGAAAACCACTTTATGTGCTATTTTAAACTCAATATGCAATTATGTTGATAGCTTATTAGGTCCAGGTGGATGGAGAAAGTTTAGGAAAATGTGTAGGAAAAGTGTGGTTTCGGGGCTCAACATGAGCCACTTGCCTTGGTGCATGAGTTGGCCAACTTCGACAACCCAATATAGTTGGATCTTTTGCTGGAAATTGTTCTTGATTTGTGTGTCCATGATCCGATCATTTGTGGCCTATTCCATGTAGTCTAGGTTTAATTCTATTGGTGTGAGTTGTTTTGTAATGTCTGATGTGTCCAGCAATGGTGGAAAAGTATGGTTGAAAGTAGTCCACATTGAACACTAGGTGCAGGTCAAGAAATGGGGGAATGATGAGCTCAAAAGCATTGTCTCCCACAGCCTTGGTAATGGTGTAAGGTTCATATCGGAGTGGTATAAGCTTCCAATGGGCTCCGGTAAGGCATTATTTCTACAAATGTGATCTGGAATTATGTCAGAACGCAACAAAATACAGATATAAACATAAACACATATATGTAGCAGAAAATAAACTTCAATTCATTAATATCAAAGAACTGAAATATACTTACATACAGAATGGAAATAAACTAGCTCGGGCGATGGTAGCTTATCTCTGAGAAGAGATGTGTTGGATACATGCCTCTAAACTGTGTTACAGTGAGGTTCGAAGGCCTATTTATTATTAAGAAATAATGGAAAACCCTAAACATCCAAAAACACAATGTTAGGAGATGAAGCACCAAAACTATGGGCCCTGTTAGCCTTGATGGAAATTGGCCCAAAAATGGATCCAAAACACTCCTGAAGTCTTCAAAATTTGCTTAAGATCATCCAAATATCGAAACTTTCACATGCCAAGAGCCCTCAGAAGGGCGGAAAAACACTATTGAGAGGCTAAAACACATGAAAAATGGTGAAAAACCATGTATTGAAGGCACACACAGTCCAACACACAGCAACCATCAAATCTGGCCAATCAACGGCCCAGATCTAAGCGGCAAATCGCAATCGACGCTACACAGAGGAGGACTTAAGGTTGGGCGGAGGACACCCCTGATCAGCAATCTCCGATGATCGGATCGGCAGGTCGCAATCAGTGGAGGCAAGCTGGGGGAGTAAGCGCAAAGCGATGGCGATCAGCGATGCTATGTGGACCGTCGATCAAGCACGCAGATCGACGGCCCACATCATGTCACAGGATCGAATACGACAGTGACATATGCCATGTTATATGGAAAGACCTCTGGCTTGGGTGATATATAATTATGATCAGATCGCATCGCTATGTCGCATCGGAGAAACGTTAAGGGGCGGGGCCTATGCATAGGTATATGTGTGACCCGATGAGCCGGACCCGACGAAGTTCTGAATAATATTTCATAATATTTGAGGTCTACGGGAAATCCCTTTTCAATGCATTTTTTGTGTATTTCATTATTTAATGAAATACAAAGGGAACCTTGGAGCAACGCCGATGTGATAAAACTCGGACCTGAAGGGGTTCAAAAATGAAATATATAATATTTCAGGTCCACCAAAGCAAATTTTTAATGTATTTAGATTGTTTTCAACATATTTCCAAATACAAAATAAATCGCAAACAGGCAAGATTTCGGGCAGGCCATGGGTGATAAATGGTTTTGGCTGGGCTCTGCCCGATCTCATACAACGGCTGCCACGTATCTAGGCCGAGGAGAGAGAAAACCACCCTCATCAAGTGGTTAACTCCCATATGAAAGAGCCACCTGAAATGGATCACAACCGTTGGATATAGAGCTCCCAGATCAATGGTGGAGATGTGATATCACTGCGAAGGTGGACCCAATAGAGAAATATGCCATGATTAAGGGCTTTTTAAGTCCGAAATGAGTAGAGCTTGGCAGGATTTACAATGTTGCAGTGTTTATGTATTAAACATAAAACAATCATGGTTATCAGTTGAAAGGATTTCAAAAGGCACGCGGAGCCATTCCATCACAGAGCAAAGGCCGAGAAATAGTAGTTGAGAGACAGAGGCCGGAAAGCGATCATGGAGCATCATAGCATGATAGGTATTGAATGCTTCATTGTCAGCAGCCTGAAACAGAAACATCATGGGCGTCGATAATGCAGCTCAACCAAAAACAACATAATCAATTGTGGGGCATCTCTGGCACGAGAGATCTCCCTACCAGCACAGCAAAATACCAGAATGTGGTTATTCTTCTGTCAGAAGAAGAAACCTTCGAGCCATGCTTGCCTAGTCAGGGCATCAAACAGTTAACAAGACAGATAGGATAGATTAAGACACTCTGAGCCTTTGAGAGCTCAGGAGCATTGTAAAAGGCCTATAAATGGCTGAAAGTTAAATGTAACAAGGGTTCAACTTCTGGAGACTATTAATACTTTGCTACTCAAGCTTCTCATCTTCATTCTAGCAATATAAGCTTCTTTTGCTATTATATGTTCAATGTCCATTTTCTCTTCTGTTCTAAGCTTGCACTTGAATAGGTTGTTCATGTTTCTTCTATGTCTAATGCCAGATAACTGTCATCTTATCTCTGCGTTGATAAATTAGATTTGCAAGCTTCTTTTACTTCCTGTAGCTGGCCATTCATATGTGTTTATATATGCATCTACTGGTATAGTCGGTATTCTCCATCTATTCATTAAATCTACAAACTATTGAGCATTAGTGGTCTAAAGCCTTGTAAAGCTGAGGGTGTTCATGCATGTCTTGAGTAAAAATAGAGTTGAAATGGTTATCTGGCTTGATCCAAACCATCATTCATTCCAATAGTTCAGAGAACAATATTGAAGATTATATGTTACCAGGCATCTCCGAGTTGCAACCTAGGAGAGTTTCCTGGAGTGATAACATAATTGGCGCCATTGTTGGGGAGAGGAGACTGAAGCTTAGCTTCCCTGGGAGACGACACAGATCTAGCTTTGATGATAGACAAAGTCTGGGCACTTTTTTGGTTGTAATCATCTATCTGGTGACTCTACTGAAGGACGAACCTCTTGGCAACTCCACTTCATAGTTCTGGCTCAGTTTGTGAGGCATACTCGGAGAAATCCTCAGAAGCCACAAGTTGACCCAGTACCTAACCCTAAAAAAATCATCAAAGAAAGAAAGGTATTGCAGAAAGGAGCATCAGGTTCAGGTAAACCTAAACAATATTCTATATCTCTTCAAGAAAGGCCTGTAATAGAACAAATACATGTTGATAATATAGCATCTAATACTAGCAGTGAAGAAAAACTCTCAGAGATTCATAAAGCTCCTTATTCTTTAGGTTCTCCTTTTGTTGTAAGCCCAAAGGAAACCTCACCTCCTATCCATCATACTCTTTTAGTCCTGTCAGTCACCCCTCAGCCCTCTGTCATTCAGACTTCCAGTACCCTTATAGCCATCACAGCTATGGCAGGACCACAAACACCTACCAAAATGGAAAGAATCATAGCTGCTAGATATGGACCTCTAATACTACCCACTCCTTTGAATGCCATGCCTACTGGAGAATATTAGAAGTATAGGCCTAAGTTCACTGGGACTGAAGGTGTTACAGCTGAAGAACATCTTGAGTCATTCTATAGCTATGCTGATAACCTGGACATTAGTAAAGATGATGTGTGGATGAGAGTCTTTGTCCAAAGCCTAGATGGAGAGGCTAGAAAATGGTTCAGAGAACTGACCCCAAGATCTATAGCAGATATTGAGGCTTTAGATGATGCATTCCTAAAGCATTGGGGGGATAAGAAGGATCTCCTCTACTACCACACTGATTTTGGGAACCTAAAAAGGGAAAATGGTGAGTTTTTATCTAATGTCAATAAGGGATTTAACCGCATGTACAGTAAGATACCAGCTGATGTAAAACCCACCACTACCTCTGCTAAACTCACCTATGCCAGTGCTTTTGATTATGACTTCTGCCTACTATTGAGGGAGAGGCGATGTGCTACTTCGGCTGATATGAAGGATGCAGCCTTGGAAGTAGAATCAAACATCATGGCTGCAGAAAATTTAAAAGGAAGTGTTGATAGAAGGAGACAGAGAGGCGAATCTTCATCATCTTCAGATCCCAAGATAGATAAAATGACCAAGATGATAGAGTCATTAGCCTCTGAAATCTCCAAATTAAAGGTTAAGTAGAACCCTGGGAAAGGAAGAGTTCCTAATACCTTTGCTCCTAGAAATCCAAATCCAAATCCATATAGAAGAGCCAATAAGCAGTTGCAGATTTTGCAAAGAAGCAAAGATGCCAATGAAGACCAAAGGGTGAAGACCCCTTTCCAGAATGTAGTCATGGAAGAAGAGCATGTTGAAGAAGATGATGAGATCCATTGTCTGGAAGACAAAGGAAGTGCCTGCTTTTTTACCTCAGCTGCCTATGAAAATTCATTATTTAATGACCAGATTAACCAAGAATGGGATGGTGAAGCTGTTCTGCAAACTGAAGATTAGCACAGATATAATCTAAGGTCAAAGATGAATAATGCCAAGGAAACTCATGTTCAAAGAGTTTTTGTCCTTGCAGTACAGCAAGCTAATAAGCAGAGGTGACCGGCAGTTGATCCCATCATCCTCAAAGCTCTAGCTCACGAGGTAAGAGGCCTTGACAAGTCTCCTTCTCCTTTCAGTTTTCAATCAGAAATTCAGAAGCTAAGAATACCTATGCCTTTGATTGAACTAGTGAAGAATGAGTCGTTCAAAAGATCCATCCTGGAGGCCCTTGAGCCTAAAGCCATCCAAGCCTCCATTGACTATGTAAATCTACAAGATGACAAACCAACTGTTATTCTCAACCCAATGATTGAAAATTGTGAAGATAGTTACCCGTCATTCTATGTCTCATTGACTATTCATGATAAAATCCTTCATAACTTCCTTCTGGACACTAGAGCCAGCCATATCTAATGCCCAAGGATGTCATGGATGAGTTGGGTCTTGACATTACCAAGCCTTATCATGACATGTTTTCTTTTGACTCTAGAAAAGTGAAATGTTTGGGATTAATCAAGGATCTAGCCATCACCTTGTCTCAATTGCCCATGAAGAGCATGATGATGGATAGTGTGGTAGCAAATGTACCCCCCAAGTTTGGCATGTTACTTTCCAGAGGTTGGATCAAGAGATTAGGTGGATCATTACAAAATGATATGTCCTATGCTACTGTCCCAGTTTTTGGAGGTGAGAGCAAGAGATTATACAGAGAAGCTCAGTTGGCTTATATTATCAGCGATGAAAGGAATCCCACCAATCATCCCATCTATGATGTCGACACTGATTTTGGGGCTTTTTTTCTTCAGATTGAAGAATCTTAGTTGGCCTCCATGCAGCTTAAGAAACTAGTTTTCTAGGTCACAGAGGAAGAAGACCCATAGATTTGGGACATGTTCTTTAATGGAGCTTGCTCTAAGGAAGCTGCAGGGGTGGGTGTAGTCCTTGTGTCCCCCACACAGGAATACATTCATTTATCTTTCAAATTAATTTTTCAGGTCACAAATAATATAGCAGAGTACGAACCCTTGATATTGGGCTTAAGCGCTACTAAAGAAATGGGCATTAAAGGCCTGAAAGTGTTTGGAAATGCAGACCTCATCATTCAGTAGGTCAATAAAACTTTCCAAGAAAAACATCCAAGGCTAAAAGCATACAGAGATGACGTATGGAGGCTCAAGGATTCTTTTAATAATTTCAGCATTTCTTACATTCTGAGAATGAAGAACCAGCTTGCCGACTCCCTTGCTATGTCTGCTAGAACGTTTATTCCTCCTTTGCCTCCTAAATTGACGTATGAAGTTCGGGTGAAATATGGACTATCTCTACCTGACAATGTCAAATACTGGAAAGATTTTGAAGACGATGATGAAATCAATAGGTTTCTACAAGTCATTGATGAATTTTCTGAAATGCACATCGACCAAGAAAATGAAACCATGGAAGAATGCGGCCAGTCCAACCTAAAGGACAAGATCAGCCGAGGAAGCATTGTCCAGCTGCCTAGTAACCATATACCCAATGGATTGGTGCCTCTAGAGAAGTTGTCCGATCATAAAGATGTGCCTTATAAGCCTACCAAAAAACAAAATGAGTCTGTTGTTTGTAAACATAATATAGGGAGCCCAGCCCATCCAAAATACATAAATATGTCCACTCATTTGTCTTCTGCCTAGAATTCCAAGTATTGCACCCTCATGAAGCAATTCACTGATATTTTTTCCTAGGAATATAGTGATCTTAAAACCTATGACACAAACATCATTTAGCATAAGATTCCACTGGAAAAGAACACCATCCCTTTTAATCAGAAATTAAGACCTATCAGCCCTCTCTTATTTCCTTTGATTGAGAAAGAAATCAAGAAGTTGTTGGATGCCAAAATTATAGTTCCCCTAAGGTATTCAAAGTGGATAGCTAACCTTGTGGTAGTAAGAAAGAAAAATGGAGAAATTAGGCTTTGTGTTGACTTCAGAAATTTTAACAAGTGCTCTAAAAAAGACAACTACCCCCTGCCTACGACGGAACACTTGTTGCAAAGAGTTTCAGGGGCTAGAGTCATGTCTTTCTTAGATGGATTTTCAGGTTACAATCAGATTGTTGTACATCCAGAAGATCAAGAAAATATTGCCTTCACTACTCCTTGGGGCACTTTCATGTACTCCAAGATGCCTTTCAGACTGATGAATGCTAGGGCTACTTTTCAGAGGGCCATGGACATAGCCTTTGTGGGAGAGAAGGACAACTTTGTCCTTATTTACGTTGATGACATAACAGTCTTCTCCAATAGTCACAAGGACCATTTGCAGCATTTGAAGAAGGTCTTACTAAAGTGCAGACAGTTTGGAATTTCGGTGAACCTAAAGAAGTCACAGTTTTCTCTAGAAGAAGGCAAACTTCTGGGACATATTGTTTCTGCTGAAGGTGTGAATATTGATCCAGCAAGATGTCAAGCAATTCAGACATTGTCCATCGCAAGGTCAAAAAGGGACATTCAATGCTTCCTGGGTAAGATTGACTTTGTAAGGAGGTTCATTCCAAACTTTGTAGAGCTAGCGAAGCATATCACTTCCATGTTGAAGAAAGGATCAGAGATAAAATGGTCAGATGCTGCAAGAAGCTCTTTTGAAGCCATCAAACAAGCTATCATGGAAGCTCCCACTATAATCAGCCCAGATTACACTAAGGAGTTTTGTGTCTTCTCTTTTGCCTCTTATGATACACTTGCAGCAATTTTGTTGTAGAAAAATGATGAAGGCATAGAGCACCCTGTGGCCTTTTTCAGCAAAACTCTAAGGGATGCTAAAGTAAGGTATGACCTTATTGAAAAACAAGCTTATGCTCTCATAAAATATTTAAAGGCATTCAGAATTTATATTCTACATTCCAAAGTGGTTGCATATGTACCTTCAGCCTCAGTAAAAGATGTCTTAACTCAGCTAGATATTGATGGAAAGAGAGCTAAATGGATTGCAAAATTCATAGAGTTTAACATAGAGGTGAAGCCCACTAAGCTTGTCAAAGGCCAGGGCTTGGCTAAACTTATGGCTGAGGAAAATTGCAGTTTGTTAGACATAAATTGCATGGGTCCAAATTCAGATGATGAGCAGACAGAGGAAGCAGCAAAAGAGAAAAAGAAGAATCAGCCTTTGGCTGAAAATCTAGCCACCTATGAATGGTATTCCAGCATAGTTCATTTTTTGCGGAAGCTAGAAGTCCCTCTAGGGCTTAGCTGAAATCAAGCCCGAGCCATTAAACTCAGATTAGCCAAATTCTACATTAATAAAAATCTGATTTATTGGAAAGACCCATCAGGAATCCTCTTGAGATGTCTAGATAAAGGAAAATTTGTGGAAGTCATGCACCAGTTCCATTCTAGCATCTATGGAGGGCATCATTATTGGAAAACCAGCACCCACAAAATCTTGAGGGATGGATATTATTGGCCTACTCTATTCTCTAATGTGTTTTCTTTTGTGAAATCTTGTGACAAATGTCAGAGGTTTGCAGGAAGACAGTAGCTAAAATATCTACCCTTGAAGCTAATACATGTCAATGGTCCCTTCCAGCAGTGGGGCTTGGACTTTATAGGTCAGATCAACCCACATTCCAGTGGCCAACACAAATGGATCTTGGTAGCCATTGATTATTTCACCAAGTGGATTGAGGCCATACCCACTAAGAATTCAAATCATCAAGTTGTCATAAAGTTCTTGAATGAGAATATTTTCACTAGATTTGGTTGCCCAACCAAACTAGTCACTGATAATGTAGCAGCTTTCAAGGCAAAAGAATTGGTGGACATGACTGAATCCATGGGAATTCGATTGGTGCATTCTACCTCATATTATCCTCAAGGCAATGGCCTGGCAGAATCATCTAACAAGAGTCTGGTAAGGGTAATCAAAAAACTGTTAGAGGACAACAAAAAGAGATGGGATTCCAAGTTGAAGTTTACATTGTGGGCTGACAGAGTTACCATCAAAAATTCGATAGGAAATTCTCCATTTAAGCTGGTTTATGACGTTGATGTTGTTTTCCCTATCCGGATGATTCTCCTTGTGGCCAAATTCTTGCAAGGAGAACAAGATGAAGAGAATGACATTGTAAGGACAATGAATAACCTAGTTGAACTACAGCAAATTAGAGAGCACCTGGTTGAGAAGTCTAAAGCTCGTCACAGGAAATTCAAAGAAACCTTTGACAGGAAGGCAAAAGTGGACAATTTCCAAGTTGGTGACTGGGTTCTCAAATGAGATGCATTTAAGGAAAAGAAACGTAATCATGGTAAGTTTGACTCCTTATGGACAGGTCCATTTGTCATCGCTCAAATTCAGCAAAACAATACTTTTATTCTGCACAGTCTGGAAGGAGGAGATGTTTTTGGTAGCCCATTCAATGGGCAGTTCTTGAAACTTTATTTCATTTAAGGCTTTAAAGCCTTGGTATTTTAAATATGTTTTTTCAATTTTTATTTTTTTGCAAAATAGACTCCATGCCCAATCGAACACTAGAAGGGGGATTTAATTTTGGTTTTACAGGAAAGGCATTGTTCTGTAGTTCTTGAAACCTCATAGGGAGGCTTTCATCCCTAGAAGGAGCCAGTTTTAGCCTTGATGGAAATTGGCCCAAAAAACGGATCCAAAACACTCCTGAAGCCTTCAAAATTTGCTTAAGATCATCCAAAGATCAAAACAATCACATGCCAAGAGCCCTCGAAAGGGCGGAAAAACACTATCGGGAGGCTAAAACACATGAAAAACAATGAAAAACCATGTATTGAAGGCATACACACTCCAACGCACAGCATCCGTCAAATCTGGCTGATCAACGGCCCAAATCTAAGTGGCAAATAGCAATAGGCACTACATAAAGGAGGACTTAAGGTTGGGCAGAGGACACCCCCGATCAGCGATCTCCGATGATTGGATCGGCGGGTTGCAATTGGTGGAGGCAAGCCGGCAAAGTAAGCACGCATTGCAATGGAGATCAGCAATGCAATGTGGACCATCGATCAAGGGCGCAGATCGATGGCCGACATCACGTCGCAGGATTGAAAACGGCGAGGACATACACCATGTTATATGGAAATACCTCTGGCTTGGGCGATATACAATTGCGATCAGATCACATTGCTATGTCACATCAGAGAAACATTAAGGGGTGGGGCCTGTGCACAGGTATATGTACAACCCGATGAGCCAGACCCGATGGAGTTCTGAATAATATTTCATAATATTTGAGGTCCGTAGGAAAGCCCTTTTCAATGCATTTTTTGTGTATTTCATTATTTAACGAACTACAAAGGGAACCTTGGAGAAACACCGGTGCAATAAAACCCAGACCTGAAGGGGTTCAAAAATGCAATATATCATATTTCAGGTCCGCCAAAGCAAATTTTTAACGTATTTTCAGTGTTTTCGACATATTACTAAATACAAAAGAAATTGCGAAACAGGAAGGATTTCGAACGGGTCATGGGCGGTAAATGGTTTGGCCCAGCTCTACCCAATCCCATACAGCAGCTGCCATGTGTCCAAACCAAGGAGAGAGAAAACCACCCTCATGGGGCGGTTAACTCCCGTACGAAAGAGCCACCCGAAATGGATCACAACCATTGGATCTAGAGCTCCCAAATCAATGGTGGAGATGTGATATCGCTACAAAGGTGGACCCAAAAGATAAATATGCCATGATTAAGGACTTTTTAAGTCTGAAATGTGTAGAGTTTGGTAGGATTTATAGTGTTGCGGCGTTTTTTGTATTAAACAGAAAACAGTCATGGTTATCAGTTGAAAGGATTTCAAAAGGCACACAGAGCCATTCCATCACAGAGCAAAGACCAGGAAACAGTGACCGGGAGATAAAGGCCGAAAAGCGATCATGGAGCATCACAGCATGATTGGTATCAAATGCTTCATTGTCAACAGCCTGAAACGGAAACATCATGGGCATCAATAGTGCAGCTCAGCCAAAAACAACAGAATCGATTATGGGGCATCTCTGGCACGAGATATCTCCCTGCCAGCGCAGAAAAATACCAGAATGCGGTTATTCTTCTATCAGAAGAAGAAACCTCTGAGCCATGCTTGCCTAGTTAGGGCGTCAAACAATTAACAAGATAGAGAGGATAGATTAAGACACTCTGAGCCTTTGTGAGCTCAAGAGCATTGTAAAAGGACTATAAATGGCTTAAAGTTAAATGTAACAAGGGTTCAACTTCTAGAGACTAGTAATACTTTTCTACTCAAGCTTCTCATCTTCATTCTAGCAATATAAGCTTCTTTTGCTATTATATGTTCAATGTCCATTTTCTCCTTTGTTCTAAGCTTGCACTTGAATAGGTGATTCATGTTTCTTCTATGTCTATTGCCAAATAACTGTCATCTTATCTCTGCGTTGATAAATTAGATTTGCAAGCTTCTTTTACTTCCTGTAGCTAGCCATTCATATGTGTTTATATATGCATCTGTTGGTACAGTTGGTATTCTCCATCTATTCATTAAATCTACAAACTATTGAGCATTAGTGGTCTAAAGCCTTGTAAAGTTGAGGGTGTTCATGCATGTCTTGAGTAAAAATAGAGGTTAAATGGTTATCTAGCTTGATCCAAACCATCATTCATTCCAATAGTTCAGAGAACAATATTGAAGATTATATGTTACCAGGCATCTCCGAGTTGCAACCTAGGAGAGTTTCTTGGATTGATAACAGGTCCCATTAGGGTAAATTGGTACATCAACTTCCCAAGGTTGTAAATTTGGCATACGATTTTTGTTTGGCATGCACTATACCTTGTTAGAAAGTTCTATCCGAGGACTATAACTTTAAACTGAAAATGTTAATCAATCACTTTGATTGGTATGTTTTCAAAAAAAATGTCGTTTAGGGCCTCAAAATGGCTCTGAAAGTTCAGGACCCAAAAAACTACCAAAAATAGTAAACTATGCTACAATTAAGGAAACTAAAAAATTAAAAGAAATAGTGGTGGGGTTCAAGTGGAATAGGTAAATAGCCACCAATATCCACCTGAATCACTCCTCCCCCCTTGGGAATCAATGGTCCCCATTGCATTGAGTGCCTCCATGAGATGGGGAAACTTCTACTGAACTTGGTCCCTAGTGAGCCACTTGCCTTGGTGTAGGAGTTGGTCAGCTTTGACAACCCGATACAGTTGGATCTTCTGTTGACGAGTGTTCTTGATCTGTATGTCCATGATTCAATAAATTGTGGATTGTTCTATGGAGTCTAAGTTTAACTCTACAAGTGTGAGTTTTTTAGCAATGTCTGATGTAAAGTAAGAAAACTTTCAGTAAAAGTCACATCATCAGAGTTTTTTCGATGTGTTTCGAACCATCTACTGTGGTTCATCAGCAGGACAAGATGAAGAACAAAATCTTGGCATCAAGTTAAATACATGAAGAGAAAAAAATTTAACAGTTATAATATAACGGTTAGATTTGACTAAATTAATAAGATTATTAATAAATAATATTTTCATATAAAGAAAACAGTTAGATTTGACTACATAAATAATATTTTCATATAAAGAAAACAGTTAGATTTGACTAAATAAATAATATATTAATATAAATAAATAATTGTTATAATATAATTGTTAATATTGAATTAAGAAAAATAATTAATCAAAAGGAAAATTTTAATGAAATGAATATCTAAAAATAAAAATAAAAAATATATTTAAGTCAAACCTAAATAATCAAAACAATAAAACAATTAATATAATCAATATAATAAAATAATATAATAATGTCATAAAATAAAAGTAATATTTGGCTCAAACTTAAATAATCAAAACAATTAATTCTAAGAACTTAAAAATAATAAATCGTCAAACTTAAAAAAATATTAATAATAATAAATAAATAAATAATAATAATAATAATTAATTAACTAAATAAATCAATCAATATTGAAAAGAAAAAAAAAAATCCTTTATTAGTTGTCAAGATAAAAATACAAATAAATAATAAAAATTAGGAATATATATATATATATATATATATATATATATATATATATATATATATATATATATATATATAAACTTAAGAAGAAATGGTGGGGATCCAACAACTGTTAATTTTCCATCCATTGTCTCTATTCAGATTGCTTGGCCTCCTTTCAATCTCTATAGCTTCCTAAACTTACAGTGATGGAAATGATATATCTTAGCAATGACTCGGCCGTGTTCAATGCAGATGTGGTGTTTTGTCTTTTTAGCATGTTATGTTAATGCTAAGGAGAGGGTCCTCCCATGTTTGATGTCTGTCGCATGTTCCTGAATCCTCTAAATTATTGAGCAACCTGTTTCACCAACATAGGGTGTTCCACATCAATAAGGGATTACATAAACACCTTTCATATTCGTAGGGACCATCAAATATTTTACATATATTAGGGAACTTTTAATAGTGTTAAGGGACCTAAAGGTTGAGGGGACCTTGTGCTTTCTTAGGATCCTTGCAATCTTGTAAGTAGTCCCTTGTATAAAAGGAAGGTGTAACCCAGAAAACTGATCATTAGGTGCTTTTTTAATCTTGGAACCCTTGTGAGCCTTAAGGAAAACCCTAAGGCCTTAGATCTTATTATAACCATTATTTTTTAAAACCTTGAGGACATGGGTTTTCACATCTTCAAGGTGACTTTCATCAAAAAATCTAAACGCATGAGTGGCTAAAGTGTTGATAACACCCAACTTTTGAGCGGGCAAATGATGGGACTAAGCATGAATATACTTCTTTGTGTGATTTTTCTTCCGAAATAACTGATGTGAGAATGATCCATCATCCTTCTTTGAAATAAGGACTTCAAGAAAAGGAAGGCTCCCATCGATTCCACATTCCATAGTAAACTTTATGGAACTAGACTGATTATTAAGATGATGGAGAAAGACATCCAACTTATCCCGACCATGAGGCTAGATGACGCAGGTGTCACCCACAAATCTCTTCCAAATCTTTGGTTTGTATTGAGCTGAGGACAAAGCTTTAGATTCAAATTCCTCCATGAGAAAATTAGTTACAATAGGAGAAAGGGGTGATCCCATGGAAACACCACATGTTTGTTCATAGAATTCCCCTTCAAAGCTGAAGAAAGTAGAAGTAAGACAAATGTCAAGCAATTTAGAAGTATCAGGATCTGTGATATGATTGATGACCTCAATAGCCTCATTTATGGGGATATTAGTGTAAAGGGAGACCATGTCGAAACTCACAAGAAAATCCTCAGGCTCAAACCTTATACCCTTTAACTCATTGACAAATGATGAAGAGTCTTTGACAAAGGACTATGTAAGGCCAACAAGGGGTTTTAGATTTTGGGCTAAATACTTTGCCAGAATATAGGTTGGCCCTCCTATAATGTTGACAATGGGTCTCATGGGAGCCCCCTCCTTATGGATCTTGGGAATACCATAGATCTTGGAAGTGATAACGATTACTATCAATGAGTCTATGGCTCAAGGGGTTAACAGTGCTACTGGATTTTATAGCTAGCACCACATTTTTAGAGATCTTCTTTAAGGGATTCTTATTGAGTTTTCTGTAGCTTCCATTGTTACAAAGGTTTTCCTACATTTTTCTCCGATAATCTTACTTATCTAAGATAACCATGACTGAACGCTTGTCTACTTTGAGAATAAAAATATCCTTATTATTATTCAAATATTTGAGGGCATCAAATTCAAGCTTGCTAATATTTCTCTTAGGGGGCTTTGCCTTTTTAAGGACAACTGCACAGTCTTGTTTGTGATATCCTTAGTGTTGTCCGGTAAACCCCTAATCCAAAATTTGAAGTCACAAATAATCTCATCAATGAGAATTTTTCTAGGAGCAAGGGAAAAAATTAATCCTTTCTCCATAAGACTAAAGACAGGAGGGCCAAAAGAGAAGCTAGAAAGATTAACCACCCTGTTATTACATGAAGAGGGATAAAATTTATTATCATTATTATTATTATTATTATTATTATTATTATTATTAACTACATTATTATTATTATTAACAACCATATTATTACTATTATTAACAACCATATTATTATTATTATTACCAACAATTTATTATTATTATTATTAAAGTGACAAGGAGGGCAAGTAGAGGATTGCTTAACAACGTTAGTAGATACATTGGAGGGAAGAGGGCTCTGAGGAATGGTAACATCGATGGAATCCAAGCGAGGATGAGAGGTACAGGCTAAGGAAAGACCCCCGGAACATGAAGATCTCAAGCAAGAAACTTCTTGAGAGAACCACGCTAGAGAAATCCGTTTTCCCAAGACAAACAAAGGAGAGAGGAGGTACAAGAAGTGTAGCCCAAGAATATGTAGCATCTCTATAACCATCATCAATATTGAAATATTACTACATCTCGGTTGACATAGAAAATCTGAAATCACATTTTTGTTCATTGGGAAAGACCTAGATCCAGTTATTGGAAGAGTGACATTGTTGATCCATGAATGAAGCACAGATATTTGACTTCCATAGACTCTGCTAGAGGAAGAATAACCTGACAAATCGTAAAGACTCCCAAGAAAAGGGGATCTTTTTACAAGCTTGAGAAGCTTTCTAGATTGCTTATTCTTCTAAATTTCTTCGAGACGAAGAGACTTTAAAGTTGAACACGCTTCTACCCTCACCCAAAGAGCTGCAGACATCACATGAGAAAGCTCCAGGTGCAAAGAGAACAGCTTTCAAGAAAGAAAATTGATACCTTTTCTAACCCTGTAAATCTTAGATTGAACTAGGGCTAAACTCACATTCAAAAATACACGATACTTTCTGGAATTATTAAGTCGATGTTTAATCTGAGAAAAAGAAGGAACGATAAAAGAATATCTACGTTGTTTAAGGAATGCCAAATCTAAATTCATATTGGAAACCTACAAGCGTGCCCTTTCAAATTAATGAACCTTTATCGCAATGGCCCTTTCGTGCAAGGTTGTAATAATTGAATTTAGGCTTTTGTGATCCATATTATGAAAAGAAGGAAAACTTTCGGTAAAAATCACATTTTCTATATCAACGGGGATGTAGTAATATTTTGGGATTTGATGATGGTTGTAGAGATGCTACATATTACAGGAGTTCGCTTCTTGTACCTCCTCTCTCCTCTGTTTTTTCGGGGCAAATGGATTTCTCCAGCGTGGTTGTCTCTTAAGAAGTTTCTTGCTTGAGCTCTTCATGTTTCGGGGGTCTTTCCTTAGCCTTTCCCTATCATCCTCATCTGGATTCCATCGATGTTACCATTCCTCAGAGCCCTCTTCCCTCTAGCGTATCTACTAATGTTGTTAAGAAATACTCTACTTGCCCTCCTTGTCACATTAATAACAATAATAATAAAATTGTTGATAATAATAATAATAATATGGTTGGTATTGTTAATAATAATAATAATAATAATGTAGTTATTAATAATAATAATATTAATAGTAATAATAATAATGATAATAAGTTTTATCCCTCTTCTTGTAATAATAGGGTGGTTAATCTTTCTAGCTTCTCTTTTGACCCTCTTGTCTTCAGTCTTCTGGAGAAAGGATTAAATTTTTCCCTTGCTCCTAGAAAAATTCATGTTGATGAGATTATTTGTGACATCGAATTTGGGATTAGGGGTTTACCAGACAACACTAAGGATATCATCTGACAAGACTGTGTAGTTGTCCTTACAAAGGAAAATCCCCCTAAGGGAAACGTTAGTAAGCTTGAATTTGATGCCCTCAAATATTTGAACAATAACAAGTACATTGTTATTATCCAAGCAGACAAGGGTGGAGCTGTGGTTATCTTAAATAAGGAAGATTACCAGAGAAAAATGTTGGATCACCTTTGTAACAATGGAAGCTATAGAAAAACTCAATAAGAATCCCGTAAATAAGATCTCTAAAAAAGTGTCTCTAGCTATAAAATCCAGTAGCACTATTAGCTCCTTGAGCCATAGACTCATCGAGAGTAACCCTATCACTCCCAAGATCTATGGTCTTCCCAAGATCTATGGTCTTCCCAAGATCCATAAGGTCGGGGCTCCCTTGAGACCCATTGTCAACATTATAGGAGTACCAACCTCTCTTATGGAAAATTATTTAGCCCAAAAGCTAAAAATCCTTGTTGACCTTACAGAGTCCTTCATCGTTTCTCAATGAGTTAAAGGGTATAAGGTTTGAGCTTGGGGATTTTCTTGTGAGTTTCGACGTGGTCTCCCTTTACACTAATATCCCCATCAATGAGGCTATTGATGTCATCAACCATATCACAGATTCTGATATTGATAAATTGGTTGAGATTTGTCTTCCCTCTACTTTCTTTAGCTTTGAAGGGGAATTCTATGAACAAACGTGTGGTGTTTCCATGGGCTCGCCCCTTTCCCTTGTTGTAGCTAATTTGTTCATGTATGAATTTGAATCCAAAGCTTTGTCCTCAGCTCTATACAAACCAAAGCTTTGGAAGATATTTGTGGATGACACCTGCTTCATTTGGCCTCATGGTCAGGATAATTTGGATCTCTTTCTCCGTCATCTTAATAATCGGTCTAACTCCATAAAGTTTAATATGGAATGTGAAATTAATGGGAGCCTTCCTTTTCTTAATGTCCTTATTTCAAAGAAGGATGATGGATCATTCTCACGCCATGTCATTTGGAAGAAAACTCACACGGAGCAGTATCGTCACACTAAGTCCCATCATTTCCCTACTCAAAAGTTGTGTGTTATCAACACTTAAGTCACTCATGCGTTTAGAGTTTCTGGTGAAAGTCATCTTGAAGATGAGAAAACCAATCTCCTCAAGGTTTTCAAAAATAATGGTTATAATAAGATCCAATGTCTTAGGGGTTTCCTTAAGGTTGGAAAGGGTTCCAAGATTAAAAAAGAACCCAATGATTGGTTTTCTGGGGTACAAGATTGCAAGGATCCTAAGAAGCACAAGGTTCCCTCAACCTTTAGGCCCCTTAACACTATTCAAAGTTCCCTCAGATCTGTAAAAGACTTGGTGGGCCCTAATAATATGAAAGGTGTTTATGTAATCCCTTGTTCATGTGGAACATCCTATGTTGGTGAAATTGGACATTCAATAAATCAAAGGATTCAGGAACATGCGGCAGACATCAAACATGGGAGGACCCGATCCTTAGCATTAGCAAAACATTTGGAAAAGACAAAACACCACATTTGCATTGAAGATGCCCGAGTCATTGCTAAGATAAATCATTTCCATCACTGTAAGTTTAGGGAAGCTATAGAGATTGAAAGGAGGCCAAGCAATCTAAATAGAGACGATGGCTGGAAAATTAGCAGTTGTTGGATCCCTATCATTTCTTCTTAAGTTATATATATATATATATATATATATATATATATATGATTTCCTAATTTTTATTATTTATTTGTATTTTTATCTTGACTACTAATAAAGAATTTTTTTCATTATTGGTTTAATTAATTAATTATTATTATTATTATTAGTATTGATTTATTTTTTAATTATTATTTTTTTTAAGTTTTACCATTTATTATTTTATTTATTTTTACATTTTTAGAATCAATTGTTTAGATTATTTAAGTTTGACCTAAATATTTTTGTTATTTTAGTGTTTTGATTATTTAGGTTTGACCCAAATATTTTTATTTAAGTTTGACCATTTATTATTTTTATTTGTTTTTAAGTTTTTAGAATTAATTTTTTTGATTATTAAAGTTTGACCCAAATATTATTTTTATTATATTGATTTTATTAATTTTTTATTGTTTTAATTAGTTAGGTTTGACCTAAATATTATTCTTTATTTTTTTTGTGAAGCTTGGTAGGACCCTTCATTTTCTATTTATAAATGGAAAATTTACACCACATATATGAGCTAGGTGGCCTCAACTTGCCCAATGGGAAACCAAGTCTGTTGGCCACCTATCCTCGTTATAAGCCATCCAAAAATAGTAAAGTTTCAGTCTTTTTAACCAAGCTAAGTATGTCTCAGTTTCATGACAAGATGTTATATGTCTATCTATCATAAGCATGCATAATGTAAAGTAAATGCTACCCACATAAAGACAAAAAGAAACCAGATTAACTAACTATTCCTGCTGCTCTTTCAATGCCAATTCCACCGGTGCTGGATCCTTGATAGTTTCCCCAGGCATCTCAGTTAATTCAATGATGCATGGGATGTGCCTTTGAATTCTATCCAGTCAGATGTCCTGCTTGTGGAGCTAGAATTGGATTCGCTACAAATCTTGTTTGTAGTTGGGCATGTCTTGGAGGGACAGAGCCATCCCCACCAATATTTGTTCCATGGCCTTCCCCAGCAAGCTTTTCATAAGCCAATAGAGATATAAGGTCTGCTTGAATTGGGTTATCATTCCTATGGTATTCCCAGGATCGGGGACTAATGTCCTCCAATTCTCTATCTCATCCTCTATCTCACTGTTCTGCTTAATTTCTTCCTCCCATTCTTCCAACAGATTAGGAATTCCTACATCCGTTCTGTAACGTCCTGCAGCTCCAGCCCGAGGTGCGACCATGGGTGAGCGTGCGGTTGGGCGTGCGAACAGCGGTCTGACGAACTATGCGACGAAGTATGCAAGGTTCCTTGGAGATGCGACGATATTATGCGACGTTATGGAGGAGGCTTGGCATGTAGATACGTATAGGAGCATGAAACGATTTGGTTTGAGACCGACCACACTTGGAACGAAGGGCGACTTCAATGAAGGGCTTTTCCGATGAAGTGTGGGCGTTGGGTGGTCGACTGGGCAAGCCACCACCCCACCTTACGATGGGTATATATTATGGAAAGCGTTGAAGCATTTCAACATTCATTCGATCATTGCAACTTCGCACAAGTGAATAGTGCGCAAGTTCTAGTGTGCATTTGGAGAAGGAGAAGGCGCAGTTCTCATGCGCCCATCCTTGGGCTAGTCGCATGGTAAAACATTGCACTTGGTGTTGGGCGAAGGTGGGGGTGAAGGTGCGCCCGGTGGTCGGGTGAGGCGTGCACGGTGAACGTGTGGCGCCCGTTGTGCGAAGTCTTGGCGTGGGTGTCTTGGTGGCCTGGGTGAGTGCCCGCCCATCGTGCAAGTGTGCACGAAGGTGAACGAAGGTTGGAACCGAAGGTCGTAGAGTTGGGCAGATGGTACTACGTGTTGTTCATACGATTTGGGCATTTGCCAAGAGTTGGTAAGCGGGACTGCGTGTGGGCAGGTGTACACGATTTGGGCGTTTACGACCAAACGAAGAGTGAACCGGCGAAGACGTGCGACGAGGTGAACGACGGGTTGGTGAGTCATGCGGCGACCGTGCGGAGGTGTCGACGAGCTGGGCAACCGAGTTTGTCGAAGTTGGAAATTTGGCTAAGTATAAATTTGGGATTTCCCAAGGACTTAGTCTATATTTTGTAAAAGTGGAAAAATTATATATATTGATATTCGGGTAGACTCATATTGCAGGGAGTTGCCCCTCCCTTTATATTGTTGTGCATTTCTCTTGTATAATGTTGTTGATAATGAATGTGTATGGGTGTTCATTGGTATAAAGGCACATTAATAATACTTGGTAACGTAAATAAAACTAAGTATGGAATGTTAAGGCGTAGTCCACGAACATAAGTATTGGTGAAAAGAAAGTGTTGGGTGGTGCCGCACCTCACTATAAGCGGTTGAAAGACTACCGCAGGTGTGGGCGTGACAGTTGGTATCAGAGCTGGTACATGACGAAGTGCAGGTGTGGATGCACTTGACAGTTGATGACAGTGGAAGCAGGTACTTGCAGGTGAAGGAAGCTGGTTTCACATACAAGTGGAACAAGGACCCGTTCATGGTTGCAGGGAACTTGGTGAAGCTGGTGAATGTGAAACAGGTTTAGCAGGGGTGAAGCTTAGTGCTTGGGCCAAGCTGAACGACAAGGCATGGCAGGTTTGGAAGAATGCGAAGGGAAGCTCTTGCTTACCTTGTACAGGTTGAAGAGGTTGAAAGAAGAGAATCCTCGGATTCGAAAGGAACTTGAAGTCTTGGAAAAGAATGTTGAACATGAACTTCTTCAACTTGGTTGGACAATGGAGCAGGATGAAGTTGCAAATTGTGCTGACCAAGAAGAGGAAGTCGTGATGATTGAAGATGTTGCAGATGTGACAACGATGGAGGATAGACTTGAGATTGATCAAGTTGAACCAGGATCGTGCAATTTGCAGACATGGATGGATGAGGATACTCACATGGAGGAACCTCATGATGATGATATAAGTATTATTGATACTTGTGTTTCACTTGAGCATTTGGTAGATGGACCGTATGCAGGGAAGGGCAAAGACAGTTTGCCGATGCTAGGGAGCATCTTACCATGGATGTCTATGATGAGACCTTGTATGGAGAAGCAAGGATTGTTGGTTGTTACAGGACTTGTTGGGGTTGTTTGTGACCTTATGATAGAAGGTACAAAGGCCCGTGACAAGGGAGGAACATGATGATTGTTGCGGGTGAATGGGTCATGCTTTAGCCACATGGAGAATTGGCTAAGTGCCCGGCATGACTCATGGACAGGTTGAAGGGCACACACTTGAGTTGCTTGGGTGGACTTCTCATGGCCGAGACCAAGAGATAGTCTTGGTGGAACCTTTAGTGGAGGAGCTATGATGGAAGGGACTCGTGATGTGATGATGATATGGTTGGGTGAACGAGTTCACTAGACCGAAGATTGCAGCTTGGATGAGGATGACCGATTGTTGTTGTTAACACCCAGGTTGTTCCCTATGACTCCCAAGGGAATATGGTCGGGGTAACCACTAACCAATCTTTGGATTATAGCTTCTAGCCAAGCTGTAATCAGAGAGGGCTCTCTCTTTAAGGTTTAGCTCTGTTTATGTATAGATTTTAGGCTAGCTATGATGTTCAAGATTTGTTTTTTGTATTTGGTTGGAGAATGTTTCAGTCAGGATATGTATGCTCTCACTAGAATGTTATATGTCATTGGGCAATGGAGTCAGTGGTCCTTTAGTTGTTTGAGGTGTTGTGTAATACAGTAGTGATGCTGCAGAGCCAGATTAGTGTCTGAGGAACAACGTTTATAATAGTGATTGAGTGGGGTGTGTCCAGTTTATGCAAGGCAATTAAGAATCTTGCAGTAAACCGCTAAAGAAAGACAGAGAGAATGTTATTCTAGAAGTAATGAAGAATTTCTAGGTAACATTCAGACATATAGAATTAATAGACACATGAGCAATTAAGAATTCATGTCCATGGTTAATCCTAAAGACAAACATTTACAGCAGTAAAAATTGAGTACAAGGTGTAATAAGACAAATCCTGCACTATTCTTTTTCTTTACTGCTAGTTTAGTGCAACATAAATTTGATTTGATAAACATAAGAAAACAATAACAGAGATTGAGGAAAACTTGTTATTTCATCAGACAACACAGGAATTCTGCATCAGCACACAGGTCATCAGCAAGACGTCAAACTTTCAGGAAATCACTGAGCTGATCCAGCCCTCTGTATTAAATGATTCTGTAAGTGTACAATACATTTGCCTCAGAGAGAAAATTCTCAACCCCTTATGCGTTACTAAGGGGAGTATTTATACAAAATTTACATGTAAAAATATCAAGAAAAGGAGTTAATGGCTCATAAATGTTATGCCAACTCCTGGAGCTTGGTAGCTGAGAAAGTAAAAGCTGTAGTAACTTTTTATTGCTTTAGCTGTCAAAAATAGTCAGAAATTTATGACTTGGTGGGTGTCGAAGTCGGCTGAGGCTAAGCTATCCAAATATGCGTATGTTCTTATCCTTTAGGCTAGCTGTCACTGTCCTTGTGCTGAGTCACCCTTTCAGCTGCCTTTATTACTGACTTTGTCCTGCTGTTTGTTTTGTAGTGACCTGGAGCTGGCAGTGGCCGAACAACTGAGGCTACCGTGGCAAAATCTGAAGCATCGCTTGCCACCAATCCTCCTTAGGCATTTGATGTCTCCGAATTTTAATCAAGGTCTCATCGGCCTCTGTATACCTGTAAAAGTTAGGAGGAGTTTCAAACAGATGATTTACCTCATTTTCAATGAAGAACAGGCCTTCAAGTTTATCATACAAGCTCTGTCCTGTGGGGGGCCCTGTTTGCTCAGATGTACTGCCAGATGCAATAATTTGATTTTCAATGGAGGTTGCCATTCTGTTGGCAAATTGATCTCGAGAGATCAGTCTTCCTGCACCACTTAGGAGGCTGGGCAGACCCTTTGATTGCAGTACTGCCATCTTAACTTTATATTCCTCCACCTCAGCTTGGATCTCATAGCACTTCCTCTCCACAGTTTGTACATAGTTTCTGAGAGTTAGTACCTTCTTAGCAGTGAGGACAGCCTCGGTTCTGTTGGCAATGCCTATGGCTGCCAGTTCCTCCTTTTCTTGCCTGTTCAGGAAGTCTATCATCCTGTTGGCCTGTTCTGGCTTATCTCCCAGTGTTGTCTTGGCCTTATGGATTTCTGCTTGTGCTTGGCCCATTAAGTCCATCTGTTCATGTATTGTTTTGATTGACCTCCATTGTTGACTGATGGAATGGCCAATTTTGGCCCATAGAATCCTCTTTATGTCGGCCATGGCAGTCTCTAGATTCAGTTCCTTCTCTAAGGCCTTTATCTTATCTTTTAGGGCCTTTATTTCTCTGCCCTGCTCCACTACAGTTACTTTTGACTTGTCATATTTGGCATCCAGTTCTGCCAATTTTTCCTTGGCCTTCTTTATTTCATTTGCCTGGAGCTCCATTGCCTTGATGGCCTTTGTCAATTCTTCTACACTTGTGCTGGCATCTGGAGCTGTTGTTGTTCCTGCTGCTTCTGTTGCGGGGGCCACTGCTGCCTCTGTAGTTCGTGCTGTTGTTGAAGTAGTTGGAGGAGCTTGGGATGTGGATTCTCCCTGTTTGTCTTGTAATGTCCCTTCAAGCTCTTTCTCCAAGTCAAGGACCCTCTGGTTTAGCTGCATTATGAGGTCTAATTGGTGATCAACCTGTTTTTGCTTTTGAAGCTCTGCGGTTTGAGGGTGCTCTGTGCGCTGCAGCTTCAACCTCTTCTTTAATGCATTCAGGTCATCATCTTTCTTCTTCATAAGGGCCTTCACACCCTTTGGATCGCTAGGATCATGTCATAGATCAATGATGATGTCCTCAAGAGACTTTATTCTATTGTCTTTGGCCAAGGAGGACATTCTCTCAAAATCCAACTGTGTATTGGTGTTTTTCAGGGACTCTTTTAGCTCATGGGCCATGGTTGCCCTCTCCACCAAGGTTGCATAAACCATTTCTCCAGCTTGCTTGTGGAGTTCTATTTGGTCCATGGGATGGATGTCTTTGGCCATGACCTCCACCCTTGTCTTCACAAAATCTGCAGTCGACTTAGGCTGCGGTATTGTAGGCTTAAAGTGACTGAAGATTATTTTTTTCCTCTTTAATGTCATACACAGACATTAGCCTTTCTTGCTGGGTTGGTGTTGCATCTATAAATTGCTTGTAGACCTCAGCCCTCAGCAGATCATTCTGAGCTTTTATTTGTTTGAAAGAAGCCTTAGTGCTCTTGGGCTTCTTGCTCTGCTGGGAGGAGGAAGACACCTCCAAACCAAGTTGCAATCCTTGCTCCTGCTGAAAGGAGCTTGTCCCTGTGTGCTGGATGCCCTCCCTGTTTTTCTTTGAGTTGTCAAGGAATTCTTCAGTGATGTCTTCTACCTCTGGGGAGTCTAGCCTTTGCCTTTTGGCTCCTGGTTGTTGGGAGGATCCACTAATTGGAGTGGACTCTTCTCTATCTCTTTTCATACCCCTTTCTTCCTGTGCTGGGGTCTGCAAACTTGGAGCAGTCAATGGCTCAGTCTGTGGAGGTGGAGTTTGCATTACAGGAGCTGCTGGTAGCTCCGTTTGTTGAGGGGCAGTCTGCTCTTGCTGCTATTCTGTTTGTTGCCCTTGTTGGGGCTCTTGATGCTGCTCATTTGCAGGGGCAGGCTTTTCTTTCACTGTTTCCTCCTCTGCACCCATTATCCCTTTGCCTTTGTCTGCAGCTGGTGCTGCTGTGGAAGGTGCTTGTGTGACTGGTGCAGTCCTTGAGGCCGAGGTCCCTTCTCCTGTTGAATAAGGTCGCTTGAAAGGTACCTGCTGCACAGAGTTTAGGTCAATGGTTTTTTCAAGCTCCTTCATATTCTTTAGCATTATCTCTTCTTTAGTTAGCTTTTCAACTAGAGTACCCTACTGCCATTCTTGCTGGTTGGCATATCTTTCAATGTGTGGGTATTGGCAATGTCTATAACCTAGAAGCCTGTATTTGTTTCTTCTGGCAGTAATGAAGCCCTCAGGGTCATAAGGGACCCACTGAAAACTATATGATAGTTTATATTTGTCCTTGAGGATGAGGTCAACATCTTCCCACCCTTCTTTCTGATTCATGATGAAGGGGCCCAACTGGTGTTTGAACTTGAGGTGGGCCTTCTTTTTGGCGTTGTGGAAGTGGGTGAGGTCGAATTGAATCAGCTGCCTGTAATACTCCAAGGCAAACAACCTCATAGGCACATATTTTGGGAGCCTGTATGGACAGAGATCACAACCATAGACTCTGATGACTGTATGATCCTCATATAGGTACCAATCACCTATTTTACATTTTTTGGAAAGCTGCAGAGCCTTCTGTATCTCAGTTGACATTCTGGGAGGAGGGGACCTCATCAATAGGCAAGAGACTGGATACACAAATTGGTCAACAAACTCACAATAGGAATAGGATGAGTTTGTGACTTTGTGATAGACAGAGGTACAGAAGATCACGGATCTTCTTTCCCCTCTATAATACAGCTTTTTGATATAGCATGGAAAAGCCTCAGACTGATAGTACATAAAGAGGTGATAGATATAGGCCGAGTACTTGAAGACCCCCTGCCTATCCACTGCACCCAACTGATCATGGATTTTGTTAGCAATGAACTTGGCAAAGTTATATTTGCGGGCAGGGGGTTGGCCTGGGCTGTAAACAGCTAGTAATACTAGCATTGTCTCATCCACATGTTCGCTGGTTCTGTATCCCAGCACATAAGCAATCATGTCCAAGAGTAATCTGCCTACTTCAGTGAAGTAGACATCCAAATAAGGAGGTGGCCCTGCAGGCTGGCACTCAGGTCTCATGAATGTCCTGGTGACCTTTTGAATCTCCTCACTGGTCATCTTGGCACCAGTGTCCAGCAGATAGTTCATGGAGAATGGGATTAGCAGCTCTGTCTGATCAAAATGTAGCATTTTGTTGATGGACTCAGGATTAATGTAGAAGAGGATCCTCCCAGATGGAGTGTTGATGGCTCTGTGCTGCACATCATAGTTTTCAGCACATAGGCAAATGATTTCAGGAAACACATTTACAGAGGGGAGACAATAGTATGGCAGGTTGGACTCCCATATGCCATATGTATCATGACCATTTAGGTAGTCCTCTCTCAACTGCCTGAAGGTCTGCAGAAAGTCCCTGTTTCCCACATAGTCTTCAATAAGGTAGTCCTTGTCAGCAAGAGGCAAGGACTGCAGGTCTTTATTGGGTGGATTTAATGGAGCAACACTGAGAGCTGTGGGTGCAGGGGCAGCCATTGCGTGATCTGACTTTGAATAAGGTGAGTGCAATGGTTTGCAAAGTTCTTCAGAGCTTAAATGATAGGCCAACTGTAGACAGTGTCTGAAATGTTTTTTACAGTGGAAAAGCAGGCTTGTTTCTGCAGTTTTTGGTGAATTCACAGGGGTTGTGAATTGCTAGGGGTAAATTGCAGAGGGTATGTGAGGTCTACTTAGGAAAGCAGCTGCAGCTGGTCTACACCTGGCAAAAGGGAACAATGCCGGGCCCCTCGAGGACAAATTTAGAATTTTAGTCCGCGTTTTAACTGTTTTAGTGTTGAATTATGGTTCTGGGGTAATGCAGGTTACCTTAGCTCACTTTTAGGTAGTAGACAGAGCTTGTATCGAATTTGACAAGTGCTTTAATGGTGAATTTACAGATAAATGGTATGCATGGGCCAAATGGAAGAATTACGGTGAGTACCTGGATAAAAACGCTTGAAAAGCTTGCGGGCCGAACTGTGGAGGCACAAGGTAGTTGTGTTGATAAGCTCGGGCGTCACAAATTCGAATTTTGGAGGTTCAGGAACAATCTGGCGCGGAAGCAGCAACAAGAGATCTGTGTATTTTCGCTCGAAAATGACACAAAACGGCTATTTCGGGCGTTAATAACGGCAATTTTGGCAAAAATGGGTTATTGGCGCTTTTCCGCCAATGACGTCAGCATGACGTCCCGGCGGGCCCGGGTACGAAGGTGACGTGGACGGTGAGGTGGCGGCCAGAGTGGCAGACGCGGTGGCAGGGGAATGCGATGGCAGACAGATGCGGTGGCCGACCACGTGGAGGGCCACGGGCGCAGGGGCGGGAGATGGTCCGACGTCATGATGACGTGTAGGTGACGTAGGAGGGAAGGCGGTAACGGGGATGGTGGTAAGCGGTTTCCCCGCACCACCTTTGGGCAAAGGCGGTATCGGGGAGGGGGGCTCCGAACAACCCCGCCGCCTGCCACGCGTCCCTTGTACGGGGCGGAAAACCACCGTTCCCCAGACGCTAAAGGTCGGCAGATCCGAAACTGAAAATGCCCGCCCATCGTTGGATCGGGGGTGGCAGATGATGGACGGCTGGCGGGCCTTCCAACGGATCGTGCATGTTGGGGAGGGACCCGCCAGCATATTAAAATATTTGATTTAATATTTGGGCGGAGAACTTTAGGTTTAGTACTTTTTGTGGGTTTTTCGGGGCAAGGGTTAATCCAAGGGGGGAAAAAGGGTTAAAAAGTGGATTTTAAGCAGAGGGAAGGGGTTCTTGTGGAATTTATTGAACAAAGGTGAGGTGATGGCTTAGGGGGAGGTTGTTACTCCAACCTGAGGTCAGAGCAATCCCATAACAGGGTTGACCATAGTCCCTGGTGGACTAATGTCTCCCTTAACAAACTTATTTAGCTATAGTGCTAAAGGGAGGATATTTATACAATGCTGGGGATTTATACACCATGGTGTTATAATAGTAGGGGGAAAGGAAAAATAAGGGACTTAGATAATAGAAGTTAGGGGTTAATATGGATGGAAGAAGTGAATGAGGAGCGAAATCACTAAGTTTATGTGAAGATAACTTAGCTTAGGGAGTAGATCAAAATGAAAAGAATTTTAGACAAGAAATGTGGCTTATAAGGGAATAAGAACCATCATAAAACCTCAAATTGTTCCATGAATCTCAACTGATGAAGGGATGTTAGTAATGAATCTGAAAGGGAAAAAATGGGAAGTTAGACATGCTCCTTTGCTTTGATGCAACATAATGGAGAAGAAGTTCTTCTCAAACCATTGATTTTCCTTTGTGAATAGTTTAGCCCACACTCAATTGTAAGGAATGACACTTCTGCAACCCCCTCTGCCTACCCATCTATTTGCCTAGCATTTTTTTATTTCTCCATGGAGAGTGCACTTAGACTTGCAGACCCTTATATGCATTTTTCTTTTCCTTGGCTTTTTCCTTTTGATTTTCTATCTAGAACTACCCTTATTGCTTCCAAGGTCCCAGATTAAGCAGTTGGGAACCTTAATTCTCTACCTAAAATACTGGCCTGCCAAGATTAAACAGTTTGGACAGACTTCTTTCTCTATTCTACAACAGAAAATTGAAACATGGCATGATCCAGATTAGGCTTTTGGACCATCCATCAAAATTGAGTCAACATAAAGCTATATACACACAGTGTCTTCTCTTGGAAATATGGGATCTTTGCATCATCAAAGCAGAGCATATTTGGAACTTTCTTTGCCAATCATGAAATATGAAACCTATTGATATAGGTAGCTAACAGTGGCTCCACATGGGGATGGTTTTTCCATTTGAAAGACCAAGAACAGCAGGTCAGAATGCCTTGGCCCTTGACTGCTTTTACCAAAACTTGAAGCATGCTGCTTTGAAATGCCAAATTTGTGCTCTTCCCACCTTGGTAGATCTTTAAACCTATTTGCCTTTTGCTGACAGTTAATAAAACTTGAGAAACTGCATTTTTACATTTTAACAGAAAGTAATATATACACCTGAATATGTACAAGGGAAACTCAGGCTGCACTTATAGGTAGTGGTCAAAATAGTGCTTCAGCATCCTGCCATTCACAGGACCTTCATCCAAATCAGTTTCATTAAGACTTTTAAGGAAATAGGTATTGTTTCCTTGTACTGCTTGGACAGCAAATGGTCCTCTCCAAAGGGAATCAAATTTTCCATGTTTTCCCTTATCCTCTCTTCTTAAATCCCACTTGAGGACTTTGTCTCCAATGTTGAAATCTTCAGCCTTGGTTCTTCTGTCAAAGGCCTTTTTTTGCTTTTCTTGTAGAATTTGAACTCTGCTGTACACCTGATCCCTAGTTTGCTGCAAACATATTATCTGATTAATCCTTCTCTGCATATCATTTGGTTCAGCTTGACTTTCTTGAAGTAGTTTCATAACAAGAATGCCTAGTGCTGAAGGGAATTTGGCTTCTAATCCATAAACCAACTCATATGGGTTGACCCCAATTGATCTCTTGGTTGTTAGTCTATCTGCCCATAAGGCATTCACAAGTTTCTTGTGCCAATTCTTCTTATTTTCTTCCAGCACCTTCTTTATGATGTTTACAAGGCTTTTATTTGATGATTTGGCAAGGCCATTTCCTTGGGGATAATATGCAGTAGAATGGCCCAAGGTTATGTGAAATTTGTGGCAGAAATTCACCATCTTCTTAGATCTGAAAGCAGCAGCATTGTCTGTTATTATCTTATCAGGACAACCAAATCTAGAGAGAATGTTAGTCTCAAGGAACTGAATGATTGTGGAATCATTTGCTTGTCTGCATGGAACAGCTTCAATCCACTTAGTAAAGTAGTCTATAGCTGTTAGAATCCATCTATGCTGGCCTGAAGATGAAGGGTGAATCTCCCCAATGAAATCCAAGCCCCATTGTTGAAAAGGTCTCTCTGTTGCAATAGGCCTCAAGGGAAGTGGTAGTAACTTTCTCTTTCCCTCAAACACTTGACATTTATGACATGATGTGGTGAATTTCTTGACATCAGAGAAAACAGTGGGCCTATAATAACCAGCCCTCAAAATCTTATCCACAGTGGACTTCCAATACAAGTGTCCACCACAGTCACCTGCATGAAATTCTTTGGTGATTTTATTAGCTTCATTTTCAATCAAGCAGTTTAACAGTATACCCTCATGGTTTTTCCAAAGCAAATTGCCATCCATGACACAAAATCTTGAAGCTTTCATTTTTAAGAACCTACATTTAGTTCTGGACAATCCTGGGGGAGCACACAGGTTTTGTAATACATAACATATATCAAAGTACCAAGGGGATTGTTCAAAGGCTACATTGATCTTTGGAGTTGCCAGCTCCGGTTCATTGTCCAGCTGGTTTATGTCTAAGGCTTGGAAGTTTGCTACTGTCATTAGTTTGGCCAAACCTTGCCCTTTTATCAGTTTTGTAGGTTTTATCTCAATATCAAATTCCAAAATGTTGGCAATCCACTTTCCTCTTCTGCCCTCTAAATTTTCTTGAGTGAGAATGTCTTTAACAATGGGACTTGGCACATAAGCTATAACATGGGAATAAAGGATGTAAATCCTAAAGTCTTTAATGGCCTTAACCAAAGCATAAGCTTGCTTCTCCATGATCTGATATTTCAGAGGTGCATCTCTAAGAGCTCTACTAAAGAAAGCAATGGGCTTCTCATTTCCTTGGTCATCTTTCTGTAATAAAACAGCAGCAATAGTATGCTGGGAGGCAAAAGAGAAAATGATGAATTCTCTATCAAACTGAGGATTTGTTAGGACTGGAGTTTGAGTAAGGGCCAATTTTATACCTTCAAAGGCTTGATTTGCTTCAACAGTCCATTTCACTTTTGAATCCTTCTTTAGCATGTTATTTAGCAATCTGATCAGTTCTGCTAAGTTTGGGATAAACCTTCTCAAGAAATTGATTTTTCCCAAGAATGCTTGCAATTCTTTGATATTTCTTGGGTGGGGCATTTGTAAGATAGCTTGTATCCTATCTGGGTCAATTCTAATGCCATCCTTTGAAATGATGTGTCCTAACAGCTTACCTTCTTCCAAACCAAACAGGGATTTCTTGGGATTCAAGGAAATTCCATATTTCCTACATGTTAAGAAGATCTGCCTTAGATGTTTCAAATGTTCTTGATCTGATTTTGAGAAAGGTGTGAGGTCATCTAAGTAAATGACTAGAAAGTCATGAATCTCCTTGGCAAAAGCAATATCCATTGCTCTTTGAAATGTTGCCCCTGCATTTTTCAATCCAAAAGGCATTTTTACATATTTGAAAGTTCCCCATGGGGTTGTAAATGCAGTTTTGTCTTGATCATCAGGGTGTACTAAGATTTGATTAAAACCTGAGAATCCATCAAGTAATGAGATCCTTGAGGCACCTACCACTCTTTGGAGGATGTGATCCATCTTAGGTAAGGGATAGTTATCTTTGAGGGATACTTGATTCAAGTTCCTAAGATCCACACAAAGCCTTATTTCACCAGTTTTCTTTCTTGTGGGTACCAAATTTGAAATCCAATCAGAAAACCTGATTGGTGCTATGATGCCAGCTTTGAACATCTTTTGCAGTTCCTTTTCAATTGAAGGGAGAAGCATGGGATTGATCCTTCTCAATTTCTGTTTGAATGGCTTTTGATTGGGCTTGAGAGGGATAGTATGCTGGATAACAGAGGTGTCATAGGATTTTAAATCCTCATAACCCCATGCAAAGACATCTTGAAACTCTTTGAAGAGGTCAATGTATTTGGGTTTTTGATCGGGAGGTAAGGATGCAGACAATTTTATTATTTTGGGCTCCTCAACAGTTCCAATGTTGCATTCTTCAATGGCAGAGTTAAGGGGCTGCATTTTCGGTTTCCTAGGGATGTCATTTGAGTCAAAGATATCCTCTAATGGAGTTAGGCCTGTTGGAAGAAAATTGTCCTTCAGCTCTATGATTTCAGCCTCTGTGGCAGCTATTTCTTCATAACTGATTTGTTGAATTTGTTGTATGTTCTCCTTGTTGAAAATGGTTGGATGTAGCATTTGTTTTGTTGTTCTGGGTGATATTGGGTGGTTATTCTGTTCAAACTGTATTTGTGATTGACTTGCTCTTTCAGGTATTTGTGATTGACTTGCTTTTTCAGTGTCAATATTTAATCCTGCGAATTCTTGCTGTAAAGTCAAAAAATTGTTTATTTGTGCATCATCTTCAAATACTTGCCAGTCCTTGACATTGTTTGGGACAGAAGGTTTGTGTTTTACCTCAGCTGTAAAACAGTGGTGAGGCTCAAAAGGTAACTTGCAGGTACTTGCAAATGTGGCTAAACTGTGGGCATGCAAGTTATGGGTTCTGGGAATCTTGGTGATTTGAAATTCAGTGAAGGACTGTAGCAGTTCGGCAGCAGCAGATCTATAAGATCTCAGTCTTTTGTCATTGGTGACAAAGTTTCCCTTCACTTGTTGGATAACCAGGTCTGAGTCTCCTAGAATTGACACTTTTATGGCTTGTAGGGACTTTACTAGTTTAAGGCCTAGTAAAAGAGCTTCATATTCTGCCATGTTATTGGTACATCTGAAATTTAGTCTGTAGGCTCGGCCTTCTGCATGACTGTTTTGTTTATTGTGTATCCAAACTCCAGCTCCTGCCCCTAATTTGTTGACTGACCCATCAAATTCAAGAAACCATAGGTTATCTCTTTCTAGGGGAGGTTTAATAACCCCTCTATGATCTGGGATCATAAGTTGAAGTTCTGATTTTTCACCTGGTTTGTCTTCTATGACAGTCTGATCACTTGATTGAATTAGCTTGATTTCTAGAACAGCAGCTTTGCTTAGTGATGGTTTAACCATTATTTCTTGGGTAGTAGTTTTTTCATCAGTGTCCTCCTCTTGTATGAGTGTATTGGTTTCAACATCATTGTTTGAGGGAGTTGTATTATTATTGAAGAGTATGTATGATTCTATGTCTGAATGGACAGCATATATGCGAAAATTTTGGGGCTTTTCTTCACTGCTGACCATGTATTTCATTAGTGTTTCTCTGTATAGTCTCTTTGGTTGCCCAAAAACAGAGATGGTGGCGTATGACATGTCCAGTTGTAGGGAACCTTGAAGTTTAGCCCCCCATGACCTTGATAACAGCATCCCATACTTGGGTGGGATATCAGCAACTACAACATCCATTAGAATTGTTTTATTTGGGTATTGAACAAGAGACACACACAGATCTTTTATTAGACCTAAGCACTTGACTTGGCTGGAGTCAAAGGAGAATAGGTCCTTATATGGCCTTGTAATATCTAGGTTAAGTCTTTCCATGACTGCTTTTGGCATGAGGTTGTGAGAGGCACCTGAGTCAAACATTGCATTGTGTAATATCTTATCATGAACATGTAAACTTACATAAAAAGGTAAGATCCCTGTGACTACTATTTTTCCATCCACTTCTGGGCCGAACAGCAATTCTGGGGTATCATCCAGCACGTTGACATCATCTTTGTTGTTAGTAAGTTGAAGGGACTTCTTGATTTGTTGTTTATAAATGTCATGCTTGGCTAGTTCTGAAAGAGGAATAGCTACCTTCAATTTACTAATTTCAGTTTCTAGGTCAAAGTGTTTTTCAGATTGGGTCTTTTGGCTGTGGATGACAGTTCTTTCCTTGTTCACTAACTCTTCTTCTTGATTCTTATCTTAACCTTGAGGCTTGCTCATCTCTTGAGGAGTGACACTTGGGTTAGGGTGCAAGGATGATGTAGCCATGGGTTGTTGTTTTGAAGAAAGTGGTTCAGTGATTTCTTCAATGGTTACTTCCTTTGCAAGTGATTCCGTTGTGTCATTTGGCTCTGTGACTGTGGCTCTTTTGGGCTGCTGGCTATCCTTTATCTTTTCAGGCTGTGTTACATTTACAGTTCTACTCCTTAGCTTGTATTGTTTATGGACTTCATAAACAGCTGTGTCATAGCCTTGTTTAAAGTCAAATGACTCACCTGATTTGGTTTGGAATAGCTTGATTTCATCATTCTCATGATCTTCTTGTGTTAAAAAAACTTGACTTTCACCATCCAAACCCATTAAATTAATCTGGGGATCTTCATTGGGTTCACTGGATGTGGAAGTCTCAGCATAATTCTCTTGGAAATGGGGTCTTATGTCTGGGTCAGAACTGGCCTTGCCAACGTTTGGATTTTGAGTTCTCCTAAAATTTGGATTCCTAGTAGGGTTGTTTTGTGGTGCTTCCCATGATGACTTTCTCTCAACAGATTCCACTCTATCACCCAATCTCTTCATACCAGTGAGTATTGCATCCAGTTTTTGATCAAAGGCTGAGGGTTCTTCTTTGAAGGTGGTTCTCTTTTCTAACCTTGCTCTGTTTCTCTTGGCAATCAGGTTAGCTTCCACTGTGACAGCAACCTTTTGGGCATCTGCAAGGGTTTCAGGGGCCCTCTCCTTTAACTGACAGGCCATGTCAGGGTCAAAACCATCAGGAAATTTGTACAAGGCCAAATCAGGGGGAGGTCTTAAATTTTGTGGGATTGCGTTATATACATTGTTAAATCTTGCACAATACTCCAAAACAGTCTCTTGGGAACCTCTTTTGATAGTGTCATATTCACCAAGTATGTGCAGAGGATCTTTCTTTTTCTCCCATCTGTTAGTGAAGGCTTGATAAAGCTCATCAGGGGTTGTTATGGAATTTGCATTCAGGGATCTAAACCAAGTTCTTACATCCCCAGTCAGACTTTGAACAAACATTCTCATTCTCACACTGTCATCATCTATTTCATAGGTCTCAAAATGATCTTGCATCCTTTTGGCATGCTGAATAGCTGTGAAAGGGCCAGTAGAGTCAAAATATGAGATCTTAGTTTGGTAGTCTTGGGGTAGAGCTGCAGCATTAGCAGTTAACTGTAAGGGTGCATTGTTAGCCATATTCACAAGGTTTTGGGGATTTATAGGAGCAACTGGGATAATAGGAACACTGTGTACCACAGGGGTAACAGGTGCAGCAGCACCTAGAGTGTTGGACAAGGGGATATGTCCAGTGGGTGAAGATGTGAAAGGAGGGCTTTGAGATGTAGATGGTGAACTGGGGGAAATAGGAGTAGACCGAAATAGAACCTTGATAGGAGTTGGAACTGGTTCAGGGTGAGCTGTCTCAGGACTCAAATCACTAGGATTTTCCTGCCTTTGCTGTTTCCTAATTATTTTGGGGATTGTATTTGGATTTTCAAAAACTGCTGGTGGATTTGGTTCAGGGTTTGACCTAGTGTGTCTGGTTTCCCTTTTAGGAGCCAGCTTCTGAACTTCTTTTTGAGTATGTTTTTTGGAATATTTTTATATCTGTAAGGACTAGGCAAGATTTTGGAATGGCTGTATATTTCTTAAAGCTAACATGAAGATTGACTGAGGCAGCATTTATCTGAACCTGTTAATGTAAAACAGAAACAATCCTGAAGGCTTCCTGGCTGTTATTCAGACTTCATCTGTAGATTTAGGAGATATACAGTAATTAGAAAATCTTAAGGAGTCCCCAGTGGAGTCGCCATTTATGTTAACACCCAGGTTGTTCCCTATGACTCCCAAGGGAATACGGCCGGGGTAACCACTAACCAATCTTTGGATTACAGCTTCTAGCCAAGCTGTAATCAGAGAGGGCTCTCTCTTTAAGGTTTAGCTCTGTTTATGTATAAATTTTAGGCTAGCTATGATGTTCAAGATTTGTTTTTTGTATTTGGTTGGAGAATGTTTCAGTCAGGATATGTATGCTCTCACTAGAATGTTATATGTCATTGGGCAATGGAGTCAGTGGTCCTTTAGTTGTTTGAGGTGCTGTGTAATACAGTAGTGATGCTGCAGAGCCAGATTAGTGTCTGAGGAACAACGTTTATAATAGTGATTGAGTGGGGTGTGTCCAGTTTATGCAAGGCAATTAAGAATCTTGCAGTAAACCGCTAAAGAAAGACATAGAGAATGTTATTCTAGAAGTAATGAAGAATTTCTAGGTAACATTCAGACATATAGAATTAATAGACACATGAGCAATTAAGAATTCATGTCCATGGTTAATCCTAAAGACAAACATTTACAGCAGTAAAAATTGAGTACAAGGTGTAATAAGACAAATCCTGCACTATTCTTTTTCTTTACTGCTAGTTTAGTGCAACATAAATTTGATTTGATAAACATAAGAAAACAATAACAGAGATTGAGGAAAACTTGTTATTTCATCAGACAACACAGGAATTCTGCATCAGCACACAGGTCATCAGCAAGACATCAAACTTTCAGGAAATCACTGAGCTGATCCAGCCCTCTGTATTAAATGATTCTGTAAGTGTACAATACATTTGCCTCAGAGAGAAAATTCTCAACCCCTTATGCGTTACTAAGGGGAGTATTTATACAAAATTTACATGTAAAAATATCAAGAAAAGGAGTTAATGGCTCATAAATGTTATGCCAACTCCTGGAGTTTGGTAGCTGAGAAAGTAAAAGCTGTAGTAACTTTTTATTGCTTTAGCTGTCAAAAATAGTCAGAAATTGATGACTTGGTGGGTGTCGAAGTCGGCTGAGGCTAAGCTGTCCAAATATGCGTATGTTCTTATCCTTTAGGCTAGCTGTCACTGTCCTTGTGCTGAGTCACCCTTTCAGCTGCCTTTATTACTGACTTTGTCCTGCTGTTTGTTTTGTAGTGACCTGGAGCTGGCAGTGGCCGAACAACTGAGGCTACCGTGGCAAAATCTGAAGCATCGCTTGCCACCAATCCTCCTTAGGCATTTGATGTCTCCGAATTTTAATCAAGGTCTCATCGGCCTCTGTATACCTGTAAAAGTTAGGAGGAGTTTCAAACAGATGATTTACCTCATTTTCAATGAAGAATAGGCCTTCAAGTTTATCATACAAGCTATGTCCTGTGGGGGACCCTGTTTGCTCAGATGTACTGCCAGATGCAATAATTTGATTTTCAATGGAGGTTGCCATTCTGTTGGCAAATTGATCTCGAGAGATCAGTCTTCCTGCACCACTTAGGAGGCTGGGCAGACCCTTTGATTGTAGCACTACCATCTTAACTTTATATTCCTCCACCTCAGCTTGGATCTCATAGCACTTCCTCTCCATAGTTTGTACATAGTTTCTGAGAGTTAGTACCTTCTTAGCAGTGAGGACAGCCTCGGTTCTGTTGGCAATGCCTATGGCTGCCAGTTCCTCCTTTTCTTGCCTGTTCAGGAAGTCTATCATCTTGTTGGCCTGTTCTAGCTTATCTCCCAGTGTTGTCTTGGCCTTATGGATTTCTGCTTGTGCTTGGCCCATTAAGTCCATCTGTTCATGTATTGTTTTGATTGACCTCCATTGTTGACTGATGGAATGGCCAATTTTGGCCCATAGAATCCTCTTTATGTCGGCCATGGCAGTCTCTAGATTCAGTTCCTTCTCTAAGGCCTTTATCTTATCTTTTAGGGCCTTTATTTCTCTGCCCTGCTCCGCTACAGTTACTTTTGACTTGTCATATTTGGCATCCAGTTCTGCCAATTTTTCCTTGGCCTTCTTTATTTCATTTGCCTGGAGCTCCATTGCCTTGATGGCCTTTGTCAATTCTTCTACACTTGTGCTGGCATCTGGAGCTGTTGTTGTTCTTGTTGCTTCTGTTGCGGGGGCCACTGTTGCCTCTGTAGTTCGTGCTGTTGTTGGAGTAGTTGGAGGAGCTTGGGATGTGGATTCTCCCTGTTTGTCTTGTAATGTCCCTTCAAGCTCTTTCTCCAAGTCAAGGACCCTCTGGTTTAGCTGCATTATGAGGTCTAATTGGTGATCAACCTGTTTTTGCTTTTGAAGCTCTGCGGTTTGAGGGTGCTCTGTGGGCTGCAGCTTCAACCTCTTCTTTAATGCATTCAGGTCATCATCTTTCTTCTTCATAAGGGCCTTCACACCCTTTGGATCGCTAGGATCATGTCCTAGATCAATGATGATGTCCTCAAGAGACTTTATTCTATTGTCTTTGGCCAAGGAGGACATTCTCTCAAAATCCAACTGTGTATTGGTGTTTTTCAGGGACTCTTTTAGCTCATGGGCCATGGTTGCCCTCTCCACCAAGGTTGCATAAACCATTTCTCCAGCTTGCTTGTGGAGTTCTATTTTGTCCATGGGATGGATGTCTTTGGCCATGACCTCCACCCTTGTCTTCACAAAATCTGCAGTCGACTTAGGCTGCGGTATTGTAGGCTTAAAGTGACTGAAGATTATTTTTTTCCTCTTTAATGTCATACACAGACATTAGCCTTTCTTGCTGGGCTGGTGTTGCATCTATAAATTGCTTGTAGACCTCAGCCCTCAGCAGATCATTCTGAGCTTTTATTTGTTTGAAAGAAGCCTTAGTGCTCTTGGGCTTCTTGCTCTGCTGGGAGGAGGAAGACACCTCCAAACCAAGTTGCAATCCTTGCTCCTGCTGAAAGGAGCTTGTCCCTGTGTGATGGCTACCCTCCCTGTTTTTCTTTGAGCTGTCAAGGAATTCTTCAGTGATGTCTTCTACCTCTGGGGAGTCTAGCCTTTGCCTTTTGGCTCCTGGTTGTTGGGAGGATCCACTAATTGGAGTGGACTCTTCTCTATCTCTTTTCATACCCCTTTCTTCCTGTGCTGGGGTCTGCAAACTTGGAGCAGTCAATGGCTCAATCTGTGGAGGTGGAGTTTGCATTACAGGAGCTGCTGGTAGCTCCGTTTGTTGAGGGGCAGTCTACTCTTGCTGCTGTTCTGTTTGTTGCCCTTGTTGGGGCTCTTGATGCTGCTCATTTGCAGGGGCAGGCTTTTCTTTCACTGTTTCCTCCTCTGCACCCATTATCCCTTTGCCTTTGTCTGCAGCTAGTGCTGCTGTGGAAGGTGCTTGTGTGACTGGTGCAGTCCTTGAGGCCGAGGTCCCTTCTCCTGTTGAATAAGGCCGCTTGAAAGGTACATGCTGCACAGAGTCTAGGTCAATGGTTTTTTCAAGCTCCTTCATATTCTTTAGCATTATCTCTTCTTTAGTTAGCTTTTCAACTAGAGTACCCTGCTGCCATTCTTGCTGCTTGGCATATCTTTCAATGTGTGGGTATTGGCAATGTCTATAACCTAGAAGCCTGTATTTGTTTCTTCTGGCAGTAATGAAGCCCTCAGGGTCATAAGGGACCCACCGAAAACTATATGATAGTTTATATTTTTCCTTGAGGATGAGGTCAACATCTTCCCACCCTTCTTTCTGATTCATGATGAAGGGGCCCAACTGGTGTTTGAATTTGAGGTGGGCCTTCTTTTTGGCGCTGTGGAAGTGGGTGAGGTCGGATTGAATCAGCTGCCTGTAATACTCCAAGGCAAACAACCTCATAGGCACATATTTTGGGAGCCTGTATGGACAGAGCTCACAGCCATAGACTCTGATGACTGTATGATCCTCATATAGGTACCAATCACCTATTTTACATTTTTTGGAAAGCTGCAGAGCCTTCTGTATCTCAGTTGACATTCTGGGAGGAGGGGACCTCATCAATAGGCAAGAGACTGGATACACAAATTGGTCAACAAACTCACAATAGGAATAGGGTGAGTTTGTGACTTTGTGATAGACAGAGGTCCAAAAGATCACGGATCTTCTTTCCCCTCTATAATCCAGCTTTTTGATATAGCATGGAAAATCCTCAGACTGATAGTACATAAAGAGGTGATAGATATAGGCCGAGTACTTGAAGACCCCCTGCCTATCCACTGCACCCAACTGATCATGGATTTTGTTAGCAATGAACTTGGCAAAGTTATATTTGCGGGCAGGGGGTTGGCCTGGGCTGTAAACAGCTAGTAATACTAGCATTGTCTCATCCACATGTTCGCTGGTTCTGTATCCCAGCACATAAGCAATCATGTCCAAGAGTAATCTGCCTACTTCAGTGAAGTAGACATCCAAATAAGGAGGTGGCCCTGCAGGCTGGCACTCAGATCTCATGAATGTCCTGGTGACCTTTTGAATCTCCTCACTGGTCATCTTGGCACCAGTGTCCAGCAGATAGTTCATGGAGAATGGGATTAGCAGCTCTGTTTGATCAAAATGTAGCATTTTGTTGATGGACTCAGGATTAATGTAGAAGAGGATCCTCCCAGATGGAGTGCTGATGGCTCTGTGCTGCACATCATAGTTTTCAGCACATAGGCGAATGATTTCAGGAAACACATTTACAGAGGGGAGACAATAGTATGGCAGGTTGGACTCCCATATGCCATATGTATCATGACCATTCAGGTAGTCCTCTCTCAACTTCCTGAAGGTCTGCAGAAAGTCCCTGTTTCCCATATAGTCTTCAATAAGGTAGTCCTTGTCAGCAAGAGGCAAGGACTGCGGGTCTTTATTGGGTAGATTTAATGGAGCAACACTGAGAGCTATGGGTGCAGGGGCAGCCATTGCATGATCTGACTTTGAATAAGGTGAGTGCAATGGTTTGCAAAGTTCTTCAGAGCTTAAATGATAGGCCAACTGTAGACAGTGTCTGAAATGTTTTTTACAGTGGAAAAGCGGGCTTGTTTCTGCAGTTTTTGGTGAATTCACAGGGGTTGTGAATTTCTAGGGGTAAATTGCAGAGGGTATGTGAGGTCTACTTAGGAAAGCAGCTGTAGCTGGTCTACACCCGGCAAAAGGGAACAATGCCGGGCCCCTCGAGGACAAATTTAGAATTTTGTTCCGCGTTTTAACTGTTTTAGTGTTGAATTATGGTTTTGGGGTAATGCAAGTTACCTTAGCTCACTTTTAGGTAGTAGACAGAGCTTGTATGGAATTTGACAAGTGCTTTAATGGTGAATTTATAGAAAAATGGTATGCATGGGCCAAATGGAAGAATTACGGTGAGTACCTGGACAAAAACGCTTGAAAAGCCTGCGGGGCGAACTGTGGAGGCACAAGGTAGCTGTGTTGATAAGCTCGGGCGACACAAATTCAAATTTTGGAGGTTCAGGAACAATCTGGCGCAGAAGCAGCAACAAGAGCTCTGTGTATTTTCGCTCGAAAATGACACAAAACGGCTATTTCGGGCGTTAATAACGGCAATTTTGGCAAAAATGGGTTATTGGCGCTTTTCCGCCAATGACGTCAGTATGACGTCACGACGGGCCCGGGTATGGAGGTGACGTGGACGGTGAGGTGGCGGCCAGAGTGGCAGACGTGGTGGCAGGGGAATGCGGTGGCAGACAGATGTGGTGGCCGACCACGTGGAGGGCCACGGGCGCAGGGGCGGGAGATGGTCCGACGTCATGATGACGTGTAGGTGACGTAGGAGGGAAGGCGGTAACGGGGATGGTGGTAAGCGGTTTCCCCGAACCACCTTTGGGCAAAGGCGGTATCGGGGAGGGGGGCTCCGAACAACCCCGCCGCCTACCACACGTCCCTTGTACGGGGCGGAAAACCACCGTTCCCCAGACACTAAAGGTCGGCAGATCCGAAACTGAAAATGCCCGCCCATCGTTGGATCGGGGGTGGCAGATGATGGACGGTTGGCGGGCCTTCCGACGGATCGTGCATGTTGGGGAGGGACCCGCCAGCATATTAAAATATTTGATTTAATATTTGGGCGGAGAACTTTAGGTTTAGTACTTTTTGTGGGTTTTTCGGGGCAAGGGTTAATCCAAGGGGGAAAAAGGGTTAAAAAGTGGGTTTTAAGCAGAGGGAAGGGGTTCTTGTGGAATTTATTGAACAGAGGTGAGGTGATGGCTTAGGGGGAGGTTGTTACTCCAACCTGAGGTCAGAGCAATCCCATAACAGGGTTGACCATAGTCCCTAGTGGACTAATGTCTCCCTTAACAAACTTATTTAGCTATAGTGCTAAAGGGAGGATATTTATACAATGCTAGGGATTTATACACCATGGTGTTATAATAGTAGGGGGAAAGGAAAAATAAGGGACTTAGATAATAGAAGTTAGGGGTTAATATGGATGGAAGAAGTGAATGAGGAGCGAAATCACTAAGTTTATGTGAAGATAACTTAGCTTAGGGAGTAGATCAAAATGAAAAGAATTTTAGACAAGAAATGTGGCTTATAAGGGAATAAGAACCATCATAAAACCTCAAATTGTTCCATGAATCTCAACTGATGAAGGGATGTTAGTAATGAATCTGAAAGGGAAAAAATGGGAAGTTAGACATGCTCCTTTGCTTTGATGCAACATAATGGAGAAGAAGTTCTTCTCAAACCATTGATTTTCCTTTGTGAATAGTTTAGCCCACACTCAATTGTAAGGAATGACACTTCTGCAACCCCCTCTGCCTACCCATCTATTTGCCTAGCATTTTTTTATTTCTCCATGGAGAGTGCACTTAGACTTGCAGACCCTTATATGCCTTTTTCTTTTCCTTGGCTTTTTCCTTTTGATTTTCTATCTAGAACTACCCTTATTGCTTCCAAGGTCCCAGATTAAGTAGTTGGGAACCTTAATTCTCTACCTAAGCTACTGGCCTGCCAAGATTAAACAGTTTGGACAGACTTCTTTCTCTATTCTACAACAGAAAATTGAAACATGGCATGATCCAGATTAGGCTTTTGGACCATCCATCAAAATTGAGTCAACATAAAGCTATATACACACAGTGTCTTCTCTTGGAAATATGGGATCTTTGCATCATCAAAGCAGAGCATATTTGGAACTTTCTTTGCCAATCATGAAATATGAAACCTATTGATATAGGTAGCTAACAGTTGTGATGAGTCTACTTGGTTGGACTACATGGGCAGCTTAGTCATGGACATCAGGTTGGAGACATGGAGCATGGCAGTCTTATGCAGGGACATTATGCGGGAGCACTTGTAGAGGTGTCACTTATGGGCATCCAATGAGGAGTGCCAAGGCAGGGATGTTGTGCAGATGGATTTGCTAGTGTGACATGGAGACTTATTACTTATGACCCGATGGAGGGGTTGTACACTCTTGTACAACAAGGCCATGGACTTGGATGGAGTTGTGAGCAGACTATGGAGCATTTCTACTACATGGAGAGCTGAGGCATCTTTCAGAGACCTTTGGGCCGAGACTTGTATGCTTGCTAGGATGTTGGTTGGGGATGACTTATGGAGCTCATGATGACATGAGATTGTTGTGACTTTTGGGGACACTTTGGAGCAATGGAGTTACAATGATGATGATGCCTTGGTGGCAACACTTGGGCATGGGTTGAGCCGAGACTCAACCACTTTTGACACATGGGAGCTGATTGATCTATGATCATGGGCAACACATGGATAGATGAGGCAGTTGTATAATTGTTTCTGTGGCAGACTTGAGGGATGGCACATTGTAGATATGATGAAGGATTGCTTCATGGACCTAGATGTGGCACATCGAGAGTCGGTTTGATGAGATGGTCTCTTCACATTGAGGAGATACACATATGGATGATGTTGGGATAGATGTGGCTGATTTCATGTAGCACATTGACACCAAACATCATGGATAGCATGTTGCAGATGAGATGAGGACTACTTCATGGACCTGAGCATGGCTTACACTTGTATGGAGATGGGTTCTTGATCGAGTTGAGGATGTGACAGGATGTTTTGAGAAACAACTGATGGTGGCATGAGGATGTGCATTCTCATGGTTTGAGCGTGACGGTTGGATTAGCTACCCAACTAGTTCAGTCATGGGGGTCGACAATGTACAAAGATGTGTTAGCATTATGTTGGAGTACCATGGCAGCAGTTCACATGATGACACATGATGAGGCCGACATGAGATGTTGTAGTGAGCATGTAGCTTAAATGGAGGGGCCAGCCTTCCATGATGGGGAGCAGCATGTGGAGATTGTGACAGGGTGATCGATGATCATGGATTGAGATGGTCTTTGATGTATGACATACCGATGAGGTGTATACCTTGGTATGGTGATCTTAGTGACAGATGGTTGCCGAGGCGAGACATGATGGAGACAGTGGTTCTACATATGTTGCAGAGATGTTTGCAGTATGTGGAGGAGTTGACATCATGGATATTGATGATCTTGGTGGATGGATACTAGGATGATATGTTGTCGAGGACGACAACGACTTGAGGTGGAGGAGGATGTAACGTCCTGCAGCTCCAGCCCGAGGTGCGACCATGGGTGAGCGTGCAGTTGGGCGTGCGAACAACGGTCTGACGAACTATGCGACGAAGTATGCGAGGTTCCTTGGAGATGCGACGATATTATGCGACGTTATGGAGGAGGCTTGGCATGTACATATGTATAGGAGCATGAAACGATTTGGTTTGAGACCGACCACACTTGGAATGAAGGGCGACTTCAATGAAGGGCTTTTGCGATGAAGTGTGGGCGTTGGGTGGTCGGCTGGGCAAGCCACCACCCCACCTTACGATGGGTATATATTATGGAAAGCGTTGAAGCATTTCAACATTCATTCGATCATTGCAACTTCGCACAAGTGAATAGTGCGCAGGTTCTAGTGCGCATTTGGAGAATGAGAAGGCACAGTTCTCATGCGCCCATCCTTGGGCTAGTCGCACGGTAGAACATTGCACTTGGTGTTGGGCGAAGGTGCGGGGGAAGGTGCGCCCGGCGATCGGGTGAGGCGTGCACGGTGAACATGTGGCGCCCGTTGTGCGAAGTCTTGGCGTGGGTGTCTTGGTGGCTTGGGTGAGCGCCTGCCCATCGTGCAAGTGTGCACGAAGGTGAACGAAGGTTGGAACCGGAGGTCATAGAGTTGGGCAGACGATACTACGTGCTGTTCATACGATTTGGGCGTTTGCCAAGAGTTGGTAAGCGGGACTGCGTGTGGGCAGGTGTACACGGTTTGGGCATTTGCGACCAAACGAAGAGCGAACCGGCGAAGACGTGCGATGAGGTGAACGACGGGTTGGTGAGTCGTGCAGCGACCATGCGGAGGTGCCGACGAGCTGGGCAACCGAGTTTGTCGAAGTTGGAAATTTGGCTAAGTATAAATTTGGGATTTCCCAAGGACTTAGTCTATACTTTGTAAAAGTGGAAAAATTATATATATTGATATTCGGGCAGACTTATATTGCAGGGAGTTGCCCCTCCCTTTATACTGTTGTGCATTTCTCTTGTATAATGTTGTTGATAATGAATGTGTATGGGTGTTCATTGGTATAAAGGCACATTAATAATACTTGGTAACATAAATAAAACTAAGTATGGAATGTTAAGGCGTAGTCCACGAACATAAGTATTGGTGAAAAGAAAGTGTTCGGTGGTGCCGCACCTCGCTATAAGCGGTTGAAAGACTACCGCAGGTGTAGAGGCGTGACACATTCCCTCCTGGTAAGCTACGGCAGCTTCACTAATGAGATGTTCGACAAACTTCCTTCCTCTTCACGGTTCCGATGTGCTCAGATCTTTGGCCTTTACAGGCTCCCTCCCACGTCTGTCGTGACCCCTTCCTCTCGTTGGAAGAGCCATCTCCACTCTGTTCATAGAAAATAGGTGTTAACTTCTGTATTTGGTTCTTATTTCCTGCATTCTCCCTATTCCTTGTCCTGGCCCAATTAATCTCAGAACAGGTCGCAAGTTGGGTGATAGCCCAGTCGGAAGACGAGGCCAGTCTACTTATCCTATTAGGCTTCTCTCTTCTCCCTTCCCAGTGTCACTCATACCCTGTATGGTTGGCGGTCCCCTCTCTCGACCATGCAAGAATCCCTGCTCTTGTAAGCCTTCCCCTTCCCCTCTGCCCAGTTAGCCTGCGACGCTTCTCTTCTCTTATTATACCCATTTGTTCCTCCTGGGGTCCTAATAGGTTTCTCTGCATGTCTCTTACTCCCCATTTCCCAAGTCTTGCATGGGTTGCCTCCGTTGCTACTCTCAGCAGCCCATACTTTTACTTGTTTATCCCGAGCCTCAATTATTAGGTTGTAATCTACCCCTTCCCAATACACAATCTCTCCCTTTCCGCCCCAATTAGTGCGCGAGGTCATAATGCAACTCTCAAAAGGGGCTTCCCGGCCACTAGTCAGGTCAATACTCGAATGCCTTATATCCAAGATGCAAAACCAGACAACAACCATGGAATTCCTACAACACTTTCCCCAACAGGTCCCTTGATTCCCCTTCTTAGGTTTCTACCAATTCCTCCAGCAAGAAACAAGCCATGTCGCCATTGTAAGAGGGTTGCAGGGCCAGGATACATACCCGTTCTTGCTCCTCGGATGTTGTCGATGTGCCGGCTCCTTCTTGCTCAGGTGCTCCAACTCCAAACTCTGCAAACAACAATATAGTTTGCCCTCACCTATCTGGCCTTAACTGCTGCACCTCCCTCCTCATCCCTGTCGTTCCTACCACCTTTCCCACCACCCTTGCATGTAATCATGCGAAGGGCCACTGCACCCATCACCTTGAGGGTGTGGGGGGTGATGGGTGGTACCTTTCCTTTACTCATCACAACTATCCACCGTCCATGCCGTCCTCTAGCACACACCCTGATCAAGGTAAATATTATTTTTATTTTTATTTTTAGATATTCATTTCATTAAAATTTTCCTTTTGATTGATTATTTTCCTTAATTTAATATTAACAATTATATTCTAAAAATTATTTCTTTATATTTAAATATTATTTATTTATTCAAATCTAACCATTTTCTTTATATGAAAAATTTATTTATAAATAATATTATTTATTTAGTCAAATCTAACTGTTATATTAACGACTAACTTTTTTTTATCTTCATCTATTTAACTTGATGCCAAGATCCTTTTCTTCATCTTGTCCTGACAACGAACCACATTGGATGGTTCGAAATGTGTCGATAAAACTATGATGATGTGATTGTTACCAAAAGAATTCTTGTTTTTTATAATATGGATCACAGAAGCCTAAATTAAATTAATGTCTGATGTGTCCAGTAATGGTGGAAAGTATGGTCGAAGGCAGTCCACATTGAACACTCAATGCAAGCCAAGGAATGGGGGAATGCTAAGCTCAAAATAATTGTCTCCCACAGCTTTGGTAATGGTGTAAGGCCCATATCGGAGTGGTCTGAGCTTCTGATGGGCTCCAATAAGGCATTATTTCTGCAAATGAAACCAAACTTTGTCACCCACCTTAAACTTGTGTGCACCTGATGTTGATCATGTCGATGCATGTATTTAGCATTGGCTTTGTCCAATATATCATGTACCTACTGGCGAATGTGTTGAATACGAGAAATGAAGTTGTTAGCTTTATCAACTTTGAACTGGAAATGATTTGAATATGCCTCAGTAGTTGCAAGTGGTATGGCCACATCAATGGGACATAGTGGCTGGAATCCCAACCCCACCTGAAAGGAGCTATGGTCAATTGAGCTATGGAGAGCTCTATTGTAGTTGTGTTGGACATAGGGAAGGCTTTCATCCCATGTGCGTGGATTCTTTGAGTTGTACATGCACAGAATGTGTACAATCATCTTGTTGACAACCTATGTTTGGCCATCAGTTTGGGGGTGGAAAGTCGTGGAATTTGTGAGCTTGGTATCCAGCATCGGCGAGAGACTTGATGGATGGTTCGAAATGTGTCGATAAAACTATGATGATGTGATTGTTACCAAAATAATTCTTGTTTTTTATAATATGGATCACAGAAGCCTAAATTAAATTAATGTCTGATGTGTCCAGTAACGGTGGAAAGTATGGTCGAAGGCAGTCCACATTGAACACTCAGTGCAAGCCAAGGAATGGGGGAATGCTAAGCTCAAAATAATTGTCTCCCACAGCTTTGGTAATGGTGTAAGGCCCATATCGGAGTGGTCTGAGCTTCTGTTGGGCTCCAATAAGGCATTATTTCTGCAAATGAAACCAAACTTTGTCACCCACCTGAAACTTGTGTGCACCTGATGTTGATCATGTTGATGCATGTATTTAGCATTGGCTTTGTCCAATATATCATGTACCTACTGGAAAATGTGTTGAATACGAGCAATGAAGTTGTTAGCTTTATCAACTTTGAACTGGAAATGAGTTGAATATGCCTCAGTAGTTGCAAGTGGTATGACCACATCAATGGGACATAGTGGCTGGAATCCCAACCCCACCTAAAATGAGCTATGGAGAGCTCTATTGTAGTTGTGTTGGATATAGGGAAGGCTTTCATCCCATGTGCGTGGATTCTTTGAGTTGTACATGCACAGAATGTGTACGATCATCTTGTTGACAACCTATGTTTGGCCATCAGTTTGGGGGTGGAAAGTCGTGGAATTTGTGAGCTTGGTATCCAGCATCAACCAGAGACTTGACCAAAATGTACTTAGGAACATGTTGTCTCGATCTGAGATAATGGACTATGGGATCCCAAACTGTACCCACACTCGTTCAAAGAATATCTTAGCAGTGTATTTTGTTGTGATACTCTTCTTGTAGGCCGTCATAAAGGCCATCTTAGAGAATATGTTGACGACCACGAAAACACAATCGTTGCCATGCTTAGTAGAAGGAAGGCCTGACATGTAATCCATGGAAATGGATTCCCAAGATCGACTAGGAGTAGGAAGAAGAGTATATAGGCCTTGTTTCTTGATGGTCGGTTTGGAAATGGCGTAGGAAGTGCAAGATCTGATGTACTTTCCAACATCTTGTCGAAGGTTTGGCCAATAAAAGTACTTCTACAGCACTGCTACTATTTTCTCTACCCTAAAATGTCCAGCAACTCTACTGTAGTGTGCCTCCCAAATCATCTTTTTCATGCTCACTTGAAGGAACACAAAGGTGTCCCAGATGGCATAACAATGCATCCTGGAGGTGAAAATTTGGAACTTTCTTTCATTCTAGGAGTGTCTAGTATGTTTTGTTGATTTTTGGACCACTCTTGTAAATATGCAGCCACCCCGAAGTCTTGTGCCCACAAGAGTCGAGCACAGTGGTCAGTGTTGTGACCGGCGGTCGGCTGAGGTAGTCTGTAACATTGTTGGTGTTTCCCTTCTTGTACTTAATTTTCAAATGGAACTATTGCAGATATGTGTACCATTTATGATGGTTATCATTCTGCAACTTCCCTCATGTCTGTATAAACTGGAAGGGTCAATGGTCTGTGTGGATGATCTTTTCTTTCCCCATAATGTAATGCTTCTATTGTTGGCAGGCCTACATAATAGACTACATATCTTTATCATAGGTGGGATACTTTTGGATTGTGTCTGAAAGTGTCTCACTTTGACATGTCATTGGATGCCCCTGCTAAGTAAGACCTGCAACAATAACATAGTCAGAGGCATCTATCTCGATATGAAATGGTTGTTACAGGTCTGGTAAGGTGAGCACTGGTGCAGAGTAAAGGCGATGCTTCAACTTGGAAAATTCCTTTTGTTGGGATTCAGACCAAAGTAACTTTGCTTCGCTCCTCCCTTGGTGACTTGACTCAAAGGCCAAGTGATATGAAAGAACCCCAAAACAAGCTTGTAGTAGAAATTGGCAAGACCTAGAAAGATGCATAGCTCTGTTAGACTGGTTGGGGCTGGCCAATCCTGAATGACTTCTATATTGGCTAGGTCCACATGCACACCTCTCTCATCAATGATGTACCCCAGATATTGAACCTAGGCCATACCAAAAGTGCATATCTCCAAATTGACACACAACTTGTGTTGCCGCAGGATTTGGACTACCTGTCGAATATGGCAGAGGTGTTGTTCCCAACTCTGGATGAAGATCATGATGTCATCCAAATACACCACCATGAATGAGTTTTTGAAGGGTTGCAAGATGTCATCCATTAGTATCACAGGTTGTGGGGGAATTCGTCAACCTAAAAGGCATGATCAGTCATTCAAAAAGGCCCTCCTTGGATTTGAAGGTAGTCTTCCACACATTAGAGGATTCGATTAGTACCTAGTGATAAATGGACTTCAATTCAATCTTGCTGAATTATTTGGCCCCCTTGAGATAGTTCAGAAGGTCATCAATCTGTGGGAATGGATAGCTATTGTGGATAGTGATCTTGTTCAACTCCTGATAGTCAATACAACATCTCCAAGTCCCATCCTTCTTCTATACCAACATGATCGGGCTCCCACAAGGTGATGAACTTGGCCTGGTGTGCCCTTTCTGCAACATCTCCTGAATCTGCCTCTTGATTTCATTGTTCTATGGAACATAGTGTCGATAAATTGGTCCATTGTGTAGCGACGTGCCCAAGGTCAGATCGATGGAGTCCTTGACCTGACAGTGTAGAGGTACCCCTATGGGTGAGGTGAAGATGTACTCGTACTCCTCCACAACCTTGTTCATTTGTTGATGTTGTGTGAAGGAGCCTTGTTTGGAGGTCATGGCCACAATCTTCTTCTTTCCATGAGGGCGAATCATAAGGAAAACAAATTTCCCGACCTTGGAAATGATCTTACTACATTTCTTCACAGTGACCAAAGAGATGGGGGTAGGCGGTGCTACCTCTAGTTTTCTATACAACTTATTGCTCAAAGTAATAATAATAGTGCAAGGCCTAGACTCATACACAGCATGTTGCTTCCAGAAGTATGGTTGGCATAATAATACATCACAAACTTCAAGAGGAGCAACATCACATAGTACCTCATATGTGAAGGGCTGAATGTTGTAGGGAAGGCGACACTATTGGATGATGTGAATATCTTTTCCTTGGTGAAGCCACCCAACGGTGTACCATTGCAGGTGTTTTGTAGTTGGTAGGCCCAACCGCTTCACGACCTCTACTGAAATGAGGTTATTTTGGCTCCCACTGTCGACAATGAACTGCAGTGGAGAACCCTTCACCCACATCTATGAGTGGAAGAGGCACTCCCCTCCCTCTGGATCTTCAAGCTCATCCTTTTGGATCTTGGTGGTGGCAATGGTGGCACTCGGCTCCGCATCAATGATCTTCTTCCCTTTGTCATTCCCCTTGTTGATTTTTGACTCAGAGTCAGAACATGCATCTAATTTAGAAGCCTTCAGCTCGGCCACCAGTGATTGCTTGTCCCAACACTCACTTGTGTTGTTAGTGTTGGAAATCACGATTTCCGTTAGAACAAAACCCGCAGGTGTTAGTTAACAATCACATCGTCATTGATAAAGATCCACGGGAGGTGGTTATCCCATGTCGCGAAACACACAGTGAGCATTGGTTTATCCAATCTCCAACAATCTCCCCCCTAATGCGATTTGGGTTTGTATCGAACTCATGACCTATGCTCTGATACCATTTGTTTGGAATCACAATTCATGTTATACCAAAACCCACAGGTGTTAATTAATGATTGCATCGCCAGAGATAAAGATCCACGAGAGTTAGTTAGTCCATGTCATGAAACACACGAGGAGGGATGGTTTATCCAATGTCCAACAATTCTTCTTCAATGTTTCTTCAGACTTTCATCCACCATAGGCCTAATATAAATTTCATCACAAGTCTCTAATAACAGGTTAAAAATATCTTGTTGTTTCTCCATATATCACTAGATTGAGGTTCTGTGCTAGATCTGTAGCCTATTCTGAGCTTCTATGGAGAAATATTACAACAGCTCTGATCCAAAAAAGTGCTCCAATTTTGTGCCACATCAAGGTTACATAGTAATGATGGTAGGTCCGAGTTATGTGCAATAAATCTGACCTTTAACATAAGACTGTCCAAAAAATGAATCTTCCCAAACACAACATTTTCCTACTCCTCAGCTTCCTGTAGTCTTGGTCTGAGGCTGCAACATGAAAAACAAGGTTTGTAGTCTTTAAAAGGTTCCTGTAGCTACTTCAGTTGTCACTTTATAACCCAAAATGTACTATTTTTTATCTCCTCGGCCTTCTTTCTCTTTTTGTATCTTATCTCTAAATTAATCATCAAAATAATGGTTAAAATGAGGTGTTAGATGTCATATTTATATATAATTTCACCTTGAACTAAAGGGACATGTCTATTTAGTAGGCATCTAGGACAAGACTTCTTCTTAGTGGCTTGACATCATAATGGCATCTTGTCAACCAAGAGTCATGACATCATCACCTAGAACCATGCATCTCAAGAATATTGACATCACGGTCAATGCCATATTGACATCAATGACAACCTTGATTAACAATCTCCCCCTTTGTCATTGATGGAAATATTATTTCCCTTCCAACATTCTCTCTCCCTTTGACATAAGGGAAAATGGGGTGCCCAGGTACTCCCCCTGTCAAGTTGCTTCTTTTCTTCATGAATAATAGTTCTTCATAGGTATGTCACTCCCCCTTTCATGGTTCTCTTCCTTCTGGAAATGTGTTCCATGATAGATGTGTCTACATTTCTTCATGTGATGAACCAACTCCCCTTGTCTGCATGAACTCCTCTACCTCAAGAAACATCACTTGCTTAGTGATCAAATGGAAGATATCCTCAACAATAGTCCATTGGATGAGTATGGGATCATTTTCTTCAATGGGGTTTCTTTTGAGAGATGATCTATCAAAAGATGATTGTCCATGTGTGACTCATCAAGGATTTCATAAGGCCCCTTCACAGTAGCTTATGCAAGAATGTTTAAGAATCATAAGCTCCCCCTAATTGTAAGCATGGTCTCTTTTTGGTAGAGTATCACCATCAAATACTTGGAATATCAAGGATGTCTTCATCAAATCAACAACATGTGTTGTTATCCTGAGTGCCTAAGAGATTTTCAGATCCAATTTATCTCCTTGTGCTTGTTTCATTGATGTCAATATGGCATTGACCGAGATGTCAATATTCTTGAGATGCCTGGTTCTAAATGATGATGGCATGACTCTTGGTTGATAGGATGTCATTGTGATGTCAAGCCACTAAGAATAATTCTTGTCCTATATGCCTATTTTTCATAATGTCCTTGAACTAATCATGAAGACACCACAACCTCATGTATCCTTTCTCTTGATGAAGAAGCCCTAGAAATCATGATGATTTCCTTACTCTTGATGAAGGAATCCTTCTTATTGATGCTCATAGTGACTCTTAATGAAGAAGCTCTCCTTGTGATGATCTAGCCCTTGCTCTAACAAATGAATGCATGTTGCATATGGTTAATGAGATATCACTGCACTATCTTGATGATATGGTGACATTAATGGAACACATGATGACATATATGGTGACATTACATTTGATGACATGGACAATGAAGGAATTGGAGATCACATGGTAACATATGACAATGAAGAAGCCCTTGTTGTGCTAATCACATTTTGCACATAAAAATTTGAGGGCAATTTCAAAGAAAAATAAAATTTGGCATATTAGAGGCAACCTGTCAACATGGGACCTAGACCATCTTAAAGAGGATTTTTTCCTCTCTCTAACAAGCCCTCACTTTCCCTTAAACTCTCAACAGTTAAAGAGAAAATTAATTTTTAAGTTAGAAAAATATAATTTTTAAAGCTAGCCGACCTATGATCAACCATTCATGTCGGCCTACCTCCAGATAGACATGTCCCTTCAATTCAAGGTGAAATCCTATATAAATATGATGTCTAGCACCTCATTTTAACCATGATTTCGGTGATTAATTCAGAGATAAGGTACAAAAAGAGAAACAAGGCCGAGGAGATAAAAAAGAATACAGTTTGGGTTATAAATTGACAACTGAAGCAGCTACAGGAACCTTTTAAAGACTACAGACCTTGTTTTTCATGTTGCAGCCTCAGACCAAGACTACAGGAAGTCGAGGAGCAGGAAAATGTTGTTTTTGGGCAGATTCTTTTTGAGGACAGTCTTGTGTTAAAGGTCAGATTTCTTGCACAGAACTTAGACCTGCCATCATTACTATGTAACCTTGTTGTGGCACAGAATTGGAGCATTTTTGTGGATCAGACCTGTTGTAATATTTCTCCACAGGAGCTCGGAATAGGCTACAGATCTAGCACAGAACCTCGGTCCAGTGATATCTGGAGCAGCAACAAGATATTTTGAACCTGTTATTAGAGACTTGTGATGACATTTATAGTAGGCCTATGGTGGGTGAAAGTCTGAAGAAACATTGAAGAAGACTTGTCAAAGAACAGACCTTGTGATGTCCTTATTGAAGACATTGTAAACCTTTGAAATATTGATTGAAGGCCTCATTGAAGCATCTCTAAGCATAGCTGAAGATCCCTTGGAGTTTGTTGAGCAAATATATTAAAGAAGTTTTTCGTGAAGAAGCCTTAGAGCAGCATTGTGTAGACATCTTGAAACAGTGGTTTGATTGACCTCAATGGAGCTTGAGTATTGCAGTCACCAGAGGAGCTTTGACCTGTGGAGTGTGTACACATTTAGGCCTCTACCTGTTGCAGCCTTGGACCTGTGTGAGGAAGTGAAGTTTTTGGGCAAGAGAAGTATTGAACAGTGAAGACTTGGGTTGTTTATTGAAGGCATCTTGAAGGTATTGGAGATAATATTGAAGACCATGATCAAAGTTAACTTGTACCTTAAAGGGAGTGGCACTTCCAGAGTGGCTATGGAAGAAGATGCATCCCCTGTGGGTAGTCGATGAAGATCTGGGAAAAGTTGTTTATCATTGCGTTCCTCTTTCACTCGAGGGCTTCTTTAAGCAATATTTTGAAAGGATCTCGTACTCCCTCATCTTTCTTTTCTTCCACCATGGGAGGCCATGGGGGTTTGAGAGGCTGGTCTTACAAAGGTTCAACCAGTTCAAGCCCTAACTCCTTATACCCTGACCTCGTTGGGGACGTGCAAAGAAAAATAAACAAAGAGAAAACCACTCAGATACCACTGATCCAGACTTATGCAAGAATGCAACAAAATATAGATATAAACATAAACACAGATATGCAGCAGAAAATAAACTTCATTTCATTAATATCAAAGAACTGAAATATGCTTACATACAGAATGGACATAAACTAGCTCAGGTGATGGTAGCTTTTCTCTAAGGATAGATGTGTTGGTTACATGCCTCTAAACTATGTTACAATGAGGCCGAAGGCCTATTTATTATTGAGAAACAATGGAAAACCCTAAACATCCAAAAACCTAACCCTAGGAGATGAAGTGCCAAAATTATGGGCCTCATTGGGGTAAATTGGTATATCAATTTCCGAGGGTCATAACTTTGGCATAGATCTTCGTTTGACGTGCACAATACCTTGTTAGAAAGATCTATTCGAGGACTATACTTTCAAATATAAACATGAGTTACAAAATATTGTTTACCCATTTTCTGAAAAAATATCATTTAGGGCCTCAAAACGGCTCTGGAAGTTCAGGACCTGAAAACTGCAAAAATTACTAAATTGTGCTACAATTAAAGACGCTGAAAAACTGAAAGAAACAATGGTGGGGGTCCAAGTGGAATAGGTGGGTGACCATCAATATCCACCTGGATCAAAATGCAACCAAAATTTTGTGGCACCCGATGTTGATCATGTCATTACTTATACTTGGCATTGGACTTCTACAAGATTTCGTGAACCTATTGGTAGATGTGTTGGATGCCTTCAATAAATCTGGTTGCTTTATCAACCTCAGATAATACACGTGTGGATTTTGTATGTGTAGTCACATGAGGCATGGCAACATCAATTAGACACAATGGTTGAAATCCTAAATCCACTTGAAAGGGACTGTGACCAGTCAAGTTATGGAGAGCTCTGTTATAACTATGATGCACATAGGGAAGGCTCTCATCCCAGGTTCGTGGATGCTTGGAGTTGTACATGCGGAGTATGCGCACTATAATCTTGTTGATGACCTCTATCTGGCCATCATTCTAGAGATGGAATGTAGTTGAGTAGGTGAGCTTGGTGTCCAATAGTGTCCAGAGGCTTAACCAGAATGTGCTCACGAACTTGCTATCCCGATCTAATATAATGGTCTGCGATTTCCCAAAATATACCCACACTCATTCAAAGAAGAGTTTGGTAGTGTCCTCTACTATGATACTCTTCTTGCAGGCCACAAATATAGCCATCTTACAAAATCTATCCATGACGAAAAATACACAGTTATTACCATGCTTGGTGGAAGGGAGACCAGTCAAATAGTCCATGGAGATAGATTCCCAAGGCTGGCTGAGAGTAGGCAGAGGAATGTATAGCCCTTGCTTCTTGATGGTGTCTCGAAAAGAATTCAAAGTGGGTGTGGCTAAAAATAGTGAGGGTTCCCTCTCGTCCTTCTTCTCACAGTAGGTTTCACACCAGTCTTTGACGTGGGGGGCGATTTTGAGGAGTGCAAAAGTAATTTTTCCCCTATTGGAAAATATGAACCAAAAAATACACTTCCAACAAATTTAACCATCTATCTACGACGTCTGCTTCTATCTGGCCTTCAAATATGGGAATATCAAATTTGACTTCTACCTTGAAGGGTGTGGTGCCTCCAAAGTGGTTGTTGGATGAAGATGCATCGCTTGTTGGCATCCACCGAAGGATCTCGGAAATTTTTTCCATCAACGCATTCCTCTGTCGCTTGAGGGCTTCTTCGAGCAATATTTTGAAGGGATCTCCTACAACCTCGTCTTTCTTTTCTTCCACTATGGGAGGTCATCGAGGTTTGTGAGGTTGGTATTGAAATGGTTTAACCAGTTCAATCCCTAACTCCTTATACCCTGACCTCATTGGGGACATGCAAAGGAAAATAGAGAAAGAGAAGACCGCTCTGATACCACTTATCCATACTTATGCAAAAACGCAATAGAATACAGATATAAACATAAACACATGGATGCAACAGAAATAAAACTTCATTTCATTAATATCAAAGAACTAAAATATGCGTACATACAGAATGGAAATAAACTAGCTCAGGTGATGGTAGTTTATCTCTAAGAAGAGATGTGGCGGCTACATGCATATGAAATGTGTTACAATGAGGCTCGAAGGCCTATTTATTGTTGAGAAACAATGGAAAACCCTAAACACCCAAAAACCTAACCCTAGGAGATGAAGCACCAAAATTATGGGCTCCGTTGGTGTAAATTGGTACATCAAATTCCTGGGGTTGTAACTTTGGCATATGATATTTGTCTGACGTGTACAATACCTTGTTAGAAATATATATCTGAGAACTATAAATTTTAATTGGTATGGTTAGGCAAAATCTTACGTTTTACCATTTTCCAAAGAAACGTCAATTAGGACCTCAAAACAGTTCCGGAAGTTCAGGACCCAAAAAACTACAAAAAATAGTAAATTGTGCTACAATTAAGGAAAATGGAAAATTGAAAGAAACAATGGTGGGTCCGAGTGGAATATGCGGGTGTCCACCAATATCCACCTGGATTAGTCCTCCCCCTTAGGAAGTAATGGTCCCCATTGCATTGAGAGCCTCCATGAGATGGGGAAACTTTTGTTGAACCTAGTCCCTGGTGAGCCACTTGCCTTGGTGCAGGAGTTTGCCAACTTTTACAACTCGATACAGTTGGATATTTTTCTAGCGAGTGTTCTTTATATGTGTGTCCATGATCTGATTAGTTTTGGCGTGTTCCATGCATGTCTGAGATTAAATCTGTTGGTGTCAGTTGTTCTGCAATGTCTGATGTGTCCAGTAATGGCGGAAAGTATGGTCAAAGGCGATCCACATTGAACATTGGGTGCAAGCCAAGAAATGGGGGAATGTTGAGCTCAAAAGCATTGTTTCCCATGGCCTTGGTAATGGTATTAAGCCCATATCGGAGTGGTATGAGATTCTAATGGGCTCCGATAAGGCGTTCTTTATGCAAATGCAACCAAACTTTGTTGCCCACCTGAAACTTGTGTAGCACCCAATGTTGATCATTTTGTTGCTTGTACTTTGCATTAGACTTCTCCAAGATGTCGAGAACCTACTGATGGATGTCTTGGATGCGTTCAATAAATTTGGTTTCTTTATGAGTCTTGGTCAGTACATGTGTGGATTCTGTTTGTGTAGTCGTGTGAGGCATGGCAACATCAATCAGACACAATTGTTGAAAACCTAGACCCACTTGAAAGGGACTGCAACCAGTCAAGCTATGGAAATATATGCTATAACTGTGTTGCACAGAGAGAAGGCTATCATCCTAGGTTCGTGGATGATTAGAGTTATACATGTGGAGTATGTGCACTATCATCCTATTGACGACCTTTGTCTAGCCATCATTCGGGGGATGGAATGAAGTCGAGTTGGTGAGCTTGGTGTGCAATAGTGTCCAGAGGATTGACCAGAATGTGCTCAGGAACCTGCTATCCCGATCTAATATAATGGTCTATGGGATCCCAAAATGTACCCACACTCGTTCAAAGAAGAGTTTGGCAATGTCTTTGATCTGGACTTAAACAGGAACGCAACAAATTACAGAGATAACCATAAACACATATATGCAGTGGAAATAATACTTCATTTCATTAATGTAAACACTGAAATATGCTTACAAACAGTAATGGAAATAAACTAGCTAGGGCGATGGTAGCTTATCTCTGAGAAGAGATGTGGTGGCTACATGCCTCTGAATTGTGTTACAATGAGGCTCGAAGGCCTATTTATTGTTGAGAAACAATGGAAAACCCTTAACATTCCAAAACCTAACCCTAGAAGATGAAATGCCAAACTGTGGGCCCCGTTTGGGTAAATTGGTACACCAACTTCCCGGGGTCATAACTTTGGCATACGATCTCTGTTTGACGCGTACAATAGCTTGTTAGAAAGATCTATCCGAGCACTACCACTTTGGGAGGCAACATAGTCCATGGACCCATGTTGCCCCAGATTTCCCAAAAAATGTCGTTTAGGGCCTCAAACCGGCTCCGGAAGTTCAGGACCCGAAAAACTGCTAAAAATAGTAAGTTGTGCTACAATTAAGGAAACTGAAAATGTTGAGAGAAACAATGGTGGGGGTCCAGGTGGACTTGGCAGGTGGCCACCAATATCCACCTGGATCATTCCTCCCCCCTTAGGAAGCAATGGTCCCCATTGCGTGGAGTTCCTCCATGAGATGAGGAAACTTTTGCTGAACTTGTTCCCTGGTGAGCCACTTGCCCTGGTGAAGGAGTTGGCCTGCTTTGACAACTCGATACATTTGGATATTCTGTTGGCGAGTGTTCTTGATCTGTGTGTCCATGATCCAATCAGTTGCAGCTTGTTCCATGCAATCTGGATTTAATTCTGTGGGTGTGAGCTGTTCTGCAATGTCGGATGTGTCTAGCAATGGTGGAAAGTATGGTCGAAGGCGGTCTACATTGAACACTGGGTGCAGGCCAAGGAATGGGGGAATGCTGAGCTCAAATGCATTGTCTCCCATAGCCTTAATAATGGTGTAAGGACCATATCAGAGTGTTCTCAGTTTCCGATAGGCTCCAGTAAGGCGTTCCTTTTGCAAATGCAACCAGACTTTGTTGCCCACCTGAAACTTGTGTGGCACCCGATGTTGATCATGTCGCTGCTTGTACTTGGCATTTGATTTCTCTAGAATGTCATGGACCTGCTGGCGAATATGTTGGATGCAATCAATGAAGCTGGTGGCCTTACCTGTTTCAGACTGGACATGAGCTGAATTTATGTGAGTAGCTGCAAGTGGCATGGCCACATCAATGGGGCATAGTGGCTGGAATACCAAACCCACCTGAAAAGGGCTATGGCCAGTGGAGCTGTGAAGAGCTCGATTGTAGCTGTGTTGAACATAGGGGAGGCTCTCGTCCCCTGTGTGTGGATGCTTTGAGTTATACATGCGCAGAATGTGCACAATCATCCTATTGACAACCTCTGTCTGGCCATCAGTTTGAGGAAGGAAGGCTGTGGACTTTGTGAGTTTGGTGTCTAGCATTGACCAGAGATTGGACCAAAATGTGCTGAGGAACCGACTGTCCCGATCTGAGATGATAGACTGTGGGATCCCAAAGTGCACCCACACTCGTTCAAAGAAAAGTTTAGCAGTGGCTTCTGCTGTGATATTCTTCTTGCAGACCGCCATAATGGCCATCTTCGAGAACTTGTCGACGACCACAAAAACACAGTCATTTCCATGCTTAGTGGAAGGAAGGCCTGACATGTAATCCATGGAGATGGATTCCCAAGGTCGACTAGGGGTAGGCAACGGGGTATAGAGGTCGTGCTTCTTGATGTTCGGTTTGGCAATGGCACAGGCAGTACATGATTTGATGTACTTCCCAACATCCTGTCGAAGATTCGGCCAATAGAAATAATTTTACAGTACTGCCACTGTTTTCTCGACCCCGAAATGCCCAGCAGCCCAACTGTAGTGTGCTTCCCAAATCATCTTGGCACGCTCGCTTGAAGGAACACAAAGGTGACCCAGGTGGCATAACAGGGCATCCTGGAGGTGAAAATTTGGAACATGTCGACCCTCCAAGAGTGTCTGGTATGTGTGGCCAAATTCTGGGTTTGCTTTTGTAGAGAAGTGGCCAATCAGAAGTCTCGTGCCCACAAGAGTTGAGCACGGTGGTTAACGCCATGATCGGTGGTCGACTGAGGCAATTTGCAACATTATTGGTGCTTCCCTTCTTATACTTGATATTCAAGTGGAACTGTTGCAGGTATGTAGACCACTTTTGATGGCGATCATTCTGCAATTTCCCTTGGGTATGTATGAACTGCAGGGGTCGGTGGTCTGTGTGGATGACCGTTTCCTTCCCCAAAATGTAATGCTTCCATTGTCGACAGGCTTGCACAATGGAATACATCTCTTTATCATAAGTGGGGTACTTCCGGACTGTGTCTGAAAGTGTTTCACTGTGATATGCCACTGGATGTCCATGTTGAGTAAGGACTGCCCCAATAGCATAGTCAGAGGCATCTGTCTCGACCTCAAATGGTTGTTGTAAATCTGGTAACACGAGCACTGGTGTCATGCAGAGGCGATCCTTCAACTCTATGAATGCCTTCTGTTGAGATTCAGACCAAAAGAATTTTTCTTTCGCCCCTCCCTTGGTGACTTGACTCAAGGGCCAAGTAATATGAGAAAACCCCAACACGAACCTGTGGTAGAAGTTGGCAAGACCTAGAAAGTTGTGGAGCTCTGTTAGAGTGGTTGGAGATGGCCAATCCCGAATGACTTGGATCTTGGCTGGATCCACATGCACCCCCTGTTCATCAATGATGTATCCCAGATACTGAACCTGGGTCATGCCAAAAGTGCATTTCTCCAAATTGGCACATAGCTTATGTTGCCGCAGTGTTTGGAGAACCTGTCGGATGTGGTGGAGGTGCTCTTCCCAACTCTGGCTGAAGATCAAAATGTCATCCAAGTATACTACTACAAATGAGTTGGTGAATGGCCGCAAGATGTCATCCATTAGCCTCATGAAGGTTGCAGGAGCATTCATCAATCCAAAAGGCATAACCAACCATTTGAAAAGGCCCTCCTTGGATTTGAAGGCAGTCTTCCACACATCAGAGGGTTCGATTGGTACCTGGTGATATCCTGACTTTAGATCGATCTTGCTGAAATATTTCACCCCCTTTAGTTGGTCCAGGAGGTCATCAATCCGCGAGATCGGGTACCTATTACAGACAATGATCTTGTTCAGCGCCCGATAGTCAATACAGAGTCTCCACGTCCCATCCTTCTTCTGTACCAACATGATCGGGCTCCCACAAGGCGATGAACTCAGACGGATGTGACCTTTCTGTAGGAGCTCCTGAATCTGCCTCTTGATTTCATCGTTCTCCAGAACAGAGTGCCGATAAATTGGTCCATTGGGTAGCAGCGCACCTGGGGTCAGATCGATGGAGTGCTTGACCTGACAGTGCAGAGGAACCCCTGCGGGGGAGGTGAAGATGTCCTCGTACTCTTCCACGACCTTGTCCATCTGTAGTTGTCGTGCGAAGGCTGCGACCACTGTCTTCTTCTTTCCTTGAGGGCGTATCATCAGGAAAACAAATTTCCCGGTTTTGGAAATGAGCTTACTGTATTGTTTTGCAGTAATCAAAGAGATGGCGGTAGGTGGTGCTACCTCTGGTATCTTGTACAACTTATTTCCCAATGTAATAATAACAGCACGGGGCCTTGATTCATACACAGCATGTCGCTTCCACAAGTATGGTTGTCCTAATAATACATCACAAACTTCAAGGGGTGCAATGTCACACAATACCTCATCCGTGAAGGGCTTGATGTTGTATGGAAGGCGACACTGCTGGCTCACGCGAAGATCTCGTCCTTGGTGAAGCCACCCGATGGTGTACGGTTGTGGATGTGTTGTGGTTGGTAAGCCCAACCGCTTCACGACCTCTGCCGAAATGAGGTTCTTTTGGCTCCCGCTATCAACAATGAACTATATCGGGGAGCCCTTTACCCACATCTGGGAGTGGAAGAGATGCTCCTCCTCCTCTAGATCTTCGGGTTCATTTTTCTGGATCTTGGTGGTAGCAACAGTGGCGTTGGGATCCGCATCAATGATCTGATTCCCTTTGTCATTCCCCTTGTCGGGTTCTGACTCAGAGTCGGAACATGCATCTAATTCTGAAATGTTTAGCTCAGCCACCAGTGACTGCTTGGCCCGACACTCACTTGTGTTGTGAGTGGAGCTCTTATGGAACTCACACCATTTTCCCATGTCCTTTTTCGGCTTCGCGGCATTGTTCTTTGCTTGCAGCTTCGGCGGGTTATCTTGGGCTGCCCCGCCTTAGCTTTGTCCTTTGTTATGTGGTTTAGGGGCACCTTTCCCTGCTTTGGATTCGCAGATCCAAAGTCTCGCTTCTTTTGTTTAAACTTTTGCTCGACCTTGACGGCATATCGGTATGTTGTGCCGAGCGAGGAGATGTTCAGGAATGGTATTTCTTCCTGGATGTACTTGTGCAGGCAGCCGCGGTATTTGAGTATCAAATGTTGCTCCGAATCCTTGATACCCAACTTTGTGCAAAGGGTATGGAAAAGATTGGTGAACTCCGGCACGTCTTGGTCCCTTCCCTGCCGCAGCGTGGTCCACTTTGTGTATTCATCCTCATAGCTTCCGACAGGGTAGTACTGCTCCTTGATGGCATCCTGGAATGAATTTCAGGTGGGTGCAGCTGAAAATAGTGAGCCAGTACTTTCATCCTTCTACTCGCAGTAGGTTTCCTACCAGTCCTTGACGTGGGGGGCTGCTTTGAGAAGAGCGAAGACAATCTTTTCCCGACTCGAAAATTCATGAACAGAAAAATAACCCTCTAGCAGATTTAACCATTTATCTACGGCATCTGCGTCTATCTGACCCTCGAATATGGGGATTTCAAAATTAACTTGTACCTTAAAGGGCGTGGCGTTTCCAGAGTAGCTACTGGAAGCCGATGCGTCGCTTCTGGGTAGCCGCTGAAGGATCTGGGCAAAGCTGACCATCATCACGTTCCGTTGTAGCTCGAAGGCTTCTTCGAGCAAGATTTTGATAGGATATCCTGCCCCCTCGTCTTTCTTCTCATCCGCCATGGGAGGCCGTTGGAATTTGCGAGGCTGGTCTTGCAAAGGTTCGACCAGTTCAAGTCCTAACTCCTTATATCCCGACCTTGTTGGGGACATGCAAAGAAAAACAGAGAAAAAAGTAGACCGCTCTGATACCACTGATCCGGACTTAAACAGGAACGCAACAAATTACAGAGATAACCATAAACACAGATATGCAGTGGAAATAATACTTCATTTCATTAATGTAAAATACTGAAATATGCTTACAAACAATAATGGAAATAAACTAGCTAGGGCGATGGTAGCTTATCTCTGAGAAGAGATGTGGTGGCTACATGCCTCTGAACTATGTTACAATGAGGCTCGAAGGCCTATTTATTGTTGAGAAACAATGGAAAACCCTTAACATTCCAAAACCTAACCCTAGAAGATGAAATGCCAAACTGTGGGCCCCGTTTGGGTAAATTGGTACACCAACTTCCCGGGGTCGTAACTTTGGCATACGATCTCTGTTTGACGCGTACAATAGCTCGTTAGAAAGATCTATCCGAGCACTACCACTTTGGGAGGCAACATCGGTCCATGGACCCATGTTGCCCCAGATTTCCCAAAAAACGTCGTTTAGGGCCTCAAAACGGCTCCAGAAGTTCAGGACCCGAAAAACTGCTAAAAATAGTAAGTTGTGCTACAATTAAGGAAACTGAAAATGCTGAGAGAAACAATGGTGGGGGTCCAGGTGGACTTGGCAAGTGCCCAACAATATCCACCTGGATCAGTCTTCTGTTGTGATACTATTCTTGCAAGCTGCTAATAAAGCCATCTTAGAAAATATGTCCACGATGACAAATATACAGTCATTACTATGCTTGGTAGAAGGGAGTCTAGACAGATAGTCCATGGAGATGGATTCCCAAGGCTGGCTGGGAATAGGCAGAGGAATGTACAGGTCTTGCTTCTTGATGGTGTCTCGGAAAGAGTTCCAAGTAGTTGAAGTTGAAAACAGTTAGGGTTCGCTCTCGTCCTTTTGCTCACAGTAGGTTTCCCACCAATCCTTTACGTGGGGGGCGGCTTTGAGGAGTGCAAAAGTAATATTTTCCCTATTCGAAAAATCATGAACCGAAAAATACCATTCCAACATATTTAAGCATATATCTACGACGTATGCATCTATTTGGCCTTCAAATATGGGAATATCAAAGTTTACTTATACCTTGAAGGGTGTGGTGCCTCCAAAGTGGTTTTCGGATGAAGATGTGCTGCCTATGGGCATCCGCCGAAGGATCTGGGAAAATTTATCCATCATCGCTTTCCTCTTTCGCTTGAGAGCTACTTCGAGCAATATTTTGAAGGGATCTCCTGCTCCCTCATCTTTATTTTCTTCCGCCATGGGAGGTCGTCGGGGTTTGCGAGGCTCTTCCTGCAAATTTTCAACCAATTCGATCCCTAACTCCTTATACCGTGGCCTTGTTGGGGACATGCAAAGAAAAACAGAGAAAGAGTAGACCGCTCTGATAACACTGATCCGGACTTATGCAGGAATGCAACAAAATACATATATAAACATAAACACAAGGATGCATAAAAAATAAACTTCATTTCATTAATATCAAAGAATTGAAATATGCTTACATACAAAATGGAAATAAACTAGCTCGAGCAATGGTAGCTTATCTCTAAGAAGAGATGTGGCAGCTACATGCCTCTGAACTGTGTTACAATGAGGCTCGAAGACCTATTTATTATTGAGAAACAATGGAAAACCCTAAACATTCAAAAACCTAGCCCTAGGAGATGAAGCGCCAAAACTATGGGCCTCGTTGGGGTAAATTGGTACAACAACTTCTCAAGGTCGTAACTTCGGCATAGGATCTTCGTTTGATGCGCATGATACCTCATTAGAAAGATCTATCCTAGGACTATAATTTCGACTACAATTATTATATAAGTACTCAAATTTGTCCGTTTTTCAAAAAACTGACGTTTACCACCTCAAAACAGCTAGTTTAGGACCCGAGAAACTACCAAAAATAGTAAATTGTGCTACAATTAAGTAAACTAAAAAACTGAAAGAAACAATGGTGGGGGTCCATGTGGAATAGGTTGGTGGCCACCAATATCCACCTAGATCATATGTACACTGATGAGTTAAGCACTAAGGACAATGCTAAAATAAATGGGAGTGGAGTCTAATACCTTGAGTTTTGATCCCCAATTTAATAATGTATATTTGTACATGAGGAAAAGGCAGAGAGCCTAACTATGTGAATGGTTTTGAATATAATTAATAAAATATATCACTGGTTATAGAAAAATAAAAACATGAGTATAAGGGGATATGATACCATGAAAGGAGGGCAGTTAAAGAGGCTAAATCTTCCTACTTATATTTCATTTACCCATATCTAAATTAGTCATGTGACATTTTGAGAACATGTTTAACCTTACCTTTTTATGGGGTTCAAGGGTTCCGTATTCATTCTTCTCATTTACTTTTGATGTTGTTACTTCTTAGAGAAAAAAAGAATTCTATTGTGGAGAGTCATTGTTAATGCTTATAGGTGAATACTCGTAATATTCTAGTATAAGAAAAAGAAAATGCTAGAGTGCACATATGCATGGGCATTGATGGTGAAATTTATCATCTCTGAGAGTCTTTAAACTTTTTATAATTTTCATTTTAATGCAAAACTATGATTTTAACAATTATATACTGTTACTTTAAATTAGTTTTAAATATACTTATATATTTAAAATCGTAATTTAATAAAGGTAAATGGCCATTTCCACCGTTCTTTATTTCCCAAATTTTAGAGATAACAAAACCAATTAAATACCACATATCAAACCTCTACCGAAAGAAAGAAATAAATGATAAAATAGAAGTAGGTAATTGGATTGTTGTAACTTGTTAAGTTGTTTTAAAAAGATACAATTTATGATACAAACTTTATAAAAAGGAATTATTAAATGCATATGTTACATTTTACTGCTTTACAGTTGAATTTCCAGCTTAATTGATCCTCCACTTTTGACAAATTTACAATATGTCGGAAACATATTGTAAACATAAAGTTATAGTTAGAGCCAATAAAGCCTATCGACCCCAGTTGTGTCTGCATTTTTCCTTCATATGACCTTTTGGGGGCTTGGGGAATGGGCGAAGTTGAAGCTAATCATGCAAGTGAACTTTGGGAAATAGGTGAAACTTATTATGAAAGGGGTAGTACAATGCAAGATAATATGTTTTACTTGATTTTGTAATATTAATCTATTTCGATGAGTTTTTTTAATGATTATTTATTGATAATATTGTTTTTATGGTAATTTTATAGTGAAACTGAACATTATAACATTCCTTAAAAGCTTTGAAATAAAATAATTTATAATTTTTATGAAAATGACATATGAAAAACACTTTATTTTATAATGTCTTACCTATATCTATATTAAATCTCAATTTCAAAAATTTATAACTATATCATCTGAGATTTTTCTTTCTTATATTTTTGAGATCTACTTTTATTCTTATAACCACTTTCCTTTTCTTGATCTTCTACTTTAGAACAAGGACATTGTGAGGCAAAGTGGCCAACTCTACCACAATTAAAGCATTTGAGAGATAATTTACCTTTATACTTGCCAACACCTATAGATCAAACTCATGGATGAAGCAATCTTCACGCTCTTTTGCTTTCTTTGAGACTTTGAAGGCAACCTCCTTAGATCCTGACATCTTTTTTCCAATCATCATTTCCTATGTTGTGAGAATTTTGTGTAATTCTTCCATCTTTAAGTTGTCTAGGTCCTTCATCTCCTCAATGGATGAGATATTGGCATTGAATCCTATAGGAAGAATCTTAATACCTTTTTAACAACAACTACTTAATCAAGTACCTTTTCATTAAGACCTTTAATGGTGTTTACCACTTCATCAACTCTTGAAAGAGTGTTGCAATATTTTCATCTTCAATCATCTTTAGACTTTCAAACCTCATTATATGTGTTTGAAGTTTAGCTTTCTTTACTTCATCATCTCCTTCGTAGTTTCTCTAAATTTTATCCCATATCTATTTGAAACATTTATAATGCATTACTTTAACAAGTTTTGATTCAAGAAAACCACATAGAATTGCATTCATTGCCTTTGCATTGTTTGTAAAGGTCATTCTTCCATTTGGATCTATTGGAGGAGTTCCTAGATTTCCATATCCATCTTCAACAAACATCCAAATGTAAACACCAATAGACATTAAATAAGAACTCATTCTTACCTCCCATAAGGTATAATTAATCCCTTAAAGAGTGGAGCTTCACTTAAAAAGGATCCATCTTGACTGACCATTGATTCCCTTATATCTACCTTCTATTGGTTAGATTGTGCTATGATACCAATTGTTGGATTTGGTAATTATACTTTGGGGGGTGAATCAGTATAATAAAAGTTTACACTTATTTAAATGTTAAATCACAAAATAATACACCAATCACATAAGAGCATTGAACACAAGATATACATGGAAACCCATTCGGGATAAAACCATAAGACTTCTTTTATTTATATGATTGAAGCAGGAACCATCATATTGTTACAATCTTTGTAGGAACCAACATATAGGAGACACCAATCCCCTCAACTTTACAAATATCAACTTGTTGGAAGCACCAAACCCCTCAAATTTGCAAGCACAAACTTGAAGGAGACAACAATCCCCTCTAGATTTGTTGATCCAAATTCTTTTACCTTTTACATATTTGTTCCATCACATTTTCATATTGGATATGGAGGCACCTTCTTTAATTCTTATATTGAAAACAACAATTTAATTTATATCTCCTTTATCTCTTTTCTTTCTCAACAAAAGCCTTTTCTCTCTAGTCCCCTAATAGTCTTCTCTGATGCTAAACAATATAATTATGTATTCTACACACTCTTTCTTGGCCAAGTTCTCACATTTATCAAATGCATGCGCTTTATTTATGTGTGTATACTCAGATATGCCAATACACTATCTCTAAGCTTTCTTTTTGTCTCTTATCGAACCAGATCTCTACAAATATCCTATGTTCTCACATAGATCACACATCCCTTCACCTTTAATCTCTCGACATGGTCATATTATTCTTATGTCCATGCTCACCTCACTCACGCTTCCTAGTGGCATATATACTCTCTCATATGCTCTAATCACCACTTTGTTCTCTCACTTTCTATTTTTATTTAAAAAAAATACACACTCCTATCTTTATTTGGATTTATCTTTGTGCCTTTTCCTGCTTGGGTGAGTTTTCTTTTAATGTTGTGGGATCAATGCTTATAAATAAATCCCTAGTTGTTTTGACTGCTAGAACTGTGACCCCTCTCAATGGTCGTGTTGTCACTATGATAAAAACCCTCCAAAATTTTGTTGGCACTTTACTTTTGGAGCCTACTTGTGATCCTAGGATCTCTCGTCCCACTATCATTCATATTTTCTTCATGGTATGTTGATTTTCCCTCAAATTATAAGTGTCAAAGTCACTTGCTTATGCATGCTCAGTTCTTGAAGAACTCACAAACACACATCTTTCTATGCAAGCTCATATAAGCATTGTACAACTCTTAAATATAAGGCTTGCACAATCACTAGTGACAGTGGCTACGCAATCCATAAGTGTAGTGTACTACACAAAACATGTCGACAGTCAATGCTCACCCTCTACTGACTGTCTCTGTCACTTCGATTTCAATTGTACTTCTATTTCGATCAGTTTTCTCAATTGCAGCTCTAGCACACCTTTATTTTCACAAGTGTCGTGTTCACATTCACAACTGTCATTTTTTCTTTCTTTCACTTTAAAAAGTGTCATTTTCATGTTATCTTCACTCCGGAATATGTCACTTTCACTTTATTTAAGTTTTTGCAAGTGTTGTTTGCACTTTTCTCTTATTTTCGTAAGTGTTGTCTTTTGGCATGGGAAGTGTTGCACATTGTGAAAGTAGTGTTCTGGACTATTTCAAGAGGAAAATTTGGTGCCAATGGGTCCTATCTATCATATAGGAATGTATTAGATCCATTCCCAAATTCTCTTTCTCTGTCGTACTACTGATGTCACTGTCATCGCAAAGTGTATCTTAATTGTCACACCTAGTCGAGGGGAGTCAATTGTACATTCTTAAAGGGCAGTTATGATGCATTCTCTTGCACTACTATGTCCTATTCATCATAAATAAATGCATTAGACATATTCCCCAAGTCTTGAGCACTGTCGTACAAGTGTCATCATTGTTGTCGTAAATTGTACCCTAAGTGTCGCACTTGGAGGAGAGTATTATTTCACTGTCACATTAAGGGGGTCATGTTGTTTCTGAGTGTTGAGTGTTCTATGTTGTGTCATTGATTATTTTGAGTGTGTGATCATGTTCACTTCTTACTATGGTTTCATATATGCTTCACTGATCCCACACTTAGTCAAATTCTAGAAGATCCTCTGCCCGATTAACTTGACCTCACTCAGCCTCCTTGAACTACGTATTGTGCAATAATAAGCCTCAAGTTGATCCCTCACGCCCTGGAACTATGCAATTCATAGTTCCTACCTCCAAGGACTACACATTGTGTAGCCACAGTGCTCAAGGATTGGCTCCCTTCTCTTAGAAACTATGAAATCTTGCCTCTCATCTAGTCTCTTGCTACACACTGTGTAGTCTTAATCATCAAGTTGTCTCCCTGAGTCCTTGAACTACACAACTGCACAATCCACTGACTAGTCTCCCTCCAGAACTGTGATTTTTCAGTCTCAAGGCTCAAGCTTACCTCATTGAGACCCTCAACTACACAGTCTTGATTCCCAAGCTTCCAGTGTTGCGCATTACGCATTCACAAGCATCAGTGCCTCTCTCATGGCCTCTGTTATGAAGTTGTAAATACAAGTTGATCATTGCACAAGAAGATGAAGGGACACTAGATTGCGATAGAAATTGGAAGATCAAGATAATAGTGAAGACTCCCTAATTTCAGCCTCTTAGAGGTCTGTTCAGTGCATAAGATGAAGTACTGAACAGACCTCTCATGAATATTGAAGACAAAATAACAAGAGGAACAACTTGGAATTGTTACCTCATCATGGATTCCATGTCATCATTGTCATATTGTGACTTGTACCAGTGCCATCACAATGACATGTGTGTCCATGTGTCTTGCCACATATTTTATGGATGTAATGATGTAATTATCAAAAGGAAAGGACAAAATGTAATGTGTGGAAGTCCTGTTGAAGGAAATGTAACTAGGTTCGATCTTCATAAATGTACTTTTGTTATTTGTATTTATTCAAGAAAAAGAATATTATTTTTATATTATATGTCAATGAGTTTCTTGCTCATTGAAATAGGTCTAACACATGTTAAAGTGCTATAGGTGAGTCAAATAGTCAAAAGAAAATGTTGAAGACCCTTAAGGGAATGTTACACCATGTATATATTTGTATAAGAGTCAAAGAATATCTCTCCAAGCAAATTAAAAGTCCACTCCATGCAACAACATCATCAAAAGAGAAAAAACAATGCAAAGGATGTCAAGTCGTCCCACTGTCCTCAAGTCAACCTAAAGGAGGGAGGGTCCTCTATATATAGAGGTTGTCCACTCCTCCAAAGACAACACACTCATATCTCTAAAATGTGTGAATAAAAGAGGAAAGAAAAGAGTAACGAAGGACGAAGAAAAGGCCTCCTTGTGCAGCGAAGGAAAGAGGAGGAAAACCGAAGTGAAGAGGGCTATATCTAGGGCTAAAATTAGTCACATGTGAAATAAAAGGAGGTCAAGTCTGTGAGTATGACATCATGGAAAAATATTCCATGAAATAGTGTTGTTTGGGCTTGAAACTAGGCCTGCAAGGCCTCCCAAGTCAAGCGAAGAAGCCTATCTCTCTAACGAAGGAAAAGGACCCTAATTCTCTAGGGTTCCTACCATACATGGCAAAACTAGGGTTGCAGTGATGTCACATGAAGTCTGCAACTTCCCATCAAGAAGGAGCTCAGTTTGTTAAGAGAAGGAAGGTATCATCTTATGTGAAAGAGTTCACTAAGGATCAAGGAGAAATATCTCTTCTAGAACTAAGCATAACAAGGTCTATCACCAGTTGTCGAAAGAAGTAGGAGGACGAAGTGCCGGAAGAAGGAGGATGAAGTGTCAAGAAACCAAGTGCAGGAAGAAGGAAGGAATTGGCTTGTTCTTGGAGGATATTCTTGTCAAATGTCTAGGGTTTTTCATTGATCAATAAGAAGCTTCAATAATAGGAATTTACGAAAGGGTTTTCCTCTCAAGATAAGAGAGGTTTTGTCCCTAGCAGAGAGCCAACATCTTGTGTTCTTGTTCTTATGTTTTTGGTAGCAGTTTGACAAAGTACACACACATGCATTAATAATAAGAAGAAGAAGATTAAGCTAACAAGAAAAAGTAAAAAGACTCCACAAATTGTTGTCAAGTCAAGAAGAATCACACTACATAGAATTTCCCTAGATTCTTCAACATGGTATCATAACTAAGGTGACACATCAAGGAAAGGGAATCTCAAGAACACTCATAAGGTGACTCATCAAGGAAGGGCATCTACAAAGTTTAAGCATCAAGCCAAGAAGTCTCAATCACTTCAAGGACAAGAAGGCCTACCATCTACCGTTCATCAAGGAAGACTACAAAGCAAGAATAAGGGCCTTACATAAAGGCACCTACAAAGAAGAGCAGAACAAAGAGGGACCTACATCATCTACAAGTCATCAAACAAATCTCATCATCAAGCAAGTTCACTTAGAGAAGGAAAATTGAAGAACATCAAGATCCTAGGAAGGCAAGCCATCAAGTCTTCAAGGAGAAAGAAAATTCACTACATCTAAAAATATTTCAAGTAGGTATATGTCGCCTTATGAATATACATCAATGTCTTTTGGAAGGAAAGCAACAAATTGGTAGGTACCAATAACTTTCTTGCATGGAAGAAGAGGACTAATTTACTTCTCAAGGAGAATGAACTTCCAGAACATGTCAAAGGGAATATCACTATCCCTACTAAGGAACAAACCCAAGCCTTAGCCAAGTAAAATAAGGATGAGACAAGCGCTTAAAGGATTCTAATAGAATATATCAAGGACTCTCTCATTCCTTATGTCTCCAAATTTGAAACATCAAAAGAAATATATGATAAACTAGTAGAGCTATTCTCAGTAACCACAACTGGAGAAGTGATATCTCTAAGAAATGAATTATACAAGATGAATATATCAAAGTAAGGAATATCTCCCTATTTCATGAATATCTCTGAGATGAGGGATCAACTTCAAGAGCTAGGGGAAGTCATGTCTGACAAAGAAATGACAACTATAGTACTCAATGCTCTACCTGAGGATTGGGGCAACTTCACATCAAGAATATATGCCAAGAAGGAAGCTACCACACTAAGTGAAATGTGGTCTCTATGCAAGACAAAGGAAATAAGACTCAAAGCCAAGGAAGATGTGGGATCAAAGGAGCAAGCATTTGCCACCATGGCCAAGAGAAAGGGAAAAAAAGGCAAATTTGGTCCACGAAAAACAAACAACAAAGATATGTCCAAAATCCAATGCTATGGATGCTAAGAATATGGACACTACAAAAGGAATTGTCCTAATCTTAAGAAGGACAAAAACAACATAAGAAAGAGGGAAGAAGCTCACATGACTCAAGAGGTGGAAGAAGAAGAAAAGAAGCAAAAGAAGGAAGATCCTACATATCTCTACTATGACTAAGTCAAACTCTTTACTTAAAGTCTTCTTTCAAAGTTTTGAGTAGGATAGGAGCATGTAGGAATAACATAAAATTGCATGGCTAGAAACATCTTCTAGAATCTAGCAGCATGAAGTACATAGAGTTCCAAATACTCATGTAGAAGGATCATTTTTAAATAGAACAAAATGCATGGTTAGAAATATCTTCTAGAATATAGGAGCATGGTAGATATAGCTCAAGATATTCATGTAGAAGGAGCATACCTAGTATAGGACCTCATCCACAATGAAAGAAAATTGGTCATCGTTAAGAATCTTAGAAAACCTCCATCATCAAAAGGAAAGAAACATTTTTAGGGTAAGGGTCTTCAATATCCTATGATGGAATCTTCAAAAGAAGATTCATAAACAAAGGTATATGTCTCATTGGGAATCCCATTCATGGGATTCAAGAAAAGGATGATATGTAGGCAAGCTAAGATGTAGCAAGAAGGGCCACACCAAGGACAACCAAATGAAGCTAAGATGATCAAAGGAGAATCAAGATGAGGTATGTATGCATCAAGTTTAGTCATGTTATAATTTGTATATTATTGAGTCATGCGAATATTTCTATAACATGATCAAGAAGGAAAGAATCTATTTCACCAATGACATGCTTGAAGGCATGTACTACAATGCAATTAAGGTCAACAAAAGGAAATACTCACATAAGGAGTATAATATTGTTGACTAAGAAGCAAGTGAAGAAGGAATGTTAACTAGTCCTAGAAGCAAGCAATGAAGAAGTGCTCCCACAAGGAGCATAAGGTGGTTGATCAATCTATCCATGAAGAAGAAAATGAAGAAATAGATCAAGCATGTGAAGAACACCATGATCACAAAGAATCACTATCTAGAAATATCCATTGAAGACATCTCCCGAAAGAAGGCAAGACAACTATGACTAAGAAAGGAAAATATCAAAGGACCCTTGACACCTATGAATGCCTTGGAGATATTAAAGGTGCAAACAACGAATTCTACTCTATGAATATGTGATGATGAAGAAGTCATCCAACAAAATCACCATTTAATGTTGAAGCAATATTAGGATGAATTCATGAAGGGCTACTATATCAAAGCATGGAAATAAGAAAGTATAAAGAAGCATCCATGTAAAGAGTAGTCTGAAGCATATACAAGATGACAAGGTATAAAAAGATGTCAAGAGAACCTAATATATGACAAGAAGGCCACTTTCCACGAAGGAAGCAATGACATGACTCACCAGGAAGGAAAGTGATCGATGGACGGTGCCCTACCAGAAAGAAGTTCGAACAAAGACTTCATGAAATGAAAGGAAAGAAAGAGATCAAGCAGTTGAAGGACCCACGAAGAAGAAGTTACTGATGAATGGAAAAGTCCCTATCTAAGAGGGAGTTATAACAAGTTCCCAATTACAAAGGAACTTGGAAAAGTACCTTGTCAGAGGATACTTGGGCATGTCTTCCTCAATTGAGAGGAAGTGATAAACACAACATTCTTATCTTCACTTGGGAAGAAATAATGGGAGGATTGGGTAATCATCTGGCATCTAATACTCTTTGAGGATGTGTAGGGCATCCAAGACAAGATTAGGCAAGAGGAACAATATTCTTTGAGGTTTGGGAATCCATGATAAGAATAGTCCTAGAATGTCATACTCAGTGAACACTCCGGTGGGTATGTGCCTTGAGAGACAATGACTAAGGTATCTATAAGTCATTGGCCTTGCCAACATTGTGCTCTGATCTATTGAGAGATAGACTTGTCATTCAAGGCCTTGTTGTGGAAACAATGTTGGTTACTATGATGCTATAACAGATGGATTTCCAATCTAGTTTCTCTTATGTGAATTCTTCAACATTGAAACATAGCCAAACACCTTGTAATGTTGTATGAATACTTGCCTAGTTAAGAGGGAGTGTTGAAGGAAATGTAAGTAGGTTCGGTCTTCATAAATGTACTTTTAATATTTGTATTTATTTAAGAAAAGAAATATTATTTTTATAATATATGTCAATGAGTTTCTTGCTCATTGAAATAGGTCTAGAACATGTTAAAGTGTTATATGTGAGTCAAATAGTCAAAATAAAATGTTGAAGACCCTTAAGGGCATGTTACACCATGTATATATTTATATAAGAGTCAAATAATATCTCTCCAAGCAAAGTCAAAGTCCTCTCCATGAAACGACATCATCAAAAGAGAAAAAATGAAGCAAAGGAAGCCAAGTCGCCCCGTTGTCCTCAAGTTGGCCTAAAGTAGGGAAAATCCTCTATTTATGGAGGTTTTCCACTCCTCCAAAGACAATGCACTCATATCTATTAAATGTGCAAAGAAAAGAGGCAAGAAAATGGTAACAAAGGATGAAGAAAATGTCTCCTAGTGCAGAAAAGGAAGGATGAGGAAAACCGAAGTGAAGAGGATTGTTTCTATGGCTAGAAACAGTCACACGTGTGAAGAAAAGGAGGTCAAGCCTGCGGGTATGACAGCAGGGACAAACAGTCCATGAACTAGAGTTTTCTGGGCTTGAAACTAGGCCTACAAGGCCTCCCAAGTCAAGTGAAGAAGCTTATCTCTCTAGCGAAGGAAAAGGACCCTAATTCTCTAGGGTTCCAACCATACATGGCAAAACTAGGGTTGCAGTGCTGTCACATCAAGTCTGCAACTTCACATCAAGAAGGAGCTCAGTTGGTTAAGAGAAGGAAGGTATCATCTTATGTGAAAGAGTTCACTAAGGATCAAGGATAAATATCTCTTCTAGAACGTCTAATCATAACAAGGTCTATCACCAGTTGTTGAAAGAAGTAGGAGGATGAAGTGCCAGGGAACGAAGTGCCAGAAGAAGGAGGACGAAGTGCCGGGAAACAAAGTGTAGAAAGAAGGAAGGAATTGACTTTTTCTTGGAGGATATTCTTGTCAAAGGTCTAGGGTTTGGCATTGATCAATAAGAATCTTCAATAAGAGAAACTTACTAAAGGGTTTTCCTCTCAAGAGAAGAGAGGTTTTGGCCCAGGCAGAGAGCCAACATCTTGTGTTCCTGTTCTTATGTTTTTGGTAGAAGTTTGATGAAGTACACACACATGCATTAATAATAATAAGAATAATATTAAGCTAACAAGAAAAAGTAAAAAGACTCCAAAAATTGTGATCAAGTCAAGAAGAATCACACTACATAGAATTGCCTTAGATTCTTCAACAAGTCCAAGAGTCATATGTGGAATATGAAAAGTCACATAGTCATATATGGACAAAAGAGTCTTTAGGAAAAGTCCAAAAGTCATATATAAATCCAAAGGTCACATTATAAGTCTAAGAGTCATGGACAAGTTCTCGCTGAAAGAGCATGGGAGGTTGCGGAAGACCAGGGCAGAAAGCTTCTGCGCGAGGATTTCTCCATGGATGGGAGCAGAGGAGGGAGCTCCACTCCCTCCTTCAGAGAGGTAGTGGCTAACAAGGGCAAGAAACCCCTGGATTCAGGCAGAGGTAACTCGACGGCAGAAGAAGAAAACAGGGACAAGGAAATAGTAAGCAACAAGGAGAAGAAAAATGATGGTACAAAAGACAAGGAGGAAAATGACAAAAAACAGGGAACAACAAACAAGAACCAAAAGGGACCGTGCAAGCCCAAAGCTGATATCATGCCCAGAGTAATCTTAAATAACCCAGAGCTGCAGGCCCACAGGGAGCACATGCAGACTTATGCTATCATATGCAAATTCATGGGACTATGGCCCACCGAAAAGGCGTTACAAACATGGATTAGAAACCACTGGAAGCCTAAAGGAAGCATTGATCTTCATCTAGGATCCAAGGGTTTTTTCACTGTGGTGTTTGCAAACATTGAGGACAAAGATAGAGTGTTTGAAGGTGGGCCCTACTTCTTTGCAGCAGCAGGGCTCTATATGCGGCCATGGATGATGAACTTCGTGCCAAAGCGGGAAACCTTTACCTCTGTTCGGTTTGGGTAAGACTCTATTCGCTACCTCTAGATTATTGGCAAATAGAATCACTAACAGCTATTGGCAATAAATTAGGGAGGTATGTCAAAACTTTTGAAGCCACAAGAAGGGGAAAATATACCTCCTTTGCCAGGATTTGTGTAGAGATGGACCTATCTGGAGCACTTCCAGATGAGGTGATATTGGAGGTTTATGATGAGGAATGGGTGCAAATGGTTGACTACGAGCATATTCCTTTTAGATGTCGAAAATGTCATGAACATGGGCACCTTCTTAGAGACTGCCCTCTCAGTAAGATAGAGAGCAAAAACAATCCCAACACAATGAAAGAAACAGAGGGCTTTCACAAAGTAACTCATAAAGGGAGAAATGGAAAAAAAGGGCCAAAACAACACCAAAGCGGAGATCAAAAAGTGAGGCCGAACCAGTTCCAAGTTCTTGAAGAGGAGGAAGATACAGCAGTTGAAAATCAAGTAATGAAGGATGGATATGTTAAGCAGGACAAGGGAGAAGAACAAGATCAAGAAAAGGTAAAGGAAAAGCAGAAAGAGATCATGATGAGTGAATCAGAGATGGATATGGATCAGGAAATGACTCAGAGCGAGATGGAAATGGAGGACAATGAGTTGCAAGAGATTCTTGACAGAGAAAACCTAGATCTAGAAGGGTTCTTGAGTAAGGGAACGACGGGAGGGGTAGAATCTCTACCACAAGAAGAATGCAATCGAATAAGGCAGTTATTCTTATGGAAAACTCAGGCAAAGAACTTAGGCGAAGATTACAGCATGGAAAAACAAGCCAACCATGGAATAAAAGCAGTAAAATCGACTCCAGGATTAGCTCCAAAAATCCCGGGGAAAAAAAGGGGCAGAAAAAAGCAGAACGAGCTACTAATGGAATGTGGAAAGCTCATGATAGACTCAGGTAAGATGAAAGATCTAACCAGTTACTCCTTTACCAATCTGTAATTATGAAGTTTACAACATGGAACATCAGAGGTCTAGGAAGCAAAAGAAAGCAGAGAATATTGAATAACAGAATGAAGCAGGTAGCTCCGGATATAATCTTTGTCCAAGAAACGAAATGCTCTGTTCAAAAGATAAGACAAATACATAGCAAATGGCTCAGCAGATATGAGTTCATAGAAGTCAAAGCAAAAAATACTTCAGGAGGTATCCTTATCCTCTGGAATCCCCAAAAAATAGGTATTATTGATGCGGAGGCATCAAGGAATTATTTATCAGTTGTTATTCAGCCTGTAGGTGACAGGAACGCTTATCTAGTAACGAATGTTTATGGCCCTCAAAGGCTAGATGACAAAATCAGGTTTATTGATTCCTTAGTAGACCTCCGAAACAGATTTGCAGGGCTACCGTGGGTTATAGGAGGAGATTTCAACATGATTAGATCTCTCTCAAAAAAAAGGGGGTACAAGAGCACTAAACAAAGATTCCTCAGCTTTCCAATGTTTTTTCTGAAAACATGAAGCTGGTGGACATTGAAACAAACAATGGCCTTTGTACATGGAACAACAAAAGAGGAGGAGATTCTCAGGTAGCTTCCAAGCTGGACAGATTCATGATCTCTGAAGAGCTCATGCTTCTTGACAAGGAAATAATAGCAGATATTCTTCCTTTTGGAGGCTCAGATCACTGGCCGATTCAGATGGAGATCATGGGCATTGGCACCCCAAGGAACAAACCATTTAGATTTGAAAATATATGGCTGTCACACCTGGATTTCTACAGCAATATTGAAAAATGGTGGGCTGAAGACCTGCAAATTCAGGGATCTTCTATGTTCCTGCTGCATAAAAGACTAAAGCACATTAAGCAGAGGCTAAAGGAATGGAACCAGAAGGAATTTGGTAATATTTTCACAAGTAAAAAAATTGTAGAAAACAAAATTCTGGAGCTCAATCAAGATTTGATCAGAAATGGCTTTGATAAAGACAAAAATGAGCTAGCAGAGAAACACCAACAAGAGTGGGAAATGTTGTGCAAACAAGAGGAAATTTTTTGGAAACAAAAATCTAGGGTTCTATGGCTAAAAGAAGGAGAACGTAATACCAAATTTTTTCACAGATCTACCATTGCGAACAGAACTCACAACAGAATCTCTTCGATCAAGGATGAAAATGGCCAAATTCATCATTCCCATGAGGAGATAGATGCAGTGTTAGTAAAGCATTTTAGGGACATTGCCAAAGAAAACGTCTCAGAAAGAGAACCTTTCATCAAGGACATAATTAAACATATACCTAAACTAGTCTCCAGAGAGGATAACTGTAATCTCAATAGACCTATAACTGAAAAGGAGATCAGTGAGGTCCTCAAGGAAATGCAAAATGGCAAGGCACCAGGGCCGGATGGTTTTAATGTGGATTTCTTTAAAACCTGCTGGACTATCATTAAAAGGGACATAGTGGAGATTGTGGAAGACTCCAGAAGGAACAAGACCATCTTGAAAGCTCTCAATACATCCTTTATTGCCCTTATTCCAAAACAAGACAATGCTCAAACTCCAGAGAGATATAGGCCCATCGCCTTATGCAATGTTGTCTACAAGATAATTTCCAAAGTTGTGGCTAACAGACTCAAACCCCTGCTGCCCAGGCTTATCTCCGGGGAACAAACAGGGTACGTAGAAGGAAGGCAAATTCTGGACAACATAATTCAAGCTCACGAGGTGGTTCACTCATTAACATGCAACAAGAGAGTGGGCATGATCATGCAACTGGACATAGCCAAAGCTTATGACAAAGTAAATTGGATATATATCAAAAAAGTGCTCACAGCGTTTGGTTTTGATCATAATTGGGTCAGATGGGTCATGGCCCTGGTGACCTCTTCCAGCTTTTCAATTTTGGTGAATGGCTCTCCTTCTGAACTTTTTCTCCCTTCCAGGGGTCTTAGACAGGGAGATCCGCTATCTCCATTTCTCTTCATCCTCATGATGGAAGGGCTGGGGCGATCTATCAAACATGCAAGAGAAACAGGAAGAATTCAAGGACTCCAACTTTCGGAGAATGGGCAGGTTCTGACGCATCAACAGTTTGTGGATGATACCATGTTACAAGGAATTCCCACAGTTAAAGAAGCACAGGCCTACAAGCAAATTTTGAAGGACTTTGCGAAGGCTACAGGTATGGAAGTCAACCTTACCAAATCAAAAGTCTTTTTCTTTAACACTCATATCGCCATCCAGAGAAATATCTCCAGAATTTTAGGCTTTCAAAAAGAATCCCTTCCTTCTAAGTATTTGGGAGTTCCTCTTACAGCTAAACCCCAACACAAGAGCATTTGGGATCCACTAGTTACTAAAATGCAAGACAAGGTCAGGAAATGGACAAACAGATATCTAAATTTAGCGGGCAGACTAGTGCTTACTAAAGCAGTTCTCCAAGCTATCCCTATCTTTATGTTATCACTCCTCCCAGCTCCATTAGGAGTCTTACAGCATTTTCGGAATATTCAACGAGATTTTCTATGGGGCAAAGAGGAAACAAGGAAGAAATGGGCTTTGGTCTCATGGGAAAAGATCTGCAAACCCAAAAACCAAGGAGGCCTGGGTTTGGACAATCCAGAGATTCTCAACAAGGCTCTAGGAGAAAAACTTTGGTGGAGGTGGGTTAAGGATCCTAAAGCTCAATGGGCAAGCATCTGGAAGGAAAAATATGCCAATGCCTGGCCGGCTTCTGATATAATATGTATGACAGGAACAGTGAAAGGCTCCCCCATATGGAATAAGGCTTGGGAGAACAGAGAAGTGGTTCAAAAAAATAGTTTCTGGGAAATCAGAGAGGGAGATCTGGCACTTTTCTAGGAGGACAAGTGGCAACAAGAACCTAATCTTCTAAGGGAAGAATTTGTAGGCCTCAAGCAAGAGACTGACAATCAAGGATTAGTTAAGGTGAAAGACTTTTGGGAAAATCCACAGAATGCAGGAAAGTGGAGAATTTGGAAAAAAATAGAGAGCAGAGAGGATAGGACCCTCAACAGTAAAGCTGAGTCCCTTAAGAGAATGCTGGATCAGAGAATAATTCTAGTAATGAAAGGGCAGGATCAACTAAGATGGGGCAACAACAAAGAGGGAAACTTCAACATCAAGGAAGCTAAAGGTCTTCTCCTTGATCCGGACCCACAAGCTCCAAATAATATTTGGCAGAAGCTTTGGAAGCACAAAGGCTGGATGAAAATCAAACTCTTCATTTGGTTAGTTAACCACCGAAAAATCTTAACCTGGGACAACCTCAAAAAAAGGGGCATGCTGGGACCCTCCAGATGCCATCTCTGTGAAACCCAAGAGGAGACCATCGAGCATCTTCTCAACAGCTGCATTTTCACAGACAAGATTTGGGATTTCTTTACCAACATCTTCAAACAATCTGATAGAGACAAAGATTGTATTGGTAACACCCTAAACAATTGGAGGAATAAGTTTTCTGATAATGAAGTTCTCAATTCTGCCTAGGATCTCTTGCCGGGTTTCATTATATGGAATGTGTGGAAAGAAAGGAACAAAAGAATTTTCAAAGAGGTAAAGAATGACTCTATTAGCCTGGTGAAGCTGATTGTAAAACAACTTAAGGAGATAGTTGGTACCACCATTAGGAATCTCCCCAAAAATCCTCCCTCAGTCGAAGAATTGAGAATCCTTCAGCTGTTAGACATGCAGGGGCTTATTCCTCAAGACCTAGGCAGGAAAGCAAGATGGAGAGAGGCAACAAAGGAATTCTAGCATCCTCCCCCTGAAGGTTTTTTAAAGTACAATATAGATGGAGCTTCCAAAGGCAACCCAGGGGAGGCTGGCTTTGGGGGAGTTCTAAGGGATGAAATAGGTAGAATAATTACCCTCTTCCATGGATACCTAGGAAAAGCCACCAACAACATGGCGGAACTAATGGCTTTGGAACAATGCTTAGAATTTTTGATACAGAACAATTGTCAAAATGTCATAATAGAGGCAGATTCAGAGTTAGTCATCAATGCAGCTAGGAGAATTAGTAATGGATCAGGGCTGGAAAAGGTCACAAAACACTGGAGGTTAACGCGGGTTCTTCAGAGAATTCAAGTTCATCTACAGAAGCTTCGTACCCTCAAATTTATACATGTGAAAAGAAGAGCCAACAAGTTGGCAGACATTCTTGCCAACCAAGGAGTAGACTGCAAGAACAGCGCAACCTTATGGAGGTGGGACACAATGGAGCAAAGCAACCTGAAAAAACTCTGTCACAACCAGGCGGAGGAAGATATTGAAGTGTACAGAAGCAAAATAACAGAAACCAACTAGTGATGAACAGAGGTCAGAGGGTTGCTCAAGGTTGGAAAAAAAGGTTCAGTAAGGACGATCTGCCAAGGTTAGCGATTAAGCTGACAACGTGCAGGATTATTCTCCATGTTGGGCGTCAAAGTTGCCCAGATCGAAGAATGCAGCATCTCATTCTGCAACATCACCTCAGGTCCTTGCCTGTCGGCGGGCTCTTTGGCGGGTGTTTCCTTTTTTCTTTTGGTTCCAGAAGTCAGGGCGCATCGTATGGCATTCACTGCGGTCGCAAAACTGAAGTTTCCTGTCCAGAAACTGCTTACCGGCGGGGTAGTGGTATTCTGGCAATCGCATGCCCCAAAGGTGGATTCTGGTTTTCCCGTTTTGGCAGCGATCACATTCAATGGTTGACACGTGGCGATGGGGTCGGTTGGAATACCACCCTCATCGCACACTATTGTCTGAGCTTGTTGGGGTTGCGATATGTTCCAAGACCGTCCGATCTTATGATGCGAAGCGACGGCTGGGATGACTCGTGCAGTTTGGTGTACGGGCTTGTTATTTGTCGTGCTACTTTCCATTGCGAAGTTAACCGTGGCCTTTGGATAGGGTTAGTAGAATCAATGGTTAAGATTAATGAGACAGGTTGTCTGCAGGTTGTACTCATCCTCTTGTACGGGGTGTGTTTCTCTCGCGGCAATTGTAATTAAAGTAGCTGGTTAGTTTTTTGTTGGGAATAGTCAGTCTTTATTACTCTTGGTAGGATGCATTAGTTCTTTGTGGAATGCGCCTTTCCTTTTCCATCCTCAGTTTCTCGGGTGGGGTGTTAAGTGGCGTTGTTTTTTTTTCTGATTGGTTCTTCGGCTCTCTTTTGAGAGTTTTGGGGTTTTGTCATTGGGATTGGGGCTAGTTCCTCTTGCCCGTATTTAGTTTTTGCAGGCTTTCTCCTCGGTCCACAACTCTTCGAGGATTGTTGTACTCTATGTATTTTAATTGTTGATTAATGAAATAGAAGTTCCGACTCTTGCTTTAGCAAAAGATAAGTCTAAGAGTCATGAGGGAAGCTCAAGAGGCATGGGGATATGAAAGGTCATTCCTCTTGTTATAAATACACCCTCATAATTCAAGTAAAGGGATTTTGGAGGCTTAGCCTTTGGAGAGTTAGCCTTGGCTTCTCCAACTTAGCATAGGAGAGAAGATCATTCTTTGGAGAAGCAAGAAGTGACTTAATGTTCCACTATTGGAGCTAGTGGCTTGCCATTATAACTGTGTACTTGGATATTTCACCTAATAATCAGAATCTCATTGAGCCAACACACTTTCATGCGTTTGTCGTAAATTTTATAAGACTATTATTTGAATTTTTCCGATATATGTTTTTCTTACTTGTACTAAAGAATTTGAACTATTCTGGTGGCTTTGGTGCTTATCGTATTGAATGTGTGTTGTATTTTATTTAATTTTTGTTGTGTCTATGCAAAAAAATTGTTAGATAAATAACGAACCTTTCCCTACTCTCATGTGTCTCTCTTAGGATAGTACTATTACTTTCCTTCTAAAGGCTAACTTTTATTTTCCTCTCCAGAGAGTCTTCGTTTACACATTGTAATCGGTGTTTCACAGAGTCAAATTTCTTGTTAATATCAAAGGTTATGTGCATACTCTCTTATGTTATTCATTGCAGCTAAGGCAAACCTTTAAGTTATGGTGGTTGGGTTGATACTCTGGATGGGGCTCCTACTCCAAACAGTGTGAGGTCTAATCATGACTTCACATTGGGGACATCCCCTTAGTTGACATATTTCCAGCACCGTCAACAGGTCGCTTCCCCGTCCTTTTCCACAAATCCAATACACTAGGAATTCCATCTAACACTACTTTACCCCAAAATCTAGAGCTCCTGAAACTCTATTATCTACACAAAGTACTGAGATCAAAGTCCCAAGACCATTAAAAAAACTTCATTGGACGATAATAATTTCCATTTTCTGTAACTGATGGCTATTTGTTTCATCTCTTTGAGACCTCATCCCTTAGGACGATCCACCATTGTCTCCATTTCGCTTCGATTCTCCGATGACCCGAGGCCTAATATAAGACCATACACGTTGTGAATGTGTTGTCATGTGGTTTCTACCTATCAATGATATAAGCACCAAAACTATTTAACACATAAATACCTTACCAAGCAAGGTCCACAGGGGCTTCACTCAATTAACCTCTGATATATCACGTGCATTCATGACATACTACACAATACCCTTAATTTGACTACATATTAGAAAATACCTCTAAAAATCACATTATTTAACCCCCTACAGATACGAACCCAATACATCTTCCTACTTTAAAAACCCCCTACTTTCACTAGATATTGTAGGTACCATTTTTTCATTAAGTTTTTTTTATACCCCTTTATATTTTTTCATTAACTTTGAGCTCCATTTTTTATACTAGACAATATAAAAACCCTTTACCCCCTATATATCCCCCAATATATTATGTCATTTTTTCCTCAATATATACCCCCCAATATATTATGTCATTTTTTCCTCAATATATACCCCCCAATATGAACCCACGTGGTATGTTATTGCTCCCATAGTGAAGCCCCTGTGGCAAGGTCCTAGCATAGATCTCGAGGAATTTGTGTTTGTTGCTTCATTCCATCGTGGACCAATATGAGTGCCACTTGTTCTTTTGACACATGTCTTGCCATGTCACCTATCTAGTTGGCCACCCAACAACACCAAAAATGAGTGCTACATGTCAGAGGTTCATGATGCCACATCAACCATCTTGATACCTAGCGTCCATGTCATCTCGGACTAGCCTGAGGGACTACATTTCATAAAAAGGGATTCCTTTCCTTGGGTTATGTAGGTTGAAGGGGAAATATAGCTAGAAGTTGAGATTGTCATGAGACTAGTTGAGTAATTATCTAGTTATAATTGCTTTATATTTGTGTGAGCAAAGAAATTTTGTGAGATAACTTTCTATGACTGATAGAGTGGCCCAAGCACCCATACTTATGGAATCATAGCCTTAGCTCAATATGGCTTGTTGGATAAAGAAAATATGCAACAGAGCATATGGTTGGGTGGAACGTCCACAGTCTATAGTCAACTGGTGAATATTTATAAAGATAAGTGATTTTCATGTTCTTTGTGTACTTACATTATACTATGTTTATTTATGATGGTTATCTTTAAATGTCATGTATGCTTATGAATTATTATAATGCATCTACTAGCATTTGCATTTCATACATTTATGTTTCTTGGTATTCGCATGAGCATGTGTATGCCATGCACATCTTCTTGAATTTCTTGATTATAAAGAATGGTATCATGAGTTGAAATTTGCAATAAATTATGTTTTTTAGGTACTTGGGCATGGTGGTACATCACAAGGTCCCTTGCCTTATAGTTCCTTAGCCAAATTGGCGAATTCCTCTCCATTATTTATGTTTTTTCCACGTCGCATTAAGAAAAGTTGTAAGATGATCCTAGTGGAATCTCAAAGCACCCATGGGTTTTCCTTTAAAGCCCCATCAAAATACAATTTGATAAATTCATTAGGGAGCAGGAACTAGTTTTCATTGGATTGGGGAATTAGCATACTCTAATGGGAGTGGGTAATCTATGTCATCTATTGAGATTCCAGATCTAAAAGATGATTATTTCTAAACCGTAGTTCATCTAGTCTTCTATTGTCCAAATAGTGGCTGAGATGGATTTGTGGGCATTGGTTTTGAGTGAACTACATATTGTCTCAATGTTTATGTATTTGTTTTTGAATATCCTTCCGTTTCACTCCTTCCATAGGTTCCATATTAAGAATCTGGGAAACATGTTTTAGACTTTGTTGAGTATGGGGTTCATGAAAGGGTCTAATCGCTAGCTTTCTATCATTCAAAATATGTCCTCTTTGACTTTGTTTGATTATCAAAATGTGGTTTCTCCCTCATCTTAAAGCTCTGAGATTGCTATGCATCCATTAGGATTATGATTAATTATCTCTCCTTTCCTTTACACATTATAAAAATTGAGGGGTCATCATACCATTTTCTGTCAAGATGGTCCCATGTTAGTAACCTCTTCTGAGCCATTAGCTAGGGAAAAGAGGATATTTTGGTATAGAATTGAGGATTCTAGATCTTCCTCCATATATTCCTTATGTCATTGGTGTTTTGACCCAATGTTATATGATAGGCTTGTTTGACCCTAAAATTTCTATTGTCCTATTGCCCCCATATCAATATGTCCTACCTAATTGTGATTTATATCTATCTAGAGTTGAGTTGTTGCTCCATTTCTCTCCTTGCTTCTGGGTTCTGATCCTCTACCCAGGTGATACACGGTTCCCATTTTATTTCCAATGTGGGCTCTATTTAAGATAAATCTACCCAATAATGAGAGCCCTTAGTTCGTCCTATTTGGATCCTAACATATTTGGTATGTTGACAAATAGGATTTCTAGCCATAATGGGTTCCTATTCCCATGCATCATCCCAACACAGAGTTGGTTTCCCAATTATGATCACCCAAAAACAATTTCCCTACACTCGACCCCTATTTTTCCATGGATTTTTTTAGATTAACAATATAGAGCAAGCTCCTTCCATGTATGTCAAATATTGAGTGGGGATATTGGTTGCATACTTGGTTATCCAAATCTTAGCTTACAGTTTTGTTGGGGCTTTCATCCATCACCACCATGTTTTCATTGCTAAATATCAACCCACAAAAAAGGGTCTTTAATGCTTAGCCCCTCGTTAGATTTGGGGGCACAACCCTTGTCATATGCCATTAAGGCCCATTTCTTCTCCTTAATAGGACTATCCTATAAGAAGAGCCATTGAAGATGGCATAGTTTTTTACAATACTTACAAGCACTAACAAGATATGAAGAAAAAAAGAGAGGCATCAAGTGAAGGATAAATTTTTTATTTACGATTAATTTATCTTTGAAAGTAGGTGGCACTTTTTTGAGATATGATGTTGTATCCAAGGATGAAACCTCTTTCTTTCTCTGTCTAAATTGATGTATGTCTTAAGTCAATTTTTAATATGATCTTTTAGAATATAAATTAGACTTGACAAACAAACCATGTTAACAATTTATTAGACAACATTAATGCTTCAAAAGTCTCAAATCTCCTTCAAAGTAAATTATCCCTTACACTATAATATTTACAAGAACAAACGTTTAATATATATTCTGACATTTATATACCTTAGTTTCATATATGCCATTCCTTTGTGAAACAAAGTTATGGAGCTTAAAAAAAAACGTTGATTTACGAGAGGACATGAAACATTTATTTTTATTAAAGGCCATTTTCAACTAGAACGACCAAGAGGTTCACATGATATTTTGGCCTTCAACATTAATCCATGAAAACCATCTAGTTTAATAATTTATATGATTTGCTTATTGCTTTAACTAATACCTTGTTGTTTAATGACCACCCAATTAATATCATCCTTACAGTTTCTCTATGGTTAGAATGGCAATTAATATCATCCTTGCAATTTCTCTATGGTTAGAATGGCAAGGCAATCCCATTAAAGATGAGTCAGATGAGTTTTTTCTCATTAACATTTTTTACCTCACTAGGGACTATAGCATTCACCTTAAACTATGTTAAGTTCATTTAATATTTTGTAGACTCCATGTTTTATTAAAATAGTCACATGAAGCTAAAACAACTTTAGTTGAACTTTCAACTCTAGATGCCATTCTCACCTGATCTCCAATGTCAAAGAGTTGGATGAAAAATGCATGATATAATTCGTCATCGATCCATCATTTGTAGCTAAATATTTATGGAAGCCGAGTTTTTCACTTGTAATCACTAAAGAAACCTCCAATGTTGACAGTTCCAGAGGCATCATAGGGAAAAATGCAAACACTACTTTACTCTGTCAACATTACTAGTGCAACCAACCAATTGTACTGGGTCAATATGTTCTGGTATTGGCTAATAAATGTTTGTAATAATTAGCATTAATTAATTGAATTTTAATGGTAGTGTTATGAATGTGAGTGCGGAGCTCCGCATTCTACATTCCACATAGATGTAGATACTGTTATTTTTGAGTGGGACAAACGGTTTCTTGTTTTTAAGGCCTTGTAGGCTCAATTATTTTCAAGGTTCCATGAGGCTTGCCCATTTAAATATAATTTTAAGTGATAAGCAAAGACATTAGATTTTCATTGGTTGAATGAAGGTTAAAGCACTTTTGTAGCGTCAATTTATGAGTTGAACATTTAAAAAACAAATTATAAAGTTTGTTTAAACCAAAAATAGTGTGGAGAGCAGACTTTGCATAGAGGTGGTTTCCCTTGTGCGGAGCTCCGCACTCTACATGGAATTTCACGGTGAAGAGCATTTGTGTCACTCTAAATTGTTTTGGCATTGTCTCCCACCTATGAAATGAGAATTTTTATTTTATTAATATAAACTACGTGACATCTTCGAGCCAAGCCTAGTCATTTCACTATTTGCAACTTATCAAATTCTTGAAGTGCTAATCAATCCAAAGCCTTAAGAAGAATTTCCTTGAGATTTCCTAAAAATGTAATATTTATAATCATTGACAAAACATCGGTTCACATAGGTGCTCTCATATGTGATGAAAGCTGGCAATCTAGGTAAAAGTGTGACGTTGACTTATGAGAATCTTTCTCTTATGCATATTGGAATTGGAGCTTCAACGGATTAGCATACTTCAAACTTCCCAACATGTTGCATCTGGTGAAAAACATTACAAGGGAAAAGTTATATTACATCGACCACTCCCAGGTCACTATTATAACCTTAGTTATAACTTGTCAGGTCCTAATTAGGAGTTGTTTCTCTCATGGAGAAATAACATCATTTACTATTTTTACAAAACGTTGGCTTGAATGGCAGGGAGGCCAATCATTTATTATGTTGTGATAAGTGAAGAATCTAATCAATATTATGGAAAAAATGGTATTATTGTCTCTAGTTTCTTATCAGGTAGTTGTTTCTCTAGTGGCTATCGTACCTTTTCGAAAACATACTCTGCCTCCCTAGCCCATCTGAATAAGCATCACAAGCCCATTAGAAAGCATCTATCCCATGGGTACACGATTTGGTCACCCGGTCATTGCAGTTTGAGTGGTTGGATTTGCTACAATTATTCTATGTAGACTACTTCCACTTATAGGTCTTCTTGCGAGAAAATTTTCCTTTTCCTTCTTCTAAGACACCTTACGATGATCCTTCTAAGTCAAAGACTTGCAAGACTAATACTTTCGATACTCATGATTACTATATGTAGACTTCACATTCTACTTATGAAGATACTTTGGCTTACTTATGACAACGAATGATAGCTACAAGTGGTGGCACCATCACACGTGTAAACAACCTGCCTAGCCTGCCAATTTTAGTCTTCGAGGATATTGGATTACACATCATATATAAGACATTGAATCGACGACCTAGCAGGATCATACGAAAGGTACTCATGAATTTTGTACAAAACGTTCTGGAGGACTATGAGTGATTAGAGCAACAACAATATAACCACAAATTTCATCCATTACCCATTGATACACAATAATGCCTATGTTATCATGATAGATGCCAAGGGTAATAGAATAGCTACCTTGAAGAAAATATTCTGAATATTAGCTACCTCAAAACAAGTTTGAATTTCATCACTAATCTATCCTTGATTGGTCCAGGTGGATATTGGTGCCCACTCGCCTATTCCACTTGGACCCTTACCACTATTTCTTTCAGTTTTTCAGTTTCCTTAATTGTAGCACAATTTACTATTTTTGGCAGTTTTTAGGGTCCTGAACATCCAAAGCCTGTTGGGTTGTGCTATATTATTTCACGACTAGTGAGGGTCACGGGGGGGTGGAAACCCCACTATCAAGGGGTATGCTGGGGTCTCCCTTGCACGGGGTCTAGTGGGCAGTGCCCTGGGATATTTATTCTTCGGACCCTATATTACCTATGGTTTTGTGCATGGATTTCGAACATGGTTTTGGGTGCGATGGTTTTCGGTCCATGGTATTATGTAGATCCGGTCAAGGGAACTACGATTATGTTCTAATCTAGGGTTTATGGATGCTTTGGCATGTATATATATGTATTGTAACATTGAAAGGAATATAATGAAAAATCAATCTGGTAGTCCCGGTTTTGGGATCCAGTGGAAAATATTTGTGTATATGTGTTTTATGTGTTATTCTCTCGCCATTGTTTATTTTCTGTTCTTAGAATTCATATGCAGGTAATTTCTGTACGGGGTTAAAACCTACAGATCCATTTTGAGGCCCTAAATGACATTTTTTTGGAAAACAAGCAAAATCAACTAGCAAACTAAAGTTGTAGTCCTTGGATAGATCTTTCTAATGAGGTATCTTATGCCAAAGTTACAACCCCGGGAAGTTGATGTACCAATTTACCCAAACATGGCCCACAGTTTTGGTACTTCATCTCCTAGGGTTAAGTTTTTAGATGTTTAGGGTTCTCCATTGTTTCTCAATAACAAATAGGTCTTTGAGCCTCATTGTAACACAGTTCAAAGGCATGTAGCCACCACATCTCTTCTCATAGATAAGCTACCATCACCTGAGCTAGTTTATTTCCATTATGTATGTAAACATATTTCATTTTTTTAATATTAATGAAATGAAGTGCTGGTACAACTCTGTATTTATGATTATATCTATATTTTGTTGCGTTCTTGTTTAAGTTCAAATCATAAGTATCAGAGTGGTCTGCTCTTTCTTTGTTTTTATTTGCATATCCCCAATGAGGTCAAGGTATTAGTAGTTAGGGCTCAAAATGATTGAACCTTTGCAAGACAAGCATCGCAAACCCCAATGGCTTCCCATGGCAGAAGAAAAGAAAGACGTGGGGGCGTGAGATCCTTTCAAAATATTGCTCGAAGAATCCCTCGAGCGACAGCGGAATGCGATGATGGATAACTTTGCCCAGATTCTTCGGTGACTACCCACAGGTGACACATCTCCTTCCAGCATCCATTATGGAAGTGCAACAACCTTGAAGGTCCAAGTTCACTTTGATATCCCCATATTTGAAGGTTAGATAGATGTGGATCCCATAGATAAATGGTTAAATCTGCTAGAAGGATATTTTTTGGTTCATGATTTTTCCAACCGGGAAAATATTACTTTTGCACTCCTCAAAGTCGCCCCCCACATGAAGGACTCGTAGGAAACCTACTATGAGAAGAGGGATGAGAGTGCACCCTCACTATTTTCAGTTGAACCCACTTGGAATTCTTTCTGGGATGCCATAAAGGAGTAGTATTACCCTGTAGGCAGCTATGAGGATAAATACATAAAGTGGACCACGTAGTAGCAAGGCAGGGACCAAGACATGCCGGAGTTCATAAATATTTTTCATACCCTTTGAACAAAGTTGGGTATCAAGGATTCTGAGCGACATTTCGTACTCAAGTACCTCGGTTGTCTACACAAGTACATCGAGGATGAGATGGAGTTCCTGAACATCTCCTCGCTCGAAACAGCCTATCAATACGTTGTCAAGATCGAGTAGAAGTTTAAACATAAGAAGTGAGACTTTGGATATGCGAATCTGAAGCAAGGGAAATGCACCCCCAAAACGCAAAGCAAAGGACAAAGCCAAGGCGGTGCAACCCAGGACAACCCATCAAAGCCGCAAGCAAATAACAACACCACGAAGACAAAGAAGGACATGGGAAAATGGTGTGAGACCCATAAGAGCCCCACTCACAACAGAAGTGAGTGTCAGGCCAAGTAGTCACTGTTGGATGAGTTGAAGGCTTTCGAATCATATGCATGTTCCGATTCTGAGTTAGAACCTGACAAGGGGAATGATAAAGGGAAGTAAATTATTGACGCGAAGCGCAATGCCACTATTTCCACCACCAAGATCCAGAAGAGTGAGCCTGAAGATCCAGAGGAGGGGGAGTGCATCTTCCATTCACAGATGTGGGTGAAGGGTTCTCCGCTATAGTTCATTTTCGATAGAGGGAGTCAAAAGAAGCTCATTTCAGTAGATGTCATGAAGGCCTACCGATCACAACACACCTGCAACTGTACACCATCGAGTGGCTTCACTAAGGATGAGATCTTCACGTTAGCTAGAAGTGTCACCTTCCCTACAACATCAAGCCCTTCATGCATGAAGTACTTTGTGATGTTGCTCCTCTTGAAGTTTGTGATGTATTATTAGGATAACCATACTTGTGGAAGCGACATGTTGTGTATGAACCTAGGCCTCACACTGTTATTATTACTTTGGGAAATAAGTTGTATAGGATACCAAAGGTAGCACCACCTACCACCATCTCTTTTATCACTGAGAACCAATGCAGTAAGATCATTTCCCAGACCGAGAAAATTGTTTTCCTTATGATTCGCCCTCAGGGCAAGAAGAAGATTGTAGCCACGGTCTCCAGACAGGGCTCCTCCGCATCGAAAAAACAAATGGACAAGGTTGTGGAGGAGTATAGGGACATTTTCACCTCACCCACAAGGGTACCTCTACACTGTCAGGTCAATCACTCCATTGATCTAACCTTGGGTGCGCCGCTACCCAATGGACCCATCTATCAATGCTCTATTCTGGATAATGATTAAATCAAGAGGTAGATTTAAGAGTTGTTGTAGAAAGGGCACATCTGGCCAATTTCATCACCCTGTGGGAGTTGATCATGTTGGTACAGAAAAAGGATCAGACCTGGAGACTCTGTATTGGCTAGCAGGCATTGGAAAAGATCACTATCCGGAATAAGTATCCAATCCCATAGATTGATGACCTTCTGGACCAGATCAAGGTGGGGAATATTTCAAAAAGATTGAATTGAAGTCTGGTTATCACCAGGTACCAATCGAACCCTCCTGAGTGGAAGATTGCCTTCAAATCTAAGGAGGGCCTTTTTGAATGGTTGGTCATGCCTTTCGGGTTGACGAATGCCCTCGTAACCTTCATGAGATTTATGGATTACATATTGCAACCCTTTATCAACTCATTTGTGGTGGTGTATTTGGATGACATCCTGATCTTTCGCTGGAGTTGGGAAGAGCACCTCCACCATATTCGACAGGTCCTCCAAACCCTGCGACAACACAAGTTGTGTGCCAATTTGGAGAAATGAACTTTTGGTATGACCTAGGTTCAATATTTTGGGTACATCATTGATGAGCAGGGTGTGCATGTGGACCCAGCCAAGATACAAGTCATTCGGCATTGACCAGCACCAACCACTTTAACAGAGCTTCGCAACTTTCTAGGTCTTGCCAATTTCTACCATAGGTTTGTGTTGGGGTTTTCTCATATCACTTGGTCTTTAAGTCAAGTCACCAAGGGCAGAGAAAAAGAAAATTTCTTTTGGTATGAATCCCAATAGAATGAATTTTCTGAGTTGAAGAATCAACTCTGCTCTCCACCAGTGCTCACATTACCAGACCTATAGCAACCATTTTAGATTGAGACAGATGCCTCCGACTATGCTATTGGTGCAATTCTTACTTGGTATGGGAATCTAGTGGCATATCATAGTGAGACACTTTTAGAAACAGTCTAAAAGTATCCCACCCATGACAAATAAATGTATTCCATTGCGTAGACCTACCGACAATGGAAGCATTACATTCTAGGGAAGGAAACAATCATCCACGTAGACCACCAACCCTTTCAGTTCATACAAACACAAGGGAAGTTGCAGAATGATCACCATCAGAAATGGTCCACCTACTTGCAACAGTTCCATTTGAACATTCAGTACAAGAAGGGAAACCCCAATAATGTTGTAGACTGCCTCAACCGACCGGTCATGGCATTGATCACTGTGCTCGACTCTTGTGGGCACAAGACTTTGGGGTGGCCACATCTTTACAATGATCCAGAATTCGGCAACACATACCAAACACTCTTGGAAGGCAAGAAAGTTTCAATTTTTCACCTCTAGGATGCACTGTTATGCCACCTGGGACACGTCTATGTTCCTTCAAGCGAGTGTTCCAAGATTATTTGGGAGGCACACTACAGTCGGGTTATTGGACATTTCGAAGTAGAGAAAACAGTGGCAGTGTTGCAGAAGTATTTTTAATGGTCGAACCTTCGACAAGATGTTGGGAAGTACATCAGCTCTCGCACTGCCTATGCCATTGCCAAACCAACCATCAAGAAGCAATGCCTATATACTCCTCTCCCTACTCCTATTTGACCTTGGGAATCCATCTTCATGGATTACATGTTAGACCTTCCTTCTACTAAGCATGGCAACAACTGCGGTTTTGTGATCATCGACAGATTCTCTAAGATGGTTATTCTGGTGGCCTGCAAGAAGAGTATCACAATAGAAGCCACTGCTAAGTTATTCTTTGAATGAGTGTGGATACACTTTGGGATTTGACATTCCATTATCTCAGATCGGGACGACAAGTTCATAAGTACATTTTGGTCAAGTCTCTGGTCGATGTTGGATACCAATCTCACTAAGTCCATGACTTTCCACCCCCAAACTAATGGCCAAACATAGGTCATCAACAGGATTATCGTGCACATTATGCGCATGTACAACTTGAAGTATCCACACACATAAGATGAAAGCCTCCCCTATGTCCAACACAACTACAATAGAGCTCTCCATAGCTCAACTGGCCACAACCCATTTCAGGTGGGGCTAAGATTCCATCCACTATGTCCCATTGATGTGGACATACCATTTGCAACTACTCAGGTAGATTCAGCTCATGTCCAGTCCAAAGGTGAAAGAGCTAACAACTTCATTGAGTGCATTCATCCCATTCGCCAGCATGTCCATGTCATTTTGAACAGAGCCAATGCTAAGTACAAGTAGCGTCATGATCAGCATTGGGTGCCACACAAGTTCCAAGTGGGCGACAAAGTTTGGTTACATTTGCAAGAGGAGCACCTCGCCAGCCCCCAACGCAAGCTTCACCCACTCCGATATGGGCCTTACACCTTCACTAAGGCTTTGAGGAAAAACGATTTCAAGCTCAACATTCCACCATTCCTTGGCCTGCACCTAGTGTTCAATGTGGACCACCTTCGACCATACTTTCCACCATTACTAGACACATCAGACATTGCAAAACAATTCACACCAACAGAGTTAAACCCAGACTGCATGGAACATGCCATAATTGATCAAATCACGGACACACAGATTAAGAAAACTCTCCAAAAAAATTCCAACTATATCGAGTTGTCAAAGCTGGCCAACTCCCGCACCGAGGCAAGTGGCTCACCAGGGACCAAGTTCAACAGAAGTTTCGCCATCTCATGGAGGCATTCAATGCAACGGGGACCATTGCTTCCTAAGGGGGGAGGATTGATCCACGCGTATATTGGTGGTCACCCACCTATTCCACTTTGACCCCTACCATTTTTCCTTTTAGTTTTTCAATTTCCTTAATTGTAGCACAATTTACTATTTTTGGCATTTTTTCAAGTCTTGAACTTCCGACGTTGTTTTGAGGCCCTAAACGACATCTTTTTGGAAAATGGGAAAACATGGACATACAAATCATATCTATAGTCGAAATTTGTAGTCCTCGAATAAATATTTCTAACGAGAAATTGTGCGCGTCAAATGAAGATCGTATGCCAAAGTTATGACTCGGGGAAGTTAATGTACCAATTTACCTAAACGGGGTCCACAATTTTGGTGCTTCATCTCCGAGGGTTAGGTTTTTGGATGTTTAGGGTTGTCCATTATTTATCAATAATAAATAGGCTTTTTAGCCTCAGTATAAAACAATTCAAAGGCATGTAGCCACCACATCTCTTCTCAGAGATAAGCTACCATCACTCAAGCTAGTTTATTTCGATTCTATATGTAAGCATAATTTAGTTCTTTGATATTAATGAAATGAAGTGTTATTTCTACTGCAACTCTATATTTATGGTTATATCTGTATTTTTTTGTGTTCTTGTTTAAGTTCGGATCATTGATCCCCTTTACCTTTGGTAGTTCAATTTAATCATCATCCCAACTCAACAACAACTACACAAACTCAAGAAAAATATATTTTGTCCTCCAACAAAAAGCATAATGCATCATTACCAGTACAATCCAAGGGTGTTAAAATTACATATCTAGTCATTGGAAATGATGTGCAAATGACTGTAATTCCATGTACTATCATTCCAATACAATAGGATTCAGAGTTTATCATTACAATACAATGAACTTCAAATTTTTTCACACAATACTTCTTGTACGTTATGAGCTTCGATCCATCTTTTAACTAGATGTTCCATTGTAGGCTCTACTCCTCATAATTAGGCCTCATAGATCTTGAATCGAGCTCATGTAGAAAAAGGCAATAACTTTGACTGTGAATAGCGAATAACAAACCCTTTATGTTGTCTCTTGGGTGGCTGCATCAACTTGAGTCGCACTATCTGTCCATCATTGCATGCTCGTGCTCATAGTGCCTTGATAATGTACATTGTATAGAGGCACATGGATGCCCATTTCAGGAATCCTAGTGGTCATTGATCCATTTCAGAAGCCCTTCGAAATGAATAGATAGACCTAAAAAGAGAAAACTCAGGTTCGATGTCCACTCCCCAAGATCCAAAGAGGTGAGTATTAACCCTACTTTGATGCCATATTGAATCAAAATAGGTAGAAAAATACATGTGAAACTATTCAAGTTCAATAAAATAATTTTGATAGCGTCAAATCCTAAAAACAAACCAACTAATTATTGTAAATTTCTAACCATTAACAACAAAAGTCAATTAACTAATTCTCAATATGTGCACTAGAGAAATTTTAATGTTGTGTGCAGAGGATCCCATGTGCGGAGTGCAGAGGCAAAAACAAGGGGGTGCACCTCTACACTCCACACACGGGCTTCCACACTTCGCACACACAAATAGGACATTATCGTTGCCAAAAGAATTGTTAATGCTATCACATGTGAATTCACACAGAGTCTTTGCAAAATAAATGGTATTAATGCTTGTGTTTCATCAAGCAGGATCAAAGGAATAAGAACCTCGGTACAAAACCACGTGCAGAGTGCAAAATCCCATGTTCGGAGTGCGGAGGTGTGCCCCCTCATTTCTGCCTCCACACTTTGCACATGGGCTCCTTCGCACTCCGCACACAACATTTTGTGACACATTAGTGTTGTTAGTTACACGTTGAAAAATAAAAAACAATGCCTTTGCTTCATGCCGAGAAAAATATATTGTCTTCAACTCCAGAAAATCAAATTCATAGATATAACTAACATCAATAGACCCCAGATGCGGGTGTTCGCACGGCAGAGAAAAGGAGGCCACATGGCCAACATGTGCCGCCTCGAGGTGATATAAGGGAGGACACACAGAACGCCGCCGAGGTATTAAATACCGAGGCATTAGCTCAGAGTCTTCAATGAAACCTAAGGTGAACTGTAGCGGATGCAGAGCGCATTTATGGCGCCCAAGGTTCAAGAGCATGTCGAGTTGGTTAAATTTGAGATGGGCATGGGGACGAACCATACTCAGAGTGAGAGGCTCGCTGCGCAGGCTGGTTTGGGCAATTTCCTCCTTCTGGCCGACGCTGTGGATGTTATAGGTGTTGCGGCTGCTAAGGAATATTTTGCGCCTGTCCCCCCTGGTGACAGAGTTGTGGGTTACATTGTGTTATTGCCAAGAGGCGAGGAGAGAATACTTCGCTGCGTTGGGAGGAGACTCGAGCAGGGGCTTCCAGCGATTGAAGCTCTGTTCTTCACCACCAGCTCCTCTGCCAAAATGGTCAAGCCAAGGGAAAGAATGCCATGTAGACGCGGCTCTAGTCGAGGGAGCTCCTCACGCCATCCAGCAGCGGATTCCCACCACCATTGCTGCTGTTGCTACTGTCACAGAAGAGCCGGGGCTACCCACATGCAGGCTTCCCAATTCATGGACGCGGGCGGCCCCAACTCAGAACCACCCTCCCTTCAGGCATTTGGCACTGCTTTTTTTACTCTTGGAAGCATTAGTGCTCACCTCTCCATCCTATTCATTAAGGATACCAAGGAAAATGAAGACGGTGAGGGCAGCAGGGCATCGCCATTCGCTGAACATCCGGCAATTGATGAGGAAAGAACGGGAGGAGCTCCGGAGCAGGCTCCCGCCCAATCTCAGAAGCCGGAAGCGTCGTCCTCCAAGAACGTTGCAGAGGAAGAAGGGGAAGGCGTCCCTGAGTATTATGGATGGGTTCCAATCATTGAGGAGAAGCCTGAGGAGTAGCACTTCGCGGTAGGCTGCGTCGACCATCTTTTTGTTCAGGTTCTGTTTAAGTCTTCTGTCTCGTTCGCTATCTGTGTCTGGGTATGGGATAAGTCACATGTTTATGTCTGAGTTTTTAAGGTTCGTGTCCAGGTTTCTATATGCTTTGTTTCAGTCAGTTGGTCGCCCCTGCGAGGGCAGTTTTTGCTTCAAAGCCCCTGCGTGGGTGTTCATGGTCTGGAATGAAAACTATTATGTGTTTTGATGTACTGGTTGCAACTCCGGAGGGAAATGTCGCCCCTGTAAGGGCTATTTGGGAGTTGCAAGAAGCCAACCCACAGTGCCTCAGTCGGCCTTGGGCAACATGTTTTTCTGTCTGTAATGTTTATCTGTACATAATATAATATAATAGCATAGTTTTACTGAGAAAAAAAAAAAAAAACATCAATAGATTTAAGGAAAGTTCTTCGCATAGGCAACTATAATTAATTGATTTCTAACAATGAAATAACTAGTTTAGAAAACGTCAACACTACCCATTAATGATAAGTTTCTATTATAGTAAAGATTGTTGTAATCTTACCCAAATAGAAAATGAACATATAACTATTATTAACGATAATTAATTAGTAATGTTTAAGTTGTAGCTAATAATTACACCCTTCTTGATTATTAAATAAACTCATAATTAAATTAAATCATTTAAATTAATAATATTACCAAAAATGAGATTGATTTAATTCATGATCATTATTAATCGACAATGTTTTTGACAATGGCTTACATTTTAACTATCAACTCCAACATTCTCACTAATTATTTGGTATGTTCACTTTTTTATATTACAGCTTTGTTAGGTCCCTATAATACTAGTGATTCCCCCATTACTATTGTCATTGTATCCCTTATTGTTATTGTTGTGCCCCTGTTGTCCCCATATTTTTATTATTGTGCACCTTAGAAGCCCACTATTGTTATTTTTGTGCCCTTATATTATTATTGTTAGGTCGGCTTTGGTTATATTGTGACCCCTTACACTCCTATATATAGAAAGGAGGTTCTATCATTTGTATCATCCAAGAATTGTTCATTTGTGTAATGTAAAGGAGGTTTCCCCCTCAAAGAGGCTGAATTCTAAGGCGTTTATCTCTCTTTTCTATCTTATTGTGAGTTGGTTTCATAACATTTGGTATCAGAGCTTGGATTATAGGGTTTCATTTCTCCAAATGGGTCATCGTGGCAGTTTTGCTATAACTTTTGTTTTACGATGTTTTAGAAGCGAAAAAAAAAACCATTTGAGCCGAAATATCTCTAAACCTCGAGTCCGAATTTTAGATCTTGTATCACTATATTTTCTGAGATATGATCCAAGGAAGTTAGAAATTTTGCAGGATCCCAAATTATATCTCAAACAAGTGACCTGGGGAAATCATCATATTTTGTTTTCTGAGCATCAGATTGAAATTTCATAAGAAGTTACAGAAATAAGACGGATTGTAGTTTTCTGTGTATCAGTTTTAGATCCTAAGGTCAAAACAGTGACACGTGGCACTTCGTAGAAGCTCGCTCTACTGAACCAGTCTATAATCAGGTCATTGTGGGATATTTGGCATAACTCTTCATTGGAGAATCCAATATTGATCAAACTTGCGGGGTTAGAAAGAGTACTCAGAGGGTTACCATAGGAAGAAATTTCAAACCTTGGAGATCCAAAATTACAGAGATACAACAAATTCAATATCGAGCTCCTACAAAGTGAAAAATGGTGTGTAGTTTTTTTTAAATTTTTGCATAAGTTTGGTTTGAAAAATTAGTTTGAAGGAATTCAAATGGCATAGTGAAGCATTATTATCAGTAATTGATGCCCCAAAGAAAGAAAATGGAAACACCTAGTAAGAAACCTGAAAGCTCTAACATGACTCATGAAGAAGAGAAAGAAATGCAACACGATATATCAAAATTACGAGACCAAGTGCAACAAATTTCACTCGCACAAAAAGTAACAGAAGTTAAGATGGATGGCTTAAAGAAAGACGTAGAAGCTAAGATGTATGGCGTGGAAGCTAAGATGGATGGTTTAAAGAAAGACGTGGAAGATAAGATGGATGGTTTAAAGAAAGGCATGGAAGATAAGATGGATGATTTAAAGAAAGGCGTGGAAGCTAAGATGGAAGATTTGAAGACAAATTTGACAAAGTTTCTACAAGAAATGCTTACTAATGGCTAAAGGGTAGTAAAGGAAACTCATGATGAGAAAAAAATAAATGTTAATCATGATTTCATAGACTCTAATGCTGGATCGAAGAACCACCATGTTCCAAAGATCAATATGAAGAAGTTTGATGGCAAAGATCCCATAACATGAATACTGCAGATGGTGCAATTTTTCGATCTCCATAATATGCAAAACACACAAAAGGTACACATTGCAACTTTATATTTGGAACCAAATCAGTTTGTATGGTATTGATGGCTTTGCTCTCATAAACAAATTGTCTCTTGGGCTATTTTTACCAATGAAATGATAGCACATTATGAGGATACAAAAAGAAACACTTTTTTAGCCAACTGATAAATCTCAAAAAAAAGGGTTCAATGATGGAGCACATTGAGGAATTCCAAAAATTGAATATAAGGGTAAAAGATATTCCAGAGGAGCATAGGATTGATGTGTTCATAGGGACTTTAAAGGATAACATCCAACATGAGGTTCGCCTTTGGGAACCTAATTCATTGGAAAAGGCATTCAGGATGGTAAGAAAAATGGAGAGCAAAATTATGGCAACAAGGAAGCCTACCACTCATAATCATAAAGATGGAACTGTTGTTTCCCCTAGCCATCCACAACCTACAATGTTGACACCACAACAATTGGAAGAAAAAAGAGCAAAAGGGCTTTGTTACAGTGGTGATAGAAAATACACTAGAGGTCATAAGTGTACTAAGAAGAAATTATTTTACATAGATTGTGAAGAGGAGGAAGAAAAGGAACAATAAATGTCAAAAGAAGAAATGAATCTAACCATATCTTGTAATGCATTGGCTGGAATTACCACTCCTCAAACTATCAAGATAGAAGGGCATATCAAGAAGAAAAAGGTAATAATGTTGATTGATTCGGGCAATACCCATAATTTCAATTCATTGTAAGATATCCAAGGAATTTAATTGTGTCCTATATCCAGCACCAGAGTGTCAAGTGATGGTTGGAAGTGGAGGTGTTTTGGGAAAATTTAGTGCTTGGACAAACGCCTAACCCTATAGACTAGTAGCTCAATCTAGAAACAATGGTACAAAGCATTCTCTGTCTTTCCTATAAAAAATAGATAAAATAAGAGAACGGAGAACCTACTTGTAGCTTCCACTTGTTCCTTATCTCCCTTGACCAATTCTGTTGCTCCTTCCCATACTTAAGCTGCTTGAGAAGTGCCTGCACACAGACAGAAACAAGAACCCATCAAAGCATATGATAATGATCTATTGATTAAAAATAGCATGGAATCAAATACATGATAAACATATGAAAGCATCAAAAGACAATACAAGCATATGGAAAAAGCTTTGAATACTTTATTAGTAAAAGGAAGAATTACAACCCAGTTTGCCTAATTCAACATCATTCTTCCAGTTCAATCCCATCCTCTCCTCACAACAAGAAAGACACTTTGACATCATTACAATACTTGCAATCAGCTCAAAACTCATACCAACAACATCTCTCTACAATTTCCAGCCTCCTGATCACTTAGATGAGTGGTCTTTTTATAGGTGAATGAAGGAGGTTATGCCATCAATGGTGATAATGAATTCCTTTCTAAATTTAGAAATCAGTCCCATGGAAGAAGGGATAGGAGATTTATGTTCCTTAACTCCCTTCCTCATCCAAATGTGAACTCAAAGGAGTGGTTAGCCTTGAGGAACTTTTAGAGGCTTCCAATGGATAAGGAATCTTCAAACCCTCATGGAAATTCGCTCAAATTTTCCCAGCGCAGGCCAAAGAGGGACCAAGTGCGCTGCATAGCACCCTGACAATGTATGGTTTGTATTGCAGCGCACCGTAATGTAGGCCTACCTGTGCTGATCTTCTTAGAGGCAGTTTTTGGATGTTTTCAGTGATGGAAGTGAGGCATTCTGATGTTCAACTTCTTTAGGGCATGTAACAACTGCATTAGGGGTTGATGGGTCCTAATAGTATTGATCTGTAAGTTGGGGTTGATGTGCCCAAATGGATCTGTAACAATTGCCCCCTAAAGCATGAAGTCGAAATATATATGTCGAGTGAAATGCTTTATCATGAGGAGAGGAGGTTTCGAAACGGAAGGTAACCAGCATCAATTACAATACATATATCATGATAATTTTATTTTTCTCATGAACTAGCTGAGGGAAGGCATATCCATGCTCAGCTTATAAACTTTCATTACATGTACAAATATAGTCGTCTATAGATATAGACCCATGAATGGTTGACCATGAATGTAAGGCCATTGTACATTTGATTTAGTACTCCTGAAAATATCGCAGCCCGGATGGATGAAACTAGATCCGGGGTCTTCAATCTCATTCAATCTTTTGCTCAAGTACAAGTCTAACCATGTGAATAGATGTTCTGAAGTCGAACATGGAAAGACATCGTTTGATTACCAGCCAATGATGTAAGCTGTTAACAGACGCAAGAGGAATCACTGATAATGATAATGACCCTCAAGGTACTACAGTACATTTTGCATGGTGTGAATAAATGATTTGATGTCGAACACCATACAAAGTCTTTCGGTCGAAGGCCAGTGATGTCAACCTATCGCCGGAAGTGAGAAACCTACCATTGATGTATGCAAGCTTCAAGGTACTGAAGGGGTGTTTCTAAGTCAACTTCTTGGATGATGTGCTGATGTCGACAAGAAGTGACTCGTCGCAGGAGGGCCTTGATGTATCCCACATCTACGACACGAAATGAGGTAAATGATTTTGGAGATGACGACAAAAAGGTTCAGGAATGGCGGCCATGAAAATGAAGGTTTACGGTATTGCATAGGATGAAGTTTGAACTGAATAAATTCTCTTGAACATGTTGGTGACACTAAGATGAATTGGTAGCATTGACCCAAAACAAAGAAATGGATGGTATGATAGACCAACGGTGTGATAACCATCAAGATGAATGACCCAACTCACATAGTCATGATGATGAGGTGGAAGTGTCATGTTCAAGAGCGACTTGCTACCACAAAGTTTTCTCGGATTTTTCCATTTTCCCCAGTCATTACTGATTAAGCTTGAGGAGGATAACATATGCTTGTTGTATAATTTCACCCTTCCGGCGAATCCATCGCTATTTGATGCTTTAACGAGTCTAGCGAAGGTGAAACTCGGCCTTGTCTTGATGGACAAGTTTGTCGTTATTTGATGTTTTTAACGAGTTTAACAACAAAGACAACTCGGTCCTTTTCATGTTTAGAGAGTTTGAAAAGGGACGAAAAGGAAACTCCACAAGTTCTTTTTCATAAAATAATCTCTCAAGTCCGAAAAAGCGTAAAATAATACAAGAGAGATATCGTTTCCAATCCTTTAACGAGCTAGAATAGACAAGCGCTCGACAACCTTTTCATTTTTAGAGAGTCTGAAAAGAATTTAAAGAGGACTCCACGGGGGTTCCTTTTTCATTTTTAACAAAGCTCGAAAAAGAGATAAAAGTTTGCTTTGTGGTCAAAGATGTTCAATTTACACTTGAGCACGTCAAATTCTACTTTTTAGCTGTTAAACTTGCTCAAAACTTCATCAATATAGATTAGGAGTACCTGTTCAAATGGATAATGTGAGTAAAAACCAATGTTTACTCAATTAACATGTAAGAAATAAACATAAAAACAAGTTTTATTAGTCATTTTAACCATTTCGCTTTTACCCTTTAACTTTGGTGCTCTGGAGTAGTTTTCTACCTCAAAGTTCACTAGCTAATAGTGGAGGATACAGTGGACCGTTTCTCGTGCCATCTAGACCAGGTAGGAGCTATCCCTGTTCTCTTTCATTTTATTCCATTTATTTTCAATTTTAAGCAAAAAAAATTGGTTTTTGAGGCCCCTAGGGTTTCATTTTTTGCACTCTGGATCAGCGCACCCTTTCAATATCAAAAGGTGCATTGCATTGCACACACCTAGAAGGTTGTATGCATTGCAGTGCACTGTCTCTAAGGGAGGGGTGCGATGGGCACAAAAACCAAATTTTGACAGCTATTTTCTCCCAAATTTTCCACTGTTTTTTGCAAAAAATGGATCCTAATTTGTCTAATGGTTGCATTTCAGACATTCATCGGATCAAAATGGTGATTATATGGAGAGAATGAGAGCATGAAGAACAATATATGATTGCCCTAAACAATCAGGGAACAGTTGATGCCCTAAGGAATTGTGGGTTATTGAAGTATTTTCGATTATCTAGCATGCGACAACAAATTGAGCTTTTTACAGTACCTTGTTCGTTCTTAGGATCCTATCGATCAGGTCTTTCATATTAGGGGAAAAGTGATCCCCTTTACCATCAATGATATTTACTTTCTGACTGGACTATCGAGGCGGGGTGCCCCCATCTCATTATTAGGATTTTCCAAAGGAGGTGAATCAGTGAGAGACTATATACAACAATTCTGCCAAGAAGGAGCTCAAGCTAGCAGAGACGGAAAGATCAACATCAAGGATGTTAGTGATTTACCGTTGAAAAAAAATCCTTTTTACGCTCGCCAAACTGGCTGGCAACGCAACTTTACAGTTGGCAAACAAGTCATATATACAGTATGCTTTAGAGTGTTTGGAACCAAGGTGTTCAACTAGTGTGAGGCAATTCTTTCATCCATGAAAGAACAACTGACCAAGGTAAAGAATGGAAAGACAAAAAAATTTGGCTATGGGTCTATCTTGATTTCTTTTGCCTTGGAGAGAATTCCACTCATGCAGCCACAACACATCTCACTGGGAGTACCTGGACCTAGAGACCCACGGATGCAGAGGTGGGTAGATCTTATGGCTAGGCATGCTGGCCAGTGATTGATCTCATTTACCCCTACTTTCTTTGAGTGGTTTGACCGACAGGACATGACCTTCGCAGAATATCCATATTCAAGAATGGATTCCGTGGTGATCCAAATCTGATGTTACCGGTTGGAGCGTAGTAGAGTGCTATTGGTAAATTGTTTGATCAAAGTGTTTTTGTTTTTAAAGTTTCTACTTTTTTTATGTTTTTTTTTATTGCCAAGACTAAACAAACATTTTTATATGTATGCAGATGTTGGACCTGTTCGACCTGCGGGACATCAACAAGAGGTAGGTGTGCCAGTACAGAGAGCTGTTGGGAGAGCAGTTCTTCGAGACTTGGATTTAGCAGAGACACTGGCCAAGCTACAGGATCACATAGAGGGTTTGACCCTAGGTATTCCGGATGTCCAGATTGAGGAGTTACCTATGCGATTGCAATGCCACACCATTGGTGTGCCGAGTCGTTGGATGAGACTCCTATGCATGATAGCACAGGCTGTGACCTGTTATCATGAGCAGCACTAGTCTACTTGGATATTTTCTGCATACATTTTTGAGTTTTTTGGGTCAGATGACCAATTTTTGTCTTGGACACAAACTATTTGTACAAACTTATATACAACTATCTATTTTACTTTCAGAGTTTTATTATGGTTAAGTGATGCAATCTAATTCAAATGATGATGTGAATTGAAAATGTTTACTTTAAAAATGTCGCAAATGTCTATTTAACACATAGTTCACTAGAGAATCAGTTAATGTGTTTAGATTTCTGGAAATATGCTGATATTGAATAAACTCAAAATACCTTTCCAAAATACGAACTCTAAGGAACATGCGATGAATTGCTAGGTTTCGGATGGTATAGATGCCAGTAAGTTGTAGTACAACAAGTTGTGAGTCTAGCCTAATGATGATTCGGCGTATGCCAAGTGAAATGGAATCAGAGAGGAGTTCAATCAACGTGCTATACTCAGCGATATTGTTTGTCGATCGTCCAATACATATCCCTCTAAAACTCACTAACTCGCTACTTGGAGCGAAAATGGCCCATGCTGCAGAAGATAAATTCTACGTACTACAACTAGCTCCATCGACATAACCAACAAATGGTTCCGAAAAGTTCGACATCTGCAACAAATGTGAAGTGGATTACCTAACCAAATAAAAACTCTGAAAGAAACACACACACAAATGCAATCAAAGCATATATACTGTGAGTTTTACTACATTTAACTAAGCATAGTAACGTTTAAGGTATAGCCCGTTTCAGGGCTGCGACAATGGAATCCCATCATAGTCCACTAACTCGTAGGCACCTTTTGTCAACACACGCTTAACAATATAAGGGCCCGTCCATAGCAGTCCAAATTTTCCCGCTCTAATTTTATCAGACTCCTGATCGTAAAGCAAGACTAGGTCACCTTCTGAGAAGACACGAGGCTTAACATTTTTATCATATTGCGCCTTGATGCATTTTTTATGCGCTTCGTTTGTCACTGCAACATCATGACGGGTTTCATCCAGATGGATTAATTCCAAGAAACGCGCTTCTTCTTCAGAAGTGTCAGGTAGCAGGTCAATTGCGAGTTTGAGAGACGAGATTTCACATTGGATTGGTAAGACTGCTTCCAAACCATACACCAACTAGAAGGGTGTAAATCCGGTTGCATTTCTCATCAAGGTTTGATATGCCCACGAAGCTGAGTACAGGATTAAATGCCAATTCCTTTTATGAACTCCAATCATTCTTTGCAACATGTGCTTAAGGACTTTGTTGATAGCCTCAACTTGTCCATTAGCTTGTGAGTAGTATGGAGTAGAACTATCATGTGACAGTCCTAATTTGGTAGTTAATTCAACCATCATGTGATTGTGAAAATGTGACCCATGATCTGTAACTATGGCTTGTGGTACACCAAATTTGGCACCCACATGGTTGAAAAAAAATAAAACTGTTGTTTCGCCACTGTTGTTAAATGTTGGCATCGCCTCAGCCCATTTGGTAAAATAGTCAACATAAACTATAATATACCCATGCCCCCCAGTCGAGGTGGGGTTACATGTCATAAAGTCAATGCCCCATTTTGCGAATGGGCCAACAGCAATGACTGGATGCAGTGGTGCAGGTGGTAATCTGGTTTTACGGTCAAATATCTAGCAAGCATGGCAACTTCTGACAGCAAGAATGCAATCTTTGAATATGGTTGGCCAGAAGTAACCAGCACGTAGAATTTTCTGTGCAGTTGCGTAACCAGATAAATGCCCCCCACAAGCACTTGAATGACACTCATTCAAATCTTTTTCGGCCTCCTCATGAGTAAGGCACCTACGTAAAATCGTATCGACACCACGACGATAAAGTGTATCACCAATGATTAGATAATATTTGGCTTGGTATCGAGTACGTCGCTGTTCAAAGTGAGAGGTATTAGGCCGAAAAGCTTGGGTCTGGAGATAGATCAGTATATATCCATACCATGGATCACTTGACGAGATAAGAAACAGAGACTCATCCAAGATTGATGCTTCTGATGTTAAATCATTGGAGGATGAGGGAAGATTGCAAAGTAACTCGGCAAAGACAAGAGATTTCTTTGATTTAGACTTGATGAATTCCAAATCAAACTCCTGCAAGATAACTATCCATTTAGAATATTTGCCCCCCAGCAATTGACATGACAAAATGTATGTCATAGGGTTGCAATCTGATATAATGGTAGTTTTACGAAGGAGGATGTAATGACAAAATCTCTACACAGCTTGAACGACTGTCAAGGCTGACTTTTTGACATATGAATACTTACTTTCTGTATCATTGAGATTATGACTCAAATAGTAAATAGGATGTTCAGTTCCACTTTCTTCTTGAACTAAAACCATACCAATGGTTGTATCTGCAACGGTGAGATACAGGTAAAAGTCTTTTTTATAGTTTGGGGCATACATTAATGATGCTCTAATCAGGGAATATTTGAGAGCATCAAAATAAGCTTGCGCAACTTGGTCCCAATGGAAGGGTACCCCTTTCTTCAATAGACGCGTAAAAACTTTAGCTAATTTAGCATAGTTTGGAATGAATCTCCTTAGAAAGTTTGCCTTCCCTTGAAGTCTCTGTATCTGTAACAAGTTTGAAAGTGGAGGCAAGTTAAGGATTGCCTGAACCTTAATGGGATCGAGTTGAATTCCATATTTTGAAACTACGAATCCAAGAAATTGACCAGAGCCAACACAAAAAACACATTTATGTGGATAGAGTCTTATCTTGTAGTGTCGACATCGTAAGAATATTGCTCTCAAATGTTATGGGTGATCAGACCGGTTTCGTGAATGGGCAGGCAAATCATCAAGATAAGTTTGAACAATGTGCTTGATGTCATGAAAGGCATAATTCCTCTGAAATGTAGCCCCTGCATTCTTCAAACCAAAAGGTAACTTTCGATCAGCGAATGTGCCCCACGGACAAATAAAAGCGGTTTTTTATTGGTCCTGTGGGCAGATATTGATTTGATTGTAGCCATAAAATCCATCCATGAATGAAAAGATTTCACATCCGGCACATTCGTCAATAATCTGGTCGATAAAAGGTATAGGATAATTGTCCTTTGGACATGCTTGGTTTACATCCCTATAATCGATGCACACTCGAATTGTCCCTTGTTTTTTCATCACTGGAACAATATTAGATACCCAATTAGTAAGAGGTATAGGGAAAATGAAGCCAACACGCAAAGGTTTTTCAACCTCTGCTTTAATGGCAGTGGCTTTCTTAGGATGAATAGGTCGAAGCCGCTGTCGTACTGGTTTGACATCAGGGTACATTTTAATCTCATGTTCAACAATACTTGGGTCAATGCCCAGCATCTCCTCGTAAGACCATGCAAAAATATCTCTAAATTCACGAAACAGAGCACAATAATTACCAAGTTCCAATGGAGAACAGGATTTGCCGACATGAATGTTTTCTACGATGTTAGGCTTGGTCAAATGTTTATAGAAATTGTTTCTTCTATGTTTGAAAAATTACGCTCAAAATCTACAGTATTTGCAGAATTTGACATAAAATCAACGATCAATGGGTGATTTAGTTCATTTGAATAATCTTCAATGTCATCTAGAAGGTGGGAACGATGATGATAATCCTCCCACGGTGCCTCTCCTATCATCATTGGTTTGACGATTCCTTCATCGGTAGAATGTATACGTGAAAAAGGATCTGAAGAGGTACCATATTCTAACGATCTATCTACCCATACAATTGTTGAGTGCGTATTAGGGTTTGCCACACAAGCTCGAAAAATTGATTGCTATGATGATTCAATGGGGCTGAACGACAACCCCTCACTATGAGTATCAATTTCAAAGTGATTGGAAACTCTCGTAAAATCATATGATGTAGAAGAAAGCATGTTGCAAGTCTCCACTCTTGCCACTTACGCCAAACCAGATGGTGACGGGAGGGTGAAAGTGCCCATTAGGGAAGGATCTTTAAGGAGACCTACTCCAACACTTTGAAGTGACAGTGGGTTTCCATGTATCAATGGAATGCTTCCCGTAGCCTGTGAACTATTGGCAAAGAAGGCTAGCTGATCAATGACTGTGATTCCACCCTTGAAATGGAATGCAATCGTATGAAAGTATGTGGAAATAATAGCAGCCATAGCATATACCCAAGGCCTTCCTAGTAAAATTTTGTAATCGAGGAGTCCGTCAACTACCTCACCTTCAACAGTAACCGTCTTACCCCCTAGTTCAATTTGCAGGTTACTCAAAATCCCATATGGAGTATATGTTCTTCCATCAAAGGTTTTTAACGTAGTTGGTGATTGTGACAATGGCAGTGAACCAAGTGTTTTCCAGCAGCTCATAGACATAATGCAAGTAGATGCCCCCTCATCAATAATAATTTGGTCAACATTCTTATTGAGAGCTTTTACTTGGATTAGGAAAGCTAATTGCATCGGTAACTGTGGTGAATATCCCGCATGGTTCAAAACCACAAGATTCGAATCCGCAGGATCTATTCCACCTATTGCTGACAATAAAGCTTGTTTCTGGGAGGGACAATTTTGCAACACCTCAAGTGTCGACATAGCGGAAGGTGATTGAGCCAGATCTTCCACTATATTATAGTTTTGAGCTGCTCAAGCACGAGGGTTGAATGTTGATTTGTGCACAACTCCCCTTGGTGGTTTTATTGCCAATTCAAGTACAACTGGTGGAACAACTTCAGGTGAAGCCGAGGTCGAAGTACTAGGTTGATTAGTGGCCTGATTATTCAATGACGATGGATTTCCATAATCTTTGTTTCTTGTTGACACCAAAACATCGTTTTGTGGATTTGTGATGGATAACATGAGTACTTGGGATGTGGAAGCATTGTGAGTTGCAACCAAATGTGTCTCCGGGGTAGGAAATGGATCTATCAACACTGCTGATGTGGTCGAAGTCTTTAAAAGTTTAGAGACCTCAGAACGATGTGAACAATCTCTTGTATAGTGCTTGTCATTACATATCAGACATGGATAACGAGGTTTCCTGGCTGTGGTAGGGGATTTAGATGATTTCTCTGGAGAGGGATTTTCTTGTTTCTTTTTGTTATTCTTCCCCTTTTTCTTACCTCCTGGTTGCTTTGGATTTTTGCCTTTATCAGATGACACATCATTAATCTCTGAGGCATGAGTGTTTTCTGATGCATTAGTAGCTTGATTGGAAACAACAAGAGTTTGACCAGATGGTATTCTTGTCGCCTGTGTGCTTGAAGAACCAATCACACCGTCACCGGCATGAGAGCCCCTACTCGATTGTGGAGGTGGTGGAACAGTGAAAGCTAGTCTAGGTGCATCGGGAATTTTATCATAGAGCGTTCCAGATTGTGTGTAAATCAAATCTAAGTATTGGTCACGAGTGATAACTTGCTCTTCTGTGACAAATCCTCCTTTTACCACATCCTCGGTGATTGATTGCAACAAGGACTTTATGAACCACCCAGCTAAAAGCTGATCGGGAACATATGTCTTAACCATTCGACAACAATGACGCCACTCATGAATATGATCTGAGATATGGGTAGCAGTAGTCTGTTTAAAGTTGGTCAAGAGCTTCGTTCCAGTCTTGTATCTGATAGGTAACTGGAAGTGGGTCAAAAAGGTAGTGGCTAAAGTGGTGAAGTTATCGAAAGAAGCTCTCGGTAATTCAATGTACCATTTAGTAGATGGACCAGTAAGTGTTCTTTGGAAAAGATGAAGTCTAATCGAATCACCATTCAAAGTGTTGGATGAACACCATAAATGAAAGGTCATAACATGATTTGATGGGTCTTCTCCAAGATTTCCGTTAAACTTTGGAATATTAGATGGTAACTTATGCGGAATTACTAGCCACCAAGGTGCATATGTGATTGGATCATTGGTGAGCCGGTTTAAATATGGTAATTCTAAAGTTGCTACGAATGGAAACTGTCGATTCAAGTCAAGTTGAGCATACCCAGGATATGATGGAATTGCCTGTGCAATAGGTCTTTGCATACCAACATAGGGCATCTGCATTTGGTAACCTTGGTATGGTTGTTGAACAAAACCAGTATAAGATGGTTGTTGATAACCATACTACATTTGTGGTTGTCCATAACCTACAAAGCCTTGTTGCCCAGGACCTTGGTAAGCTTTATATTGACCAAAACCAGGTTGAGCTTGTGAACCAAGTCCAAACTGAGGTTGGAACTATTGGAACTGGGGTTGTTGGAATTGCGGAAACCACGATTGTTGAATCAACTGTGGTTGCCCAACAATGAAAGGTTAACTAGGTTGTGAATCAACTATACCAGTGTAAGCCTAGGTTAGTCCAAATAAAGGTATACTAACCTAAGGTTGTTGCTGAGCTCTAGAAACAAGTGGTTGTTGTATAACAACTTGAGAAACTTGAACCTCTTGACTTGAAACTTGTGGTTGCAAGAGAGAAGGATCAGTTTGTACCGATTGAGATACAACAGTTTGAGCTTGTGACTGTGGCACAGTGGTAACAATAGGTGTAGTAGGAATAGTTGACACAGTTTGCATTGGTTGTGTTGGATACACAAGCCTTGGTTGAGTTGGCATTGCTGGTTGCCAATGACAAACTCTAATTCCAGGTTGACTCGAATATTGTGGGAAATTACCATATGGTTGTTCTCAAGAATAAGGAGGATACGATGAATAAGCAAATTGCTCTCCATATGGTGGCTGTTAGTTCCAGTCTTCACAGCCTGTCACCAGGGATCAACATGAGCTCTTACTATGTCTGGTTTTGTTAGATGTTTTACACATAATTTTCAGCACAAAACATGTCACAAGTGTGTCCATCAGAAGAAGCTCAGAAAAACCTTTCCAACAGTATATCACACTCCCATAACTGGCTCCCGGATTAGAAGATATGATCGAAATAAATGAGTGATTCTTGGTTATGCATGTTTTGAGGTCAGTTGTTGCACACAATGACAAGTTTAGTACAAAATCAGTTTGTAAAATAATGGTAAGGAATTTTTTAAAAGTGAAAGAGGTTTTTGTTCACCACATACCAAAAAACAAAAACCTCCTTCAGTTTATGCACAGGTACTACTATGTGGTAGATATACAGTGATATTTGGAGCTTACATTAAAACAAAGCAAAATTTTCATATTTTTTACTGTTTTAGTAATTTTAGTACAGGGCCATTTTACAATAGATGGAAAGTAATTTTGAAAAACCCAAGGAGGTTTTTGTTAAACAAAATCCATGTAACAAAAACCTCTTTCATTTTATTCATAGGTGTCACGAATTTGGATGACTAGATCTTTACAGCTCATTTTCACAGATTTAAATTTTTAACGATTTTCTGTTTTAGAGATGATTTTATGGAACATATTGCAAGAAACTGGAAATGAATTTCCCAAATTTGAGAGAATTTTTTCTCATAAATAACCTTATCTACAAAAACCTCTTTCATTTTTGTAACAGGTGCTATGGTTTAGGAGATACGAGTTCATCTTCAACACCTATTTTCAGAAATTCGGCCCAAGTTTAATGTAACTGATTCTATTTTGAAGAAAATGGTTGAGCTCAATTCCCTTAGTACAAGGATGAGAAAATGTATATATTTTATGAATTTCATAGTTTAGGGGTTGGATTTTGGCATAAGGTTGGACTTTTGAGAAATCTTGGAGCTTCATTGCATACATTTTTCAGCAGTTTTGGCTAAGGAATAGAACAGGGTTTGCAACACTCTATGGGATTCATGTGGCATCTTGCTTTGATATTGTGTTTCCTTCTGTAAATGTAAGTTTACTTGTGTTTTATGTATGTCATTATCTCTCTTTCTTATTCTTAACTAAAACAAACAAGGATAAAGGTAGAATCCATTGAAATTGCAGTGCTCTACCTAGGGTTTGCTTAGTTATTGATGTTTTCAGCTGTTTGAAGAGGATCCCTGAGGTTTTCTTGCCCTCTTCAACTCCTCACCTGTCTAAATCTCTCCATTTCATTAAATTTGAAGTATCAAATCACTTTCCTACCTTGCCCCATTGAGACCTCTGCAAAACTGAGCCTCATTCCCAAGACCCAAAAACTGCCTTTCCATTTGAGCCAACAAAATGTCATCAAATTCAATCAAACCCTTTTGCACAAATACCTAGCCTAAAATCAGTCTTCATTCAAGTCATCTCAAGCCTCATTGATCATTTTTGCTGAGATTGACAGGAGAGAGCCCTCTCCCGACCTGGTAGGGCTAGCTACCAGGTTAAGCTTGGTTTGATGTTACCCTAGATCCTACCTTTCTCAGCCTGAGGTAGATTTAGGCCCTAATAGTGGCAATCCAGTATTTAATGGATGTATAGGTTTTTTTTTACTAGATTGCCCAACCTGATACTGATGTGCAGGATCAAATTGTTGGGTTCCCATTAGAGAAGAACCAGGTAAAATTCCGGTTGAGGACATGGGTGATGACCATGGTGCAGAAGCAACCCCTGAGTGGGTTCCTAACAATGATTGGTAACCAATCGGGATGGAGGATTCACCATACAGGTATGACTCAGGTGTGGTAGAAAACATTGAAGGAGTTACAACAGAATATTCTTCTGCAACTGCATCAAATGATATAGTCTAGGATGTTAACAGTTGTTCAGCCATAGTTAAATGGCCCAAAAGTTATCCTAAAGATTTGACGGGTACTTAAAAGGAAGCAGGATCAGATGAGGCAAAGTAATCAGGAGTAGTAGGGTAAAGATAAAGCCCAGTTCGAAAGTGAAACGGGGTTCCAAGTGTGGACTCTTCTACTAATTCCTCCTCTATGGCAATCAAACCTGGTGGAAGGACTTAACCATCAGGTTCGTAAAATATTTCTGGTGTTGATGAAAGTGTAGTTTCAACAGTCACTGATGTCTGAGGGGTAACAACTTCTGAATGCAAAATTCGAAGTCCAGATGTTCAGGTAAATGAACAACAGTTTCAAAGGGAGGTTCCTGAACAACTTCAGGTTCAGATGTAACTTCTATTTGAACTGGAATAGATTTTGGATGAACTTCTGGTTGAACTGATTCAAGTTCAAAAGCACTTCCTTGTTGAACAATTTCAAGTTGAGTATCAACTTGTTGTTGGAAAACCTCGGTTACTGTTTCACTAGGATCAGTGTTAATGTCCTCAAGTAACTGTGAAACATCTTCTTTAGGAACGGATGTACCAGAAATAGTTGGAGTAACTGGAGTCTCTGTAGCTACCGAAATAAATTTTTCAGGTAACCTGGATGAAGAACCAGGAGTTCTTGATGTACTAGACTCAGTTAAACGAGACCGCTTTGTCCGGATTAGTGTCACTTCGGGAGGCAAAGGCGGTTGGCTCACTTTTCTCCGTGAACGACAGGGTTTGCGTTCATGTTCCTCCACGATTACTGATTAATTTTATTATCAAAAAAGAAATAAACAAAAAGGGGTAACTAGGCAACTATGAACTCCAGAATACCTCCTGGTGAACCAAGAAGTACAGGCAAGCAATCTCCCCGAATGCTGTGTTTGGTGTATCACATTTGCAAGGCAGCCGACTTAGTTACTAAAGGATGGATAGCAACCTAGTGTTGTCCTCCCATATATACCTAAAGGTACGTGGAGGCCCAGTCCATATAAGCGTTGTCTAATGCAAAACCGCACAATGAGAGCATTCCCATATACTTTACGTACTGTAACACTATGTTATATACCCAAAGGTACGTGGACGAGCTACGATATACTCACGTACTGGAATGAGGTATCACACTAGGGATGTATTGCAAACAACTTAGTGACAACTGCTTGGTTTAATGATGCCAGAACACGTCTCTAGCCTAGAACCACTAAATGTTTTCGTTAATGACAATGCTCCATTACGTAAATTGATATTCATTTTAAGTTGATCTTGCTTAGGAATTTTCCTTTTGAGTTCACCACGTGATGTATTCTGAAATTCCTAGGAATGCAACTATCATGATAAGAGTTCTTTCCATTCAATTTTAACAATGAAAATCCTAACTACTTAGGGATAGAGCAATCAGATTTCTTTTGATCATAGAGCAAAGAGCACAATCTAAATGCAAATTCCCTACACTATTCCTTTTAGCACACACAAACTCTTTTCAATGCAAATGCATGTATTTCTTTTCAATTTCCCTTTATGTGAATGATTCAAAAAAGGAAACTAATGCACAAACGATCAACGAACTCTTTTCATAGAAAAGACAATTCTGCAACCATTTCTTTTCAAGGAAAGGAAGACTCTATGACACTTTCGTTTTCAAAGAAATGAGGAATTACGACACTTTCAATGAAAAGACTAATCATATGCACATATCACCCAATTGATCATTCATGAATGAAGATTTGACGACAATTCAAGTTTCGAAGGAAAAGATGATTTTACGACACTTTCTTTCGCTAAAGATCAATCTATTAAAACTAACTTTCAACTATAGATTGAAAATGACAAAGTAAATACATAAGAAACATTTATCAATCCTAGTTTAAGTAGGGCCAAATTAAGGAGATGGAAAACTATTTTTAGAGACAAAATATCATTGAAATTCAGCAACTCATTCAAACAAGAGAAAATTTGAAAAAACTTTAAGTTCCTAGATGGGAAATTGACCCTCAAGGGATCAGCATAGGCAACAGTTAGAGACAATGCGCTGAATCGCTCTGGATATATACGGAAAGTGCACTGCAGCGTACTGGTGTCCTTCATTAGACTGCGTTGATGACAGTGAGCAATTCTGAAGGCAATTTTGACACAGTTTCAACTCAATTTTCAATGAAAGAGGACTGAAAACAATCAACGACCACAAGTACAGTATGTAGAAATGTCTTAAGAGGCTGATAAGCTACTAATATGGATAATTTGGTTTCCCCAGTGGAGTCGCCAATTTGTTTTGGGAAAATTTAGTGTTCTTGGACAAACGCTTAACCCTCTAGACTAGTAGCTCAATCTAGAAATGATAGTACAAAACATTCTCTACCTTTCCTATAAACAATAGATAAAATAAGAGAACAAAGAACCTACTTGTAACTTCCGCTTGTTCCTTATCTCCCTTGACCAATTCTGTTGCTCTTTCCCGTACTTAAGCCGCTTGAGAAGTACCTGCACACAGACAGAAACAAGAACCCATCAAGCGTATGATAATGATCTATTGATTAAAAATAGCATGGAATCAGATACATGATAAGAATATGAAAGCATCAAAAGACAATACAAGCATATGGAAAAAGATTTGAATACTTTATTAGTAAAAGGAAGAATTACAACCCAATTTTCCTGATTCAGCATCATTCTTCCAGTTCAATCCCATCCTCTCCTCACAATAAGCAAGACACTTTGACATCATTACAATACTTGCAATCAGCTCAAAACTCATACCAACAACATCTCTCTACAATTTCCAGCCTCCTGATCACTTAGATGAGTGGTCTTTTTATAGGCGAATGAAGGAGTTTATGCCATCAATGGTGATAATGAATGCCTTTCTAAATTTAGAAATCAGTTCCATGGAAGAAGGGATAGGGGATTGATGTTCCTTAACTCCCTTTCTCATCCAAATGCGAACTCAAAGGATTGGTTATCCTTGAGGAACATCCAATGGATAAGGAATCTTCATACCCTCACGGAAATTTGCTCAAATTCGCCCAGCACAGGCCAAAGAGGGACCAAGTGCGCTGCATAGCACCCTGACAATGTATGGTTTGTATTGCAGCAGACCCTAATGAAGGCCTACCTATGCTGATCTTCTTAGAGGCAGTTTTTGGATGTTTTCAGTGATGGAACTTCTTGGGAAGTGAGCCATTATGATGTTCAACTTCTTTAGGGCATGTAACAACTGCATTAGGGGTTGATGGGTCCTAATAGTATCGATCTGTAAGTTGGGGTTGATGTGCCCAAATGGATCTGTAACGGGAGGAACCATAAATTGCTCAGGAAAGTGCCATAATATCAAGCTATCCATGGAACAATATGTATTGAATAGCCCAAAGCTTTCCATTTCAATGGGGGGTGCTGATGTTATACTAGGAGTCCAATGGCTACAATCCTTGGGTATAATAGATTTTAATTTTCAAGAAATTTTCATGAAATTTTCTTCATAAGGAAAGGAAGTTGAAATAAGGGGTATCATTATTATGACACCAGCTCACAAAAAGATAGAAAAGAGAGATCAACGCCTTAGAATTCAGCTTCTTCGAGGGGGCAACCTCCTTTACATTACACAAATGAACAATTCTTGGATGATACAAATGAAAAGACCTCCTTTGTATATATAGGAGTCTAAGGGGTCATAACATAATCAAAGCCGACATAACAATAATAATGTAAGGGCACAATAATAACAATAGTGGGCTTCTATGTGGCACAATAGTAACAATATGGGCACTACATGGGTACATCAATATAATAAGTGGGTTGTACTAATAACAATAAGGGGTTACACTAGTAGTATAGTGATCTGAATGGAAAATGGCATCAACCCATGGTACTCATCCACCCATATTATTCATCGACCCATGGAATTTACCCATGGTATTGTAAATGGCATCCGCCCGTGGTATTGTAAAATCCACCCATGGTATTCATTCACCCATGGAATTTACCCATGGTATTGTAAATGGCATCTGCCCGTGGTATTGTAAAATCCACCCATGGTATTCATTCACCCATGGAATTGACTCGTGGTATTGTAACTGAAAAATACTATAAGTAACAAGTCACATTTTGTAAAAGGACAGATTGTCCGCCACAATGTAGCCTTTACAGTTCAGAGGCATGTAGCCATCACATCTCTTCTCATAGATAAGCTATCATCGCCCTAGCTGGTTTATTTTCATTACTATTCTAAATAAAAGTTTATTTGTGGTTTTGTTTATTGGGCATTCTCCTATTTTTCTTCTGGCAATTCAAGTTTTTAGATCTTGGGGTCCTTTCCCCCAAGATCCATTGCAAGTTTTCAGATCTTGGGGGTCTCTCCTCCCAAGATCCATTTCAATCTTTTAGATCTTGGGGGCCTCCTCCCAAGATCCGGATCAGTGGTATCAGAGCAGGTTATGATTCCATGGGAATGAGGGTTTGATGCATGTTTCAGTTTCAAATTTTGCAGCAATATTCAACAAACTTCAGGCACGTGCTACAACCTCCACAGAGCACTTTCTTGGGTCAAGCAGGAAGAATTTTTCTTTTCTCATTTTTTTTGCAGGATTTTTTTTTGGGCGGCGACTTTGCAGATCAGATCTGAAACATTTGGTACAAAATTTACAAAATCAAATACCAGATCTGGATTCCTCTCGAAAAATCACCCAATTTCAAAAAAAAAATGGGTCAAATCGGAGTCCGGATGTGGGAGATATCGCTGATTTAAAATCAGCTATTTTATCAGAATTTTTGTGACGGCGGAACTGTTGCAGCACAAATCTGAGATCTCAGAGTGCCCAAATAAGGATTTTCATCACATGGGAATATGCAAAATGGTCCTTCTGCTTCCAAAAACAGGTTATAATAAATATTCTGAGTTATATTGGCCGAGTTATGTCCATTTTAATTCTGGAGCAGCATTCAGAGTGGGTTTCCATTGGAGACGTGCCCTCCCACCCCACTTTAGTAGGCACCTGCTTCACATTCATCAGTTTCAACATAGCAGCAATCGGCTTGGGTTATTTGGAGATGTGCCCTCCCACCCCAGGCTATGTAGGCACCTGCTACTTCATCAGCAACCAACATCACGGTTGTGGCTCATCCACAAACCCACACTTCATCGAAGTCCATTTGCTAGGCCGTACACTGTTAGTATCACAGTTGGTCACAAGCATTACAGGGTATCTCTATCCTCGGATCTTCGTTCTTCATGGTTATGGGTCATCCAAAAACCCACAGTTCATCGAAGTCCATTTGCTAGGCCACACATTGTCAGAATCACAGTTGGTCACAAGCATTACAGGGTATCTCTATCCTCGGATCTTCATTTATCAGGGTTTTGGGTTAACCACGTAAAACCCTTATCTTCAATGGATCTTCATATTCAACAAAGGCTTTGCAGGAGGGAACTTTACGCAATGGGGACCATTGCTTCTTAAGGAGGGAGGAATGATCCGAATGGAAAATGGCATCAACCCATGGTACTCATCCACCCATATTATTCATCGACCCATGGAATTTACCCATGGTATTGTAAATGGCATCCGCTCGTGGTATTGTCAAATCCACCCATGGTATTCATTCACCCATGGAATTTACCCATGGTATTGTAAATGGAATCTGCCCGTGGTATTGTAAAATCCACCCATGGTATTCATTCACCCATGGAATTGACCCGTGGTATTGTAACTGAAAAATACTATAAGTAACAAGTCACATTTTGTAAAAGGACAGATTGTCCGCCACAATGTAGCCTTTACAGTTCAGAGGCATGTAGCCATCACATCTCTTCTCAGAGATAAGCTATCATCGCCCTAGCTGGTTTATTTTCATTACTATTCTAAATAAAAGTTTATTTGTGATTTTGTTTATTGGGCATTCTCCTATTTTTCTTCTGGCAATTCAAGTTTTCAGATCTTGGGGTCCTTTCCCCCAAGATCCATTGCAAGTTTTCAGATCTTGGGGGTCTCTCCTCCCAAGATCCATTTCAATCTTTTAGATCTTAGGGGCCTCCTCCCAAGATCCGGATCATATAGGGGCCTAACATGCCCCTCTCCTTCAAAAAGCGTTGTCCTCAACGCTTGAGTAGTTCTTGATGCTTCTGTATAAAATTCTTGTCCTCCCATGTGGAATCTTCAGCGGGTAAGTTCTTCCACTTGATGAGATACTCTAAAATTGACTGATTTCGTAGTTGTCAGGTTCTTGTTTCTGTGACTGCTCCAGGTTCCAATATGATTTTTCCTTCCTCTTCAATTTCTGGAAATATTGTTTGAATTGGGATCTTTTGCAACTTTTGAATAAGTGGCCATACTTCTTCGTCCTTCTTCCATTCATCCCTTGCTTCGTTTATCCAATCTGGTTGGATAATAGAAATAGCACAAAACAATGCTTCCACATCCTCATCCTTGAAGAGTCTTCCAATTCGGTAAGGTCGCCATTTTTTAAGTGCATGTAGTATTGCCAACATTTCCTTCTCATAAATAGCTTGCTTGAGATGTAGCAGTAAAAATACCCAATCACCTACATCAAAACATTTTTCACTACGATGTTGATCTACCTGTTGTTTCGTTTGATTTTGCATTGATGTGGCATTATCCTTTAAAAGTTGGAGAACTTGTTGTTGATGCTCGATGTGATCTTTCTCTACTTGAACCTTTTTCTTCTTGATATATCCTTCTATCTCTAGAGTTTGAGGAGTGGTAATTTCTTCCAATCCTTTACAAGATATGGTCAGATTCATTTCTTGATGCTCGATGTGATCTTTCACTTCTTGAACATTTTTCTTCTTGATATGTCCTTCTATCTTGATAGTTTGAGGAGTGGTAATTTCGACCAATGAATTACAAGATATTGTTGGATTCATTTCTTCTTTCTCGATGTGATCTTTCACTTCTTGCACCTTTTTATTCTAGATATGTCCTTCTATCTTGCGAGTTTGAGGAGTGGTAATTCTTGCCAATGCTTTACAAGATATGGTCTGATTCATTTCTTCTTTCTCTGGGGTGCGGTCCTGGCATATATCCTCTTCTTTTGATGTTTCTTGATCATTTTCTTCCTCCTCTTCATATTCTATGTAAACTAATTTCTTCTCAGCACACTTATGACCTTTAGTGCATTTTCTATCACAATTGTAGCAAAGCCCTTTTTCTCTTTTTTCTTCCAATTGTTGTGGTGTAACCCTTGTAGGTTGTGGAAGGCTGGGAGAAACAACACTTCCATCTTTATAGTTGTGAGGGGTATGCTTCCTGGTTTCCATAATTTTGCTTTCTAGTATGTCACAAAGCCCTTTTACTCTTTCCAATTGTTGTGGTGTTGCTCTAAAGAAGGTGTTGCTCTTTGTATCCTCATAATGTGCTATCATTTCCTCCGTGAAAATTGACCACATAACAAGTTGTTTATGAGAACAAAGCCCTTCATACCATAAAAATTGATCTAGTTCTAAATATGAAGATGCAATACATACCTTTTGTAACAGTGGTACACCATGTAGATCAAAATATTGCTCCATCTGAAGTATCCAATTTACCGGATCCTTGCCATCAAACTTCCTCATCTTGCTTTTTCTTGATTTTAGGAGCTCGATCTTGAAATGACTGTAAATCTGTACTTTCATATCTTTAAGTTCTGAAATTGCGACCTGTAGTATCCCTCTGCGTCCTCTTTCCAATGCCACCAGTCTGATCCAAATTGGATTCTCCAAGAAAGAGTTATGCACAATCTCCCAAGATGACCTGATTATAGACCTTTCCAAAAGAGCGAAGTTTTATGAAGTGCCACGTGTCACTGTTTCGACCTTTGGCTCAGAAAAATATATAAAAGAAACAACAGTCCGTCCTCTTTCTGTACCTTCTTACGAAATTTCAATCCAATGCTCAAAGAGAAAGTTATGATGATTTTTCCCCAGGTCGCCTGTTTGGAATGTAATTTAGGAGTCTGTAAAAATACCAACTTCCCCAGATCATATCTCTACAAATAGAGCGCAAAAAGCTCTGAAATTCGGACCCGAGATTTAGCACGATTTCTTCTCAAATGGGTTTTTTGTTTAGCTTCTGAAACGTCGCAGAATAAATGTTATAGCGAAAATGCCACGATGACCTGTTTGGAGCAACGAAACCCTAGAATCCAAAGCTCTGATACCAAATGTTATGAAACCAGCTCACAAAAAGATAGAAAAGAGAGATCAACGCCTTAGAATTCAGCCTCTTCGAGGGGGCAACCTCCTTTACATTACACAAATGAACAATTCTTGGATGATACAAATGAAAAGACCTCCTTTGTATATATAGGAGTCTAAGGGGTCATAACATAATCAGAGCCGACATAACAATAATAATGTAAGGGCACAATAATAACAATAGTGGGCTTCTATGTGGCACAATAGTAACAATATGGGCACTACATGGGTACATCAATATAATAAGTGGTTTGTACTAATAACAATAAGGGGTTACACTAGTAGTATAAGGGCCTAACAATCACAGGGAAATCGAGAAAGATAATCAGCTCTAACGGAATGACAAATCTTCTAAAGAAATAACAACGAGGCATAATTGCACAATTATGTTCACTAGAGGTTCCCACATTGAAATCATCTATTTCTCCAGATCTCCAAAAAGTCTTGGACAATCATTCTAAGGTATTTAAGTCTCTCAAAGGCCTCCCACCTATTCCTGATCATGATCATGCTATTCATTTGATTCCAGGAAGTGTTCCTCCAAACATCAGGCCTTACATATATCCTATGCCCAAAAGAGTGAAATTGAACATATGGTTGCAGAAATGCTAGAGGCTGGTATAATTCAACCTAGTCAAAGTTCTTTCCCTGCTCTAGTAGTATTGGTTCACAAGAAGGATGGATCATGGCGCATGTGTCCAGATTATAGGGAGCTCAACAAGCTCACTATTAAAGATAAATTTCTCATTCATGTCATTGATGAATTATTGGATGAACTGCATGGATCAATTTACTTCATCAAGTTGGATCTTCGTTCAAGATATCATCAAATAAAAATGAAGGCTGAAGGCATTCCAAAAACAACATTTAGAACTCATGAGGGTCATTATGAATTTTTGGTCATGCCTTTTGGCCTTACCAATGCACCTTCTACATTTCAAGGTTTGATGAATTCCATTTTCAAACCCTTCCTAAGAAAATTTGTGTTAGTCTTTTTTGATGATATACTAATCTACAGCAAGTCTTGGAAGGATCATGTTCAACATGTTGACAGGGTGCTCAAACCATTGGAGGAGAAACAATTATATGCAAAATGCTCCAAATGTTTCTTTGTAGTACAAGAGGTGGAATATCCTGGGTCATATTGTATCTCATGAAGGTGTTAAGGTAGACCCTAGAAAAATTAAAACCATTAAGGAATGGAAAATCCCCACATCCATAAAGCATCTACGAGGATTTCTCGGGTTGACGGGGTATTATCGCAAGTTTGTTAAGAATTATAGGAGAATAGCAATGCCTCTAACAACATTATTGAAGAAAGATGCATGTCCATGGAATCTAAAAGCAGTGAAGGCCTTTGAACATCTTAAAGAGGCAATGTGCCAAGCACCGGTATTAGCTACACCGGACTTCACAAAAACCTTTATTGTGGAATGTGATGCCTCGGGAAATGGAATTGGTGTTGTTTTAATGCAAGAAGAAATACCCATTGCTTTTGAAAGTCGTCCAATGAAAGGAAAGTATTTACACAAAGCTATTTATGAGAAGGAAATGTTGGCAATACTACATGCACTTAAGAAATAGTGACCCTACCTAATGGGAAGACACTTCAAGTTAAAAAAAGATCATGATAGTCTTAAATACTTTTTAGAACAAAGATTATCTTCAAAAGAGTAGAAAAAATGGGTCACAAAGATGTTGGGTTATGACTTTGAAATCGTCTACAAAAAAGGGAAGCAAAATGTTGTGGCAAATGCACTCTCAAGAAAGGATGAGGATGTGGAAGCATTTCTTTGCGCCATTTCTATTATCTAACCAGATTAGATAAACGAAGCAAGGGATGAATGGAAGAATGACGAAGAAGTGTGGGCACTCATTCAAAAGGTACAACAAGATCCCAGTACATCTGATACATTTAGCTAGAAAAATGATTCTTTATGGTACAAAGATCAGTTATACCTATGTAAGAATTCCCAACTAAAACAAAATATTCTTAGGGAATTACACACCTCTTCCTTAGGAGGGCACTCAAGTTTTCTAAAAACTTACCACAGGGTTAAGAAGGAATTTTTTTTCGGATGGCCTTAAATCAGATATTCAAAAGTTTGTGGCGGAATGTTTGGTTTGCCAACAAAATAAAGTTGAAACAATTAAGACCCCAGGTCTATTACAACCTTTATCGATTCCAAGCCAACGTTGGGAGGAGGTTTCAATGGATTTTATCACAGGTTTACCCATGTCTGAAGGAAAGAGTGTTATCATGGTGGTAGTTGACAGACTTACCAAGTATGCACACTTTTGTGCATTATCTCATCCGTTTAAAGTGAGTAAAGTTTCTACTACATTTATGGAAACAATTCAAAAGCTACATGGAAACCCAAAGATTATTGTAAGCGACAGAGATCCCATTTTCCCTGGAAATTTTTGGATAGAATTATTTTCTTCTCTTGGTACTCAGTTAGCTCGTAGCTCATCTTATCATCCTCAATCTGATGGGCAAACTGAGATAGTAAACAAATGTTTGGAAGGATATATTCATTTCTTTGCATCTGATAAACAGACACAATGGGTCAAATGGTTGCCTCTGGCTAAATGGTGGTATAACACTTCCTTCCATACTGCAACAAAAACGTCCCCATTTATGGCACTTTATGGATATCATCCACCATCCATCACATAATATTCAAGAGAAAATTCTAAGGTTCAAGAAGTGGAAGATCACATCAAGCATCAACAACAAGTTCTCCAACTCTTAAAGGATAACCTCACTTGGCGCAGAATAGAATGAAATAGCAGGCATATCAACATTGCATCAAAAGAAGTTTTGATGTAGATGATTGGGTATTCCTATGGATACAACCATATAAACAAATGTCCCTCAAGCAAGCTAAGAAGGATAATAAATTATCACCAAAGTATTATGGTCGTTACAAGATGTTGCAAAAGATAGGTACTATGGCATACAAATTGGAGCTTCCTACAACTTCCCGAGTGCACCCAGTTTTCCATGTTTCATGCTTAAAGAAGGTTATAGGTGACAATCTCACAGTTCAAACAATATTGCCAAAACTTGATGAGGAAGGAAAAATCATATTGGAACCTAAAGCAGTTAAAGAAACAAGAACTTGACAGCTATGAAATCGATCAATTTCATAGTATCTCATCAAGTGGAAGAACTTACCCGTTGAAGATTCCACATGGGAGGATGAGAATTTTATACAGAAGCATCCAAAACTACTCAAGCATTAAGGAAAACACTTTTTTGAAGGAGAGCGGTATGTTAGGTCCCTATAATACTAGTGATTCCCCCATTACTATTGTCATTGTATCCCTTATTGTTATTGTTGTGGCCCTATTATCCCCATATTGTTAATATTGTGCCCCATAGAAGCCCATTATTGTTATTTTTGTGCCCTTATATTATTATTGTTAGGTTGGCTTTGGTTATATTGTGACCCCTTAGAATCCTATATATAGAAATGAGGTTTTGTCATTTGTATCATCCAAGAATTGTTCATTTGTGTAATTTAAAAGAGATTGCCCCCTAAAAGAGGATGAATTCTCAGGCGTTTATCTCTCTTTTCTATCTTATTATGAGTTGGTTTCATAACAAACTTAGACTAGAAGAAGAATATTATGCACTTATGTAAATTATAATCATGGTCCATAAATACAATAAATTTAAAGTCAACGCCTCTCCTGATTATTAAATACAAGTCATGCCGATGTTTTTTCATTTGTGCAGGGCTAGCTAGGCTTGGTGATTGAGTATAATTATTAGATTCACACGTCATCACAACGATTCATGAGTTTGGAGCTATGGATCTTTTTAGGTTATGTAGAGCTTCATACCATCACTGAGTTAAGCTCTACACAACTTCTCCCCACCTCGAACTCCACAACTTATTCACACAACTTCTCCTCACAACTTATCTCCTCCACACAACTTCTTTGTACCTCGAACTCTACACAACTCCTCCACACAACTTATCTTGTAAGCCTATGGCAGTACATTTTTAAATATGATCCCTTACCATTATTTTCATTTGTTACTCATTTTGTTTAATATATTTTCATAATAATTTATTAATAATTTAATATTCTTTCATATTTTAATAAAACAAAGTGAATCGGAAAAATTATTAGTGCCTTGCAATGATTTATGTGTGATTATACAGTAAGAGGATGCCAATGTGCGAAACTAAAAAATATTATCAATACAGTGAAATGGTTGGTGATAAATATAACATCTATAGGTCAATGTATAAATATATTGCAAGTCATTATATTGGAGAGCAATGCCGAGCATGGTTCCCATGAAGGCTTGCGAAATGGCTAATTCAGAGAATGCTTACAAATGGCAATGCAAAGGAGAGATTACAGAGCTATATTTTCATAAGTCATTAAACTATCATTGAAGCTTGTGCAGAAAGCTTTGTGTGGAGAACTTTCATTGTGTGGAGAGCTTTGTGCGAAGAACTTTCATTGTGCATAGAGCTTTGTGCGTAGATATTTCATTGTGTGGAGATTTCTCTGCACTCTACATTACCTTTAATCAATTAATTAGTGGTAGAGACAAGGACTATGTTGCATTGTGATGCCAGCCTAAGCTGCAAACACCATAATGATGCAGCCTAAGCCACATATACCCATAGTATGCAAATTCTATTGCATGTCACACTATGTGTGTCCCAAGAATTCTAAAATATTCCTTTGTCTTAGTAAAACCTTCACTTAATCAAGGTTAAGGCTCCTTAAGCAAACTCTATGTGGAAACATATCATTTGACTCTCCAAGTCTAAACTTTAATAAACCTTTAAGCAGAATTAGGGTGCGCGAGAAACTACTTACGCCTTGTGAATACCATCCACGTGCTTAATACGAAACTTAAAGAACTTAGCTTAACAAAGGTTTATCGCTTAATCTCCACCATTCATCTTCTTGACTTCATTTACGCAACTTAATCTTAGTCGTCTATCTCCCTTGCTTTCATTCATTGATCTGATTGATCTAACAATTCCTATGCGCTGATACTTTCTTTTGGCTCTTACTATGTAATCACTCATTCGACTTTCTTCCTGTGTATTTGCCTTCGCCTTACGATCTTCACTTGTTCTGATCTCAATCTCTCCTCACGCCTTTATGTCTTCTTCACCTTTGTTGTAACATTAAAGGCTTCCTCCTGTACTGTCTGTGTGTAAAGCCATAACACTCCTATCTGGTACTCCTTCTCTGATTCTACACACCTACAACCTAAGTTACACATAAATACTCTAGTCACACACATAATATATAATTAAAATACACAGTACACATCATACAAACTCAAAATCGAGTAATCTGTATTAACAAACAAACATTTACACAAGAATTTCTTCCTTGGCCTGATTTTCAATATCAGTGGCCTTTCTTTTCCTGCCCGTAGGCTTAACTGACTGACTGACTGACTCTCTACCTCTCTTCTACCTGTCTACTATGCCTTTTAGGCTTACATTTATACAAAAGGTTTTGTTTAACTAATTCTAGTTCAGATCCTTAATCTGTTGAACTAAATCCTTAATATCCTCTAAGTCCACCTTTAACTTTAGTAATCCCTAAGAATCCTCTCTAGTTCCTAGAATCATGACACCACTTTCTAGTCTAAGAGTTACAATTGATTTCCAACTCTCTCATCATCACTCATGTTCTCTTACATTCGATAGCATTTACAAATATCCTCACAACATCTAATTAATTCCTATTTGAATCACTCAAAACATTAATAATTACATACATAGGAATCCAACTTCCTTGAAAACACAAGACCCCCTAAGTTAACTAAAATGTAATGAAATTGTTGAGATGTATGCTCCTGCATCAGACTCCCAAGGTTAAAGTAATCATGATCTCCTGATCATGTGCTTCCGACCTTTGTCTTCTTCGATCCCATACTTTGTTTTGTAATTTGCCTTTGGTTGATGTTGTTGTTTGTTGCTGTTCTCCAAGTTTCCACACTTTATGTTGCTTTGCTCCACTAGCTAAGCTTTCATAGTCTACTGCTATCTTTCTATTTCTGTTGCCCCTTGGCCTTCTGACTATTGTTTTCTTTTGAGGCACCTTCATCATCAATCCTATTATTCTTTCAATCTCTATGTCCAATTTATATTTTGACTGATAATTACTTTGCCACTTGTTGTTGTACTCTATCCCTTCATCTTCAAACTGTTGTTCACTGTCTTCTCTTTGAAGTTGTTGGATCCTTACTGCCGCCCTTTCATCCTTACCCTCTTGTTGCTTTCCAAACAACCTCTATTCAATATCTGGAAATTTACATTCAAAAAGTAAATTGTCCCCCAATTTCCTTTGTACTTGATTCCTCTCAAATACATCACTATGCTATTTTTCAATTCCAGCATACTCTCTTTCCTCTTCTTTGTCAACCCTCCGTAATTGTCCTTCATTTCCTTGATTGATTCTAACAATCAATTTAACTTCTTCAAGCACAGTAGCTTCATGCTTTTCATCTTCCTCATCAGCATGTCTGACCTGGTAACTTCCAGTCTTCTTTAGTTCTGAAACTGACTATTCAACTTGAAACATATATGTCTCATTCTCATCAAATCCTGTAATCATAAAACAATTATCAAAATTAAAAATATAAGGTCTCATTACCTTTTCCTTCTCTGGCAACATCTCAGTATGCTGCTTTGAGTTTTCCTTAAATTCCTTTGTCAACACATCAGTATGTTGATTTAACCTCTCCTTCATATCATCTGTTTCAATGATTTCTCTCTACTTTGGTTCAAAATAATGAACTCCTCCTTCTGTAATGTCAGTTTGCTAAAATTTCATTACCAACCCCTTTTCCTTATGATTGTCATTCATGACAATTTCTTTGTCTTACTTTTTCAGCAACTTATCCTGAGTATACATCCTCTGCTTTTCCAACTTCCTTCTTTGAAAGTCTAATTTTCCATATAACTCTATAATTTCAATTGGAGTAGAATTTGGAAATTTCACATAAGTTTCCATACCTTCCTTTGTTATTGACCAATCATCAGATGTCCTTTCTCCCTTTGCTAAATCTTTTGCATAGACTTATTCTTTCTCTAATTCTGTGGTTGTCTTTTCTTTGTTTTGAGACAAATCTGCCTCCCCTTCTTCTTTCTTAACATCTTTCAGTAGATTTCCTTCTCCTTCAATACATTTTTCATTGCTATCTCTCTGTAAACCTCCTTCAAGAGTTATCCTTGCCTCATCATCTGCATTAATATTCTCTTGCATTTGTCCTTCATCAATAACATTAATCAAATTCATTAGATTACCTCTCTGAGACAATATTCCTTCATTCTTCACCAGAATAAGATCTTGATCTTCCATCTCTATGACAACTTCAAATGACAGTCTTCTCTCATTGAGTAACTCCTCCATAGACTCTTTCTACTGTAACTAGTCAAATTCTTCCTCTTCTGAGAAATTTTCTTTGTCACCTTTCACTTCAAGATCTTCATCTATTCTGAAGACATCTTCAAAAGGTTGCTTTTCTCCTGCAATACATGCAATCATACACAAACTATCAGTTTTAAAAACATAAGACATTGTGGTCTCACTTGATGCTTCAATCATCATATCTCCTTTTTGTTTTGAATTCTCACAATAATTCATAAGATCTTCCACAGATCTCTAGTCTTCAACTTCACCCAGAACTTCACCCTATTCTGCTTCACAAATGGAAACTTCCATTTCCAACTCAGTTTCTCTGAGTTCTTCTACCAGCCACTTTACTTGCTTCTATTGTAACCTTCTCTATAACTCAGACCACTTCACTGCCTTTTTCCTCAAGACCCAACCTTGTCTTTGATTTTCCTCTAGTATCATCCTTAATACATTGAGTTGTTCTTTTAACTCTGCAATCTCCTTGTCACACTCCTCTTGACTCATTCTCTTGTCATTTACCTTGGCATCCTCTTTCTTCACTTTTCTTATGTTGTGGTCTTCCTCGGAACCTCTGTTTCCTCTGTTATGACTATCAGTAGTCATATTCTTCTCTATATTTATGAGTTTCTCACTCACTTACTATGAGCTACATTAAAGCCTCTGCAACAGCAAGTCCTCCCTGCTGCCACTTGTTAGTGTTGGTATCTTCATCCCTCTGTCAGAGATCAAATTCTCTTGTTGCATTGCATATTAGGCGTCTCGCTCAGTTAGCTGCATTCCATTAGGAGCATGGATCATCTGATGGTAGTGGCTTGTTTTACATTTTCCCTCATGTCCTTTACCTGCTGGCCCATTTCCATTCATCAAGATCATCTGCAATCACTTTTTGTCTTTAAATTTGCAAGAGTCATTTCTAGGGTTTCAATTTCATTAGGTCTAGGGTTTCATCAAAAAGGTCTTCAAAATGTCCAATAGTAGCCAGCAGGTGCATGAGGAGGTTGAATAAAGTTCCAATACCAATAAAATTCACAATCTCATGCTCAGAAATGTATTTTCAGAGTATTTTAGGTTTTTGTTGTATAAATTCATGTAATTTCATTTCTCTTATATGTAAATCACTTCAGTGGCAACCCTGGTCACCTTGCCAAGCTTCAGTAGCTCCATCCCCTGCAAGGCAAACAAAAAATCAAGTCATTCAGTTCATCAAAGGCATAAATAAAGTAAACTGCCCAAACAAACAGAGTTGAAAAAGTAAGTCACATTGCAAACATTATAAAAGTGGGTTTTATGAAGGAAAAATCAAAAGATCTTGTATATAAGTCATTTTTACAATTCAAAAAGCTCATTGGCATGCAAAGAAGAAAGATTGAGCAAAGTGAAGGTCGTGATTGGAGAAAGAAGCAAAATTGCAGCAAAGAATTCAGGTTTTGGAGGCGCGGCGCATTGGGTCACCTCCCACAGTGTTAAATTTACACTAGCGTGATGCATACAGGAGGCGTGGCACGTTGGGTTTGTGGCACGACGCATAGAGCTGCCAACTCTGATTTCATCATTAACTCCCTCAAATTTCAAAAATTGCTCAAGTATTCTAGTGTGAAAGTAAGTCAAGCCCTTTTCCTTGCTAGTCAAAGAGGTTTTCTTAAAAATTTATGGTGGTTGTGTGAAAAAACTCAAACCCTACTCCCTTGCAATTTCTCAAAAAACGATTGCCTAGGGTTTGCATTTGTCATTTTGCTGCCAAGTTCACTCCACCACTCCCTCACTTTTGATCCCTCCATTTGTTTCCCAATTTCATCCACTCATTCCCTAACTTCCATATTCCTAAAACAAAAAGTCATTCACCCCTATCCCCAATTCTTATTTTCCCAAATCATAACTACAAAATCCCCAAACCCTAATTGTTGTCCCTAAGCTTACACACTATTCCCTAAACTCCCTATTTCCCAAAAAACCTATCATAATATTCCCAAAACCCCTCATACCCTCTCCCTCCATAGTCCCTCATACATTCTTACCCTTGGTGGCAGAAAACTAAAATCACCATAAATCTCTTCATACTCATCAAGAAAACTCACACATTAGCAAGCATGGAATCTGATCCTTCATATGACCGAGATGAAGAGACACACAATGACTCTCCTACAGAAATGCATGCACCAAGGAGACCTCACAAGGGTGGCAAACATATACGAGAGGAGCCTACTTCACTTGCCGAGTTGCAGGCCTGCCCTCTTGCTATCACATGCTTCCAACACCAATCCTGTTATCAGTTCTGTGAGATGGTTGCTAGAGTCCAGTATCATCATGAGTTAGCCCGGTTGTTTGTGCTTCATCTACATAATGGCCAAGCCACTCTAGCTGGTGTGACATTCACCTTGACACCGGAGTCTATTTCTCTAGCAACCGACATTCCTAATGTCGGAGAGCAGTGGAATAAAAGGCAACAGATTGACAGGGAACATTATTAACCATACATCAAGCTCGATTATTTGAGACAACTCAACAGATTTTTTCCCTTTCAGTACCTAAAAGACTCATATGCTCCCTTGATGAAACTCATAATGAAGTATTTCAGCGATGAGGGCCAGTTTTCTTGCCTATATGCTTATCATATCAGATTGTTGATGCACTTTACCAGGGTGAGAATGATGAATCTCCCCTACTTCATGTGTAGAAATATTGAGAAGATGACCACCATAGTACAATAGAAGACTCCTCAGCAACAGTTTAACAGTATATACCATTTTGCACTCATCAAAATTGTGATCATGCATCAGCTTGGTTTGTAGGGCATCTCATGGGACGATTTCATTTCTCATGAGTTCTTCACAGCTCCTCAAGTACCTCCGGAGACTTTTCATGAGACATGTGGACCTTCTCATTAGCAGGAGGGTCATGAGACACAGACCGCTAGTGTGCCGGTGTTTGTCACCTATCAAAAGGGCACTAGACGGTTGTTTGCAGCAGCAAAGCGAGTATTATCTCCACCGGGGGTGGAAGGGGTCTCGCTTCCTTCATTAGCACAACAAGTTCTAGATAAGGGCAAGAGCCCATTACATGATGAGGTGCCTTCAATTGAGCAGGAGATCGATTTCATTCTCATTCAGGACGATGACACGGATTTGGGCCCACAAAGCTCAAAGCTCAAGGAGGTCATCCAAGAGCAACAGGCAGACATCAATGCTTTGTCCCTCAACTTGGAAAGAGCTGAGTGGATAATAAAGTACCTGGAGGAAAGAAACAAGCAACTAGAGGATCATCAAACCATAATGGAGCTTAGAAACATACGAGAATACCGGCAAGCTGCCAAAAGGGGGAAAGTCAAGTTTACAACACTTGAGCAAGAAATCAATGCTGATCGTGAGTCTTGGTTGGAGAGGACTAATATCCACTTGGAGAGGATGTTGGAGAAGGCCATCAATGAGAAAAATATGTTGAGAAACATGGAATATCACTATTTGTCAAGGAATATGGTGTGCCAAGCTAGAATCAGGAACTTGAAGGCCAAGTTGAAGAAGAGATCGAGGAGGCAAAAAGCGCAAGATAAAATTCAGATCTTGGCTGAGGCTTCCTTGGCCCAACATAGCACTTGATGGAGAACACTCAACCCAAATTTCAAAAAATTTGGGGCACTTTTTGCATTTTTGAAATTTTTGGGCTAAAACACAGAATTTTCTGCCCAATGCGTCGCGCCACCTGGCGCTCGCTTTTGATGGAGGCCTCCAAATGACAAAAACTCAACATATTTGGATTTTTCTTGGAAAAATATGCATGCCTACCAATGGCCAAGAAATTTTGACAGGTTTTGAGCCCCCAAAAAGGTCAAAAACACCCAAAAAATGACCTTACTGCCCCTATTTTGACACACAGGAAGTAGTGTTGGGCGAACTCGGTTTTCGAGGGGCAAATGAAGGCCAAATTAAAAAATTCCACTTTTTTTGGAAAGTAGATAGGCAGATCTTTCCAACAAGCACACTTGGAGAAAATTTGGACACCGGGAAGGCCTCCAAAAGTGGCTGCAAACAAGCATTACGCATAGAGAAATCAGCGTGGCGCATTGGGGAAATTTTGCTCAGTTTGACCAAGTATACTCTGTTTTTCGCCTAGTTCCTTGACAGTTTGACTTTTCTCTTTCTTAATGTCAAACTTATGATGTAATTTAATGTAAATTGATGGATCTTGATGTAATTATGTCAAATTTTCACTCATGGAGGTAGATTCATCTATCAAAAAGTAGTTTGCAACTGAATGAATCAGTTCCCTAGTTTCTAGAGGCAAGTTGTTCCACTGCCTAATTTGTAGTTCTCAGTTTAGAATTAGTTGGAACAGCTCCTAAACTCATGAGCTCGACCCCTAGAGGCTAGGATGAGTTGTTGTTTCCCTATATCTTGTGAATTTTCAGTCATTAGCATGGTTGGACTTTTAAGAAAGCTTGGAGCTTCATTGTATACATTTTCTCAGTAGTTTTGGCTAAGGAATAGACCAGGGTTTGCAGCACTCTATGGGATTCATGTGGCATCTTGCTTTGATATTGTGTTTCCTTCTGTAAATGTAAGTTTATATGTGTTTTATGTATGCCATTATCTCTCTTGTTTCTTCTTAAGTAAAACAAACAAGGATAAAGGTGCAATCCATTGAAATTGCAGTGCTTTACCTAGGGTTTGCTTAGTTATTGATGTTTTTAGTTGTTTGAAGAGGATCCCTGAGGTTTTCTTGCCTTCTTCAACTCCTCACCTGTCTAAATCTCTCCATTTCATTCAATTTGAAGTATCAAATCACTTTCCTACCTTGCCCCATTGAGACCTCTGCAAAACTAAGCCTCATTCCCAAGACCCAAAATTTGTCTTTCCATTTGAGCCAACAAAACATCATTATATTCAATTAAACTCTTTTGCACACATACCTAGCCTAAGATCAGTCATTACATCAGTCATCTCAAGCCATTATTGATCATATTTTGCTAAGAGTGACAAGGAGAGAGCCCTCTCCTGACCTGGTAGGGCTAGCTACCAGGTTAAGCGTGGTTTGATGTTACCCTAGATCCTACCTTTCTCAGCCTGAGGTAAATTTAGGCCCTAACACCACTTACCTCACCAAGCTTTCCTCTGTACCTGGTCTTTTAGCAAGCACTTGGTTCTCTATTCTCTCGAACCCCTTTGAGCACTTCTCTCTACTCCTTCTAGGCTTCAACTCATCTGCACCTTTTAAGAACACAACTGTCCTCTTGTATTTCATTCACAATGAAATACTAGGTTCTGACCACCTCTTCTTTCACTCAGAAAGTCTTACCAGCTTTCTTCATCCCTTAGCAATTCTAACCACATCCTTTGTGGAATTTCCTTTATGATCTTCTTGTGAGCTGCAACAATACCTCTGCAGTAACAAGTCTCCTTCTTGCTACACATACGTCACTAAGTTTATCTCCTCTAAGCTCAGTCTTTTGGCATCTCTCTGGTTCTCTCCTCTGGAACCAATTGAGCACTCCTTGCTTTAGGTTGCTGCAATCTTCTCACCTTCAAGACCTCTGCATGATCTTGTTCTACCATTCACCTGCACGTTGAATGGATTGTTATCTGTTTCCTTTGCATATGCAAGTATGCTACACTTTATCTCTGTGTGCCTTCTATTTGTCAGATTTAAAACCTAATCTCCTCTTACCTGCATACATGTCTTCAAAACATAACTCTGTTCTAACTTTTCTCAAAGAATTCTTATACACGGAATTTCCTTATTCTGCTTTGATACCTAATGATGCCAGCCTAAGCTACAAACACCATAATGATGGAGCCTAAGCCGCATATACCCACAGTATGAAAATTCTATTACATGTCACACTATGTGTGTCCTAGGAATTCTAAAATATTCCTTTGTCTTAGTAAAACCTTCACTTAATCAAGGTTAAGACTCCTTAAGTAAAATCTATGCGGAAATGTTTCATTTGACTCTCCAAGTCTAAACTTTAATAAACCTTTAAGCAGAACTTTATATGACCCTTCATAACCCTTGGTTAATTTTATTACTTGCACATATTAACCATACCATGGTCTTTAGACTTTGGTTAACTCAAACTTAACCCAAATAACATTAAACCCGCTTATTTCTATTATAATTCCCATATAATAGAAATATTTCATAAACACACTTAAACCTTACCTTTCCGTTACTTTTCAACCTTTTGCACATATTTCAATGCTCTCCTTACCGCGTTAAATCTCCATTGTCGATCTCATTCTTCGATCCGACGGTTATCACGTCACCCGATCATTAATCATCCCGGATGATCTCCACCGTTGATCTCCTCTGCCCAATCCAACGGCTGTCGCGGTACCCGATCGCCAACAAGCCTGATAGATCTCTACCGTTGATCGATCCCGCTTGATCCAACCGTTATCGTTCAATCTCACGCAGATATTTTCACGACCGATATCAGAATGAGGGCACGCGAGAAAAGTGGTTTTCTCCTTCCATCGGGTGCTACGTGTCGGCCGCTAAATGGAATCACGTGAAATTTTGAAAAACCGCTTACCACCTTTAGGGTGCACGAGAAAATACTTACGCCTTGTGAATACCATCCACGTGCTCAAGACTAAACTTAAAAAACTCGACTTAACAAAGGGTTATCACTTAATCTCTGCCATTCATCTTCTTGAATTTATTTACGTGACTTAATCTTAGTCGACTATCTCCCTTGCTCTCATTCGTTGATCTGGCTGATCTAACAATTCATGTGCACTGATATGTTCTTTTGGCTCTTACTATGTAATCACTAATTCTACTTTCTGCCTGTGTATTTTCCTTCACCTTACGATCTTCACTTGTTCTAATCTCGATCTCTCCTTGTGCCTTTATGCCTTCTTCACCTTTGCTATAACATTAAAGGCTTCCTCCTGTACTGTCTGTGTGTAAATCCGTAACACTCCTCTCTATTACTCCTTCTCTAATTCTGCACACCTGCAACATAAGTTACGCAGAAATACTCTAGTCACACACACAATCTATAATTCAAATACACAGTACACATCATACAAACTAAGAATCGAGTAATCTGTATTAACAAACAAACATTTACATAGGAATTTCTTCCTCGGCCTGATTTTCAATATCAGTGGCCTTTCTTTTCCTACCCGTAGGTTTAACTGATTGACTGACTGACTCTCTACCTCTCTTCTACTTGTCTACTATGCCTTTTAGGCTTACATTTATACAAAAGGTTTTGTTTAACCAATTCTGGTTCAGATCCTTAATCTGCTGAACTAAATCCTTAATATCCTCTAAGTCCACTTTTAACTCTAGTAATCCCTAAGAATCCTCTCTAGTTCCACGAATCATGACACCACTTTCTAGTCTAAGAGTTACAATTGATTTCCAACTCTCTCATCATCACTCATCATCACTCATGTTCTCCTACATTCGAGAGAATTTACAAATATCCTCACAACATCTAATTAATTCCTATTCTAATCACTCAAAACATTAATAATTACATACATAGGATTCCAACTTCCTTGAAAACACAAGACCCCCTAAGTTAACTAAAATGTAATGAAATTGCTGAGCTATATGCTCCTGCATCATATTGCAACTATTACCCTTGTTTCCTAAATGTATTATATTCGAAGTACCTATTATGGAGTTATTCGAAATATAGGTAATAAATTGGTTCTTAACTTGCTATGAATTTTTATTTCACTTTAATATGATAAATATATTTAATTTGATTTAAGTTGAAGTGGTTTGATGGGATGATTTAGAGGTAGGTCTTGTACTTTCTACTCTCGAGTTTAAATCTTTGATAAGATTTTGAATAATTATGATAAAGCTAAAAGTTAGGCACCCCTTGAGAGTGAGACCTCATTACAGATGTTTCTGTGGATGTCTCTACCATTGTTAAGTCATAAGTTACCTATTAGACACTAGCTTGCCGATTGGTAAAATTAAATTAGGGGTTATAGTAGCAATTAGTTAAATTTGAACTTGGGCTTCACCAAATAATCTTAACTATTTACCAATTGCTTTACATTATACACACACACACCTACCTTAACGTGATAAATAAGTTTGAACATATTTTATGTGTTAAGAACAAGGTATTTTTTAAATATTCAAATATTTTAGGTTTGAAAAGTCATATATATAGAATGTAGGTGAATATTCAAGAAAAAAAAACATGTAATTTACTACTAAAATTAGTACTTTTTTTGCAAATATCATCTCTTTAATCATATATATGTAAAAAATAGTCGAATTTTTAACCAAATGGACAAATATTTTTTTCCAAAATATGTCCAAAAAATAGCCAATTAGCTAAATTTTGCCCCTAAAATTTTCCCAAGTTAAGAAGTCAGCTTTATATTAAGTTGAGCATTATTATGCATTTAATATATGAGATTGAGATGAGTAAGTAATAAAGATCTCAATATAGAGGTTTTGATGTTTTGCATGTTGGTGTGTATACCATTGGATCTAAAGTCATTTAATTCTAAAAGTTTACATATTAACATATAGAGCATTAACACTTTACAACTAGATGCTTATTAATGGTCATTAGCATGAAAAAAGGAAGAAGAAAATGTAGAATATGATGTCATTTTATTACCTTACTAGCCTAGATCCATCTAACTCTAGATCTATCATGTGCCATGTTGTCACTTACTGCAAAATGTGTTTCCAGTTTTCCAAAGTGTAAATGAGCAGAGAATCTTGTAGTCATCTTCCAAGTCGAAGGAGGACTTGAAGCCTACATCAGACCCTCCCCATGGGATAATGCTCTAAACAAGATTTCCAACGATATGTGGAAGTCCAACAATGGACTCCTCGATCAAAAGATATGGTCTACTGAAGTTCAAGGATTGAAACCTTAGGAAGGAATATCGGAGGTCCAAAGATATCGGTGATCGCAACATCAGAGAATCAGCCATATCGGTGATCGCAACATCAAAGCATCAACAATATCGGCGGTCGCATATCGGAGGTCTAGAGATATCAACACATCACAACATCATAGTAAGGCATATCGACGATCGGAGAATCAGAACTTCTGAACATGAGAATCTTTTAAAAAGTTGTGATATGGGTAAAGCGTCGATAGTGTTAAAAACCGTCGGGGATGCCGATAAAGGATTAACAAAGGATTTCATCATAAAACCAAAGGTCGACGGGCCATTTTCTCTCTCCTCTAACAGGGCACGTGGTGGCATATGATTGGTCCCGATAATCCACAGTGGGATCAGACGTCAATATGATGTGGCGGTATGGAAGGAAATGTGGTAGGAAGTTTTGGTGTTTTGAGGGGACCTAAGGGGAAAAATATGGGTGACACGTGTCACCACTCATGAGGTTCCATGTGGAGCAATGATGTTATATCGGAGGTTGGCATATCATAGGTTGAGGATGTCGACACTTTGTAACACTTGATACTTGAAAAAGTTCTGATAAGGTGGCTTCGATATTGGGCATGCACCACGGTTGCCAAGACTCAAAGAATCAAGGGCACTGAGCACTTAATGAAGGAAAAATAGTCCCTGGCATGAACAAAAATGCTCTAACAACTCAAGGCTAAGCGACAGGTCACAACCCTTGGTCCTATGGTGAGAAATGCGGGAAGGGCTAAGTGGAAGGAGCTCGTCATATCAGAGGTCGACAATCAGAAGATTAGAATATTGCACCACTATGAAAATTGCGATATGGAATTTCTTTGATAAGAACGGTACAAAGAGTTAAAGGTGTATGGGTTGAAAGCTGCAAGATTGAATGTGGGAACAAAGGAGTTGGTCTTAGGAGTAATGACGATTGTCAAAGATCGTTGGGTCAAGGCAGCAAGGACCACGATATGCAGGAAAGAGTGTTGGGTCTGCCGTAAAGTGATACAAGCCATCTTTGTGCTTCGACACACGTCTTTAGTGAGATAAATGGAGGTATGGGCCTCAAGAAGCAGTGTGTAGGTCATTTGAGAATTAATTTCTTGGCATGGAGCTCCATACAGTCAGACAATGAAGGACTGTCAGGTCGATCTCCATTTCTACTCTGTGACAAGCAACCAATAGTTGATCGCTACCAGCTCTAGAGAGTGAGAAATTCAAGCAGTTAAGGTGAAAGAGACAGGTGAACCAGTCAAGAAACTAAAGAGGAAAATCATAGAAAAGACATGGCCTGATCAGAGGCCATCACGGGAATGGCAGGGAGATATTTTCCTCAACCACCATTCAATTTTCTTTATGTCTATTATTTTGTAATTTTTTCATTTTCAAGAATGGAATCAAATTCGATTGTAATAATTTTGGGAAGCAGAACCTTCGCATGCTGAGGCAACTAGTCGATTAGGCAGTCGGAGCTCGGCTGATATATTTTGTAACTATTCTTCAAAGCTCCCCCTCTCCTTATAAATTGAGGGAAGAAACACTTAAGAGAGTTTCCCAATTTCTGCATTCTAGTGGCCTGAATTCTGCTTTTGCAAGTTCTGAGCTATGTTTGCAGAGAGGGTGGTTCCACTTTGGTTCAATTTTCTTGTTCATAAGGTGCTCAGGCATATACACTTGTTAAATGTAATGGACTGGTGATTTGGACTCCATCTTCAAATATTAATGAAGCAGTTTGGTTGATTCCAATTGGAGAAATGCACAGTATGTTTTTCCCTTTGTATATCATTTCATGTATGTATTTCCTCTTCTGAAATTGTGTTATGAAGCTTCCAGTTTCACTCTCTCATGGTTGTATGTATGCTGCTAAGTAGTGAGAAGTACTTGTGTAAACAAAGATTTACTTGTGTTATTTGATAGCCTGCAGTAGCTATGTAATCACGGAATTACTTGTGTTATTTGATAGCCTACAATACTTGTATATAAGCACATATTTACTTATGCTAATTGGTGACAAATTTATTCACGAGGCATAGAGCTTGAGTCCTTAATTCACGCTCCACGTTTTCTGCATTTTAACCTCCTCACTCTTCCATATTTCCTGCTAGAGATTGTTGCTTAGGATTCTAAGTTATGTTCAACCCTCTACATCGATTTCCATCCTTTCCTTCCTCCTGTTCATCTATACTATAATAACAATGTTAACCTGTGTATTGTTGTGTGTAGGCCACTAGAACCAACACATTTCTCTTTGATATTAACCATATCTACTAGTGTTTATTTCGATCTATGTGTTTTCTTGAGTTTACCTTCGCGAAGGGCTCTTGAAACAATTACGTGGCATATGGAGTGTAATAGAGAGCCTTTAGATAATATTCCAAAGCACTTCTCGGATGCCCTAGGAACCGGTATCCTATCAACCTAGAGGTTGTCTCTAGGAGGCTTTTATATCTTCTGAAAGCAATTTTGTGACAAGAGATAGAAAAAGCTACAACATCTTTATGGCATCGTTGTCGGGGAACGAATCAGAATATTTTTCCCTGGGTACGACAATTTTTACATTCCCTTTGTCAGGTGAGCAAGGGAAGTGTGGGTTGAAGATCTCTCACCTTGGCGACTCCACTGTTTGAATCTTATTGTAAACATCTTTGGCCCACAACAGTATATATCAATTCCAAGCCCAACTAGAAGGTTCATGGAGGATATTAAAAGAGTTGAGCATCAAATATCAGTTTGGGGGCAGTGGTGCATGCTTGTTTTAGTTGTTGACTTTCAAGAGAACAATGGCATAAGGTCTAGTACTCAGATGTTGGGCTGGTATCATTGGAAGGTTGACCTCACTTGGGTGAATTGAGCCCTATGCATAAACATGAGTTGTATATAAATAAGCTCACTATGTGAGTGTTTAATTTCCAGTTTTTAGAGTTTATAGTTCTGCATTTCAATTTTATGAGGAAATGACTCCCAACAAATAAAGTTCCATGGAGATTTTATGGTTTTATAGGTTCAATATATTTTTGACTCCATGCCCAATGGTGAAGGCTACTAGTCTGCAGGTTCTCAGTGCCTTGCGAGTAAGGCACTGTCCCCAATTAGAGCCAATGTTGTCACTTACTGCAAAATGTGTTTCTAGTTGTCCAAAGTGTAAATGAGCAGATAATCTTGCAATGATATTCCAAGCCGCGGGAGGACTCAAAGCCTACATCAGACCCTCCCCATTGGATAGTGCTCTGAACAAGATTTCCAATGATATGTGGAAGTCCAACAATGAATTACTGGATCAAAAGATATGGTTTGTTAAAGTTCAAGGATTGAATCCTTAGGAAGGAATATCAGAGGTTCGATTTATCAGAGATCGCATATCGAAGGTCCAGATATATCGACAATCGCAACATCAGAGCATTAGCCATATCAGCAATCTCAACATCAGAGCATCAACCATATCGGCGATTGCAACATCATAACATCAATCATATCGACGATCGCATATTGGAGGTCGAGAGATATCAACGCATCACAACATTAGAGTCAGGCATATCGGTGATCAGAGAATCGAAACTTCTGAACATGAGAACCTTTTAAAAAGTTGCGATATGGGTGAAGTGTCGATAGTGTTAAAAACCGTCGGGAACGCCGATAAAGGATTAACAAAGGATTTCATCACAAAACCAAAGGTGGACGGACCCTTTTCTCTCTCCTCTAGCAAGACATGTGGTGGCATATGATTGGTCCCAATAAGCTACAATGGCATCTGATGTCAGTATGACGTGGCAATATGGAAGGACACGTGGCAGGCAGTTTTTGCATTTTGAGGGGGCCTAAGGGGACAAATCTGGGTGACACATGTAACGACTCATGAAGTTCCATGTGGAGAGATGACGTCATATTGGAGGTCGACGTATCAGAGGTTTAGGATGTCGGCACTTTGTAACACTTGATACTTGAAAAAGGTCCGATAAGGGGGCTTCAATATTGGGCTGGCATCACGGTTGCAAAGACTCAAAGAACCAAATGCATTGAGCCCTTAATGAAGGAAAAATAACCCTCGACAGGGATAAAGTCGCTCTAGCAAATCAAGGCTAAGTGAAGGTCATGACCCTCGGTCCTATGGTGAGAAATATGGGAAGGGCTAAGCGGAAGGAGCTCATCATATCGAATATCGGCAATCGAAAGATTAAAATACTGCACCACTGTGAAAATTGCGATTTGGAATTTGTCCAATAAGCACGGTACAAAGAGTTAAAGGCGTATGGCTCGATAACTGCAAGATTGAATGCGGGAATAGAGGAGTTGGTCTTAGGAGTAATGGCGACTTTCAAATATCATAGGGTCAAGGAAGCAAGGACCATGATCCACAAGAAAGAGTGTTGGGTATGCCTTGAAGTGATACAAGCCATCTCTATGCTCCGACGCAAGTCTTCAATGAGATAAATGGAGGTATGGGCCTCAAGAAGCAGTGTGCAGGTCACCTAATTATTAATTTCTCTGCATGGAGCTCCATACATCCAGACAATGAAGGAGTGCCAGGTTGATCTCCGTTTCTGCTCTGTGACAAGCAACTGATAGTTGATCGCTCCCAACTCTAGAGAGTGGGGAATTCAAGTAGTTAAGGCGAAAGTGATAGGTGAACCGACCGAGAAACTAAAGAGGAACATCATGGCAAAGACGTGGCTTGATCGGAGGCCATCACAAGAATGACAGGGAGATATTTTCCTCAACCATCATTCAATTTTCTTTATGTCTATTATTCTGTAATTTTTGCATTTTCAAGAACGAAATCAAATCCGATTGTAATCATTTTGGGCAACAAAACCTTCGCATGTCGAGACAGCTAGTTGATTAGACAGCTGGAGCTCGGCTGAGATATTTTGTAACTATTGTTCAAAGCTCCCCCTCTCCTTATAAATAGAGGGAAGAAACACTTAAGAGAGGTTCCCAATTTCTGCATTCTAGAGGCCCAAATTCTTCTTTTGCAAGTTTTGAGCTCTGTTTGCAGAGAGAGTGGTTCCACTTTGGTTCAATTTGCTTGTTCATAAGGTGCTCAAGCATATACAATTGTTAAATGTAATGGACTAGTGATTTGGACTCCATCTTCAAAGATTAATGAAGCAGTTTGGTTGATTCCAATTGAAGCAATGCACAATAGGTTTTCCCCTTTGTATATAGTTTCATGTATGTCTTTCCCCTTTTGAAATTGTGTTATAAAGTTGTCAGTTTCACTCTCTCATGATTGTAATTATGCTACGAAGTAGTAAGAAGTACCTATGTAAACATAGATTTACTTGTGTTATTTGATAGTCTGCAGTACCTGTGTAATCACAGATTTACTTGTGTTATTTGATAGCCTACAATACTTGTATGTAAGCACAAATTTACTTATGCTAATTGGTGACAAATGTATTCATGAGGCATAGAGCTTGAGACCTTAATTCATGCTCCACTTTTTCTGCATTTTCACCTCCTCACTCTTCCATATTTATGCTGGAGATTGTTGCTTAGGATTTGTGTTATGTCCAGCCCTCTGCATCGATTTCCCTCCTTTCCTTCCTCCTATTCATCTATACTACAATAACAATGTTAAACTGTGTATTTTTGTGTGTTGGCCACCAAAACCAACACATTTCTCTTTGAGATTAGCCATATCTACTAGTGTTTATTTTGATCTATGTGTTTGCTTGAGTTTACCTTGGCGAAGGGCTATTGAACCAATTATGTGACATATGGAGTGCAACAGAAAGCCTTTAGATAATATTCAAAAGCACTCATCTCGGATTCCCTAGGCATTGGTATCCTATCAACCCAGAGGCTATCTCTAGGAGGATTCTATATCTTTTGAAAGCAATTTTGCGACATGAGATAGAAAAAGCTACAACATAGGGATCAAATCCCTCAAGGTGCAAACTTTCTTTTTGGAGTTTAGAATTTGAGGAAAGGTTTGCACCTCGAGGGATTTGATCTCTCTCGACGCATGAAAGATATAGAGTTAGGTGAATCTAGGATGGTTCCAGCTGAGGGAAACAATGTCACATTTTCAGATTATCATTATTATGTATATGTTTGAGATAAACTTCATACTTTGAAATTTGCATTATAATTACTTTGCTTGACATGACCATATCATTCTCTTGTTTAATTTAGTCTATGTTGCTTGCCTTGAATGGTTTTAATGTCTGTGTTTGGATGCTTTGAGTGGTTTGTGTGTTTATGTGTTTGGATTTGGATGGTAATGTTTGTGAATGTTACAGTTGTTGTGTTATATTTCTATATGTGTATGTAATTGTATATTAGTAATTAGTTGGTGATCAAGAAGGGAGACAATCTTGTCAATAGTTTACAAGAGGATTGATATTGTACATCTATTTCATTTAATTTTAGGTATCACAACTTTTGACAACTAATTAATTCTTAATAATGTCCAAATATTACTAAATATATCTTGTAGAGTAGTTTTAATTTTAAATTTGCTCAGTTACCTCAGTTTGTTGAGATGATATATATTTTTAATAACTTTAATGATGAAATAAAAATTTTGAATGCAAAGTGACAATGTAATAGTGTTGAATGACATAAAATGTAAATAATGAGAATGTAGTCAATTAGGAATAGTCTTCATTGTGATCAATCTCAAACTATTTTCTTCTACTATTATTATTATCACCCTTGTTAGTTTTGTCATCTTTTCATATCGATTATATGAAAAGGGTAATTGAAATCATAAACCATTCAAACCTTTAACTCGAGCTATTGTAGTAAACACCATACCTTCTCTCTCTTGCTCTCCAATATTAATAGGTTGAATTACTATAACGCAAAAATCAATGCACATTGTCAACAATTTTTTTGTGCTTACACTGAAAATGCATATTGTTAATCCAATGACTTTAAAATTAATGTACCATCATACATCTAGTTACATCAAATCAAAAATCAACATCTACAATGAAATCAGTGCATCTAATGAAAGCAATCAAATAGGATTAGAAGAAAACATCTGCACTAAAAATCAATGCATCTAATCCAAGCAATAAAATATAATTAGAGATGAGCATCTACATTGAAATCAATGCATCTAGTGCAAGCAATAAAATAGAATTATAAATAAACATCTACACTAAAATCAATGCATCTAGTGCAAGCAATCAAATAGGATTAAAAATCAATATCTACAATAAGATCAATGTATCTAGTGTAAGCAATCAATATCATTAGAAATCAACATCTACACTGAAATCAATGCATCTAGTGCAAGCAATAAAATAGAATTATAAATAAACATCTACACTAAAATCAATGCATCTAGTGCAAGCAATCAAATAGGATTAAAAATCAATATCTACAATAAGATCAATGTATCTAGTGTAAGCAATCAATATCATTAGAAATCAACATCTACACTGAAATCAATGCATCTAGTGCAAGTAATCAAATAGGATTAGAAATCACCATCTACACTGAAATCAATACATCTAGTGCAAGAATTCTTCTTCCCTGTCTCCCCCCTCCATCTATATCTATATATCCCTCCATCTCTCTATCTCACCCCCAAACATACACACTCTCTGCCCATCTCTCTCTTGTCACTCCCTCTCTCTCTCCACTTTTCTCTCTTTATGACTTTGTTCTTCCCTCCCTCTCTCTCCTTCCAACTCCAACTCTTTATCCCTCCCTCTCTCCTCCTCTCTCTTGTCCTTCCTCTCTCCCCCCTTTCTCTCCTACCTCCCTCTCTCTCCCCAAACCTGTCACTATCTCCCTCCCTCTCTCCTTCTCTCTCTTCACCTCTCTCCCCCCTCAATATTTTTTTCTCCCTCTCTCTCTTTTACCCTTCTCTCCCCCTCTCACTCCTCTTGTTCTCTCTCTCTTCATTCCTCCTTTGACCTCTCCTTCAATTTATCTCCTTTAGTGCAAGTAATCAAATAGGATTACAAATCACCATATATAATGAAACCAATGCATCTGGTGCAATAAATCTTATTCCCTCTCTCACCCCTCCATCTATATCTCTATCTCCCTCCATCTCTCCTTCTTTGTCTCTCTATCTCACCCCCCCCCAAAACACACAAACACTCTCTCTCCATATCTATATATCTATTGTTGGGTGTGGAGCCTGATTATCTTCTTTATTCAGAGGTATCACCGCATTGGACCCTAGTTCATAATGTGGTGGCAATGCCGCCCGTAATATTTACGCTGCAGGGGGGGTCTAGGGGGGCTCATAGTCAATATGAGTCGTTCATTAGGTGGAGATCTGACGGTAGAAGTTATGTTTAATTTAGGGTTTTTTTCCCTAGAAGGCAACCCCTCGCTATATATGAGGGAATTGTATTGCGTCTATAAAGATCTGTATTCTGAGTGAGAAAGAGAGAGGATATTGTGTGGAAGCGAAGAGGGAATTACAACAGATCTGTTGTAGGTTGTATCTCTTCAGTTTGCTGGATAATATAAAATGAAGGACTGGCTATTTCTCCATGGACGTAGCCCAAATTGGGTGAACCACGTATATTTGTCTCTCTCTTGTTTTATGTGTTTTCTGTGTTTGTATATCTGCAATATATTTTATGTGTTCTGTTGTTTTGTAATATATAATTTTCTAACAAATGGTATCAGAGCCGAAGGTCTATTTGGCTGATAAACTCGCAGGAGAAAAGGGTTCCTGGTTCGAGTGGGAGCAATGGTGGAAGATGGTAGGTTTAGGGTCGAAAAATTTAATGGCCAAAACTATCAGCTGTGGAAGATGCAAATGGATGATTATTTGTACCAGAAAGATCTGTACCAACCATTGAGTGGAAAGGCAAAGAAGCCGGTGAGTATGACAGCCACAAAATGGGATATTCTCAACAAAAAGGCACTTGGAACAATACGGTTGTGCCTAGCGGCATCGGTAGCCTTTAATATTTCAAAGGAAACGACAACAGAGGGTTTGATGTCGACATTGGCCAAACTATATGAAAACCCCGCGGCCTCAAATAAGGTATTTCTTATGAATCATTTATTTAATATGAAGATGTTAGAAGGTGGATCTATTACTGGTCATTTAAATGAATTTAATACAGTTACTAGTCAGTTAAGTTCTTTAGGGGTAACTTTTGATGATGATGTTAAGGCTTTGTTATTTCTGTGCTCATTGCTAGAAAGTTGGAATGTTTTAGTTATGGCCATTAGTAACTCTGTCTCTGGATCTAGTACTTTAAAGTTTGATGATGTTGTCAGTGCAATCCTTAGTGAGGAAATGTGATGGAAAAGCTCCGGTGAGACATCAGGTAATGTTTTGACTACAGAGACTAGGGGGAGAAATATGGAAAGAGGAAAAAGCCTTGGATATCGCAGTAAGTCAAGAAAAGGCAGATCCAAGTCTAGAGTGGGGATAGTGTGCTAGAAATGCGGGAAGACAGGACACCTGAAGAAAGATTGCATGTCTCGGAAGGGAAAAGAAGGAGATGTGCAGCGAGAAAATAATCATGAAGCGAATGTAACAGGTGATGTGTTGCAAGATGCTTTGATTCTTTCATTAGAAAATATTATTGATGTCTGGGTGATAGATTCAAGGGTCTCATTCCATGCCACACCTGATAGGAAACATTTTCATGATTATGTTCAAGGAGATTTTGGACAGGTTCGATTGGGTGATGATAAAGCCTGTAAAATCATTGGAATGGGTACAATTTTCATAAAACTAAAAAATGGAAATCAATGGCTATTGAAGGAGGTAAGGCATGTTCTAGATCTAAAGAAAAATCTGATTTCAATAGGGTAGTTGGGAGGTGAAGGTTGCATAACTACTTTCATAGATAAAACCTGGAAGGTCACTAAAGGAGCCCTGGTAATAGTAAAAGGAAAAAAGTTTGGTACATTGTATTTATGCAATGGTATTTCTAATTATGTTAATGCTTTAACCTCTACAGGAGAAGATATGACATTGTGGAATCATACGCTTGGGCACATGAGTGAGATGGGGATGCAAATCCTTCACTCAAGAAATTTGTTGCCAGGTTTGAAGCATGTTGATTTGGAATTCTGTGAAAACTGTGTTTATGGAAAACAAAAGAGAGTCAAATTTCTCAAAGTTGGGAAAGAAAAGAAGAGCGAAAAATTAGAGCTTGTGCATATAGATGTATGGGGACCTGCTCAGGTATCATCTCTTGGTGGCTCTTGTTATTATGTTACTTTTATTGATGATGCAATCAGAAAGACCTGGATTTATTGTATTTGAAATAAATTTGATGTATTTGATACTTTCAAGAAATGGAAAGCTTTGGTTGAAAATGAGACAAGAAAAAGGTTGAAGTGTCTTAGATCAGACAATGGAGGTGAATATTGCAGCAAAGAGTTTGATAGGTACTGTTCAGAGAATGGAATTCATAGAGAGAAGATAGTTCCAGGAAGACCACAAGAAAATGGTGTGTCAGAAAGGATGAACAGGACAATCATGGAGCGTGCAAGGTGCATGAGATTGCATGCAGGATTTCCTTTACAATTTTGGGCTGATGTTGTAGATACTATTGTTTACCTAATAAACAGAGGGCCTTCAAGTTCCTTGGATGGCGGTATTCCAGAGGAGGCATGGATAGGTAAAAAGGTAAACTACTCTTTTTTAAATACTTTTGGTTGTGAAACCTTCGTCCACATTAATAAAGAAAATAGAACAAAGCTTGAGGCAAAATCAAAGAAATGTACCTTTATTGGATATGGTGTTAATGATTTTGGTTATCGCTTTTATGATTATGAAAAACACAAAATCATCAGGAGCAGAGATGTCATATTCAATGAAAAGGTTTTGTATAAGGATCAGTTGCAGGAAAAGAAACAGGAAAAAGAAAACAGAGAATACACAGTGCTTGAAGAGATCACAGAAAAAGTGATGGTGCCTGAAAATCATAATGATCAACAGCGAAAACATCAACAACTACCACAACAGCAACAACCACCTCAAACACCTGAAGTGGTGTTAGAAGATCTACCAGGATATGTAGACCCTCTGAACGATACTCTCCTTCATTATATTATGTATTGTTGACTAGTTCTGGTGAACCAAAATGTTATGAAGAAGCAGTGCAGGTAAAAACCAGGAAGAAGTGGGTGCAAGCCATGAAAGAAGAGATGGAATCCTTAGCACATAACCAGACTTGGGACTTAGTCAAGTTTCCTGCAGATAAAATAACATTGCAGAATAAATGGGTTTACAGGTTGAAGGAAGAAGATGGAGGTAGAAAAAGGTATAAAGCTAGATTTGTGGTGAAGGGGTTTGCATAGAAAAAGGGTATAGACTTTGATAAGATATTTTCTCTTGTTGTTAAAATGACTTCAATAAGAACTATTTTAAGTCTAGTAGTAGTTGAATATTTACATCTTGAACAGTTACATGTAAAGACAACATTTTTACATGGGGATTTGGAAGAAGAGATATATATGCAACAACCACAAGGATATGAGGTAAAAGGTAAGGAGAAACTAGTGTGTAGGTTGAAGATGAGCTTGTATGCCTTAAAATAGGCTCTAAGGCAATGGTATCTAAAATTTGACAGGTTTATGTCTGAACAAGGTTATACTAGATGTCATTCTGATCATTGTGTTTATCTCAAAAAGCAAAATGATGGCAGCTATATTATATTGTTATTGTATGTAGATGACATGCTTGTTGCAGGTTCTAACATGCAGGAAATAAATGTGCTCAAAACAAAATTGGCGAGCTCATTTGCAATGAAGGATTTGGGTGCTGCAAAACAAATCCTTGGTATGAGAATAACTAGAGACAAGAAGAATCGAAAATTAACATTGTCTCAGAGTGAGTACATAGAAAAGTTATTGAAAAGATTTAATATGAAGAATGCAAAACCAATTAGTATATCTTTGGCTAGCCTTTCAAACTAAGTAAGGATGTGTGTCCCAAGACTCAGGAAGAAATGACTGACATGTCTAAAGTTCCATATGCATCAAAAGTTAGAAGTTTAATGCATGCAATGGTTTGCACAAGGCCTGATATTGCACATGTAGTGGGAGTTGTAAGCAGGTACATGAAAAATCCAGGGAAAAAACATTGGATGGCAGTGAAGTGGATTCTCATGTAATTGAGAGGCACCACAAATCAAGCATTATGCTTTGGTGGTTCAAACATTGCTCTATAGGGATATGTTGATGCAGATATGACAGGTGATAGAGATAACAGGAGGAGCACAATAGGGTATGTGTTTACTATAGGTGGAACAACTGTCAGTTGGGTTTCAAAACTGCAAAGTGTTGTTGCACTCTCAACAACGGAAGCAAAGTATGTTGCTGCTATAAAGGCTAGTGAATAAATGACTTGGTTACAAAGGTTTTTGGATGAATTGGGTAAGAAGCAGGAGTTGGGCAGGTTATACAGTGACAACCAGAGCGCCATACATCTTGTGAATAACTCTACATTTCATTCCAAGACAAAATATATACAACTCAAGTATCATTTCACACGCTCAACATTGGAAGATGGACAGTTGAAGCTAGAAAAGATACACACTAGCTAGAGTCCTGCAGATATGTTAACAGAAATTGTAACCAGGGAGAAACTGAAATTTTGCTCAGTTTCAATTGGTCTTCAAGTATGATGAAGAAGATGAGAAAGAACCAGGTCCAAAGTGGAGTCATTGTCCATCAAATGAAGCAGCGAGGAAGTTGCTATAATCAGTCTCCAAGTGGGAGATTGCTGGGTGTGGAGCCTGATTATCTTCTTTATTCAGAGGTATCATCGCATTGGACCCCAGTTCATAATGTGGTGGCAACGCCGCAATTAATATTTATGCTGCAAGGGGGGTCCGGGAGGGGGGGGGGGGCGCTGCGACCTTTGGGAGTCCCCTCCTGGCGGGGGATTGGGTGCCCCCGAAGCTAAAAATAGATGTAAAATTGCCTTATAAAATGTTGTAATTTCATAGTCAATCTGAACCGTTCATTAGGCGGAGATCTGACGGTATAAGTTATGTTTAATTTATGGTTTTTTTTTCCCTAGAAGGAAACCCCTCGCTATATATGAGGGAATTGTATTGTGTCTATAAAGATTTGTATTATGAGTGAGAAAGATAGAGGAGATTGTGTGAGAGCGAAGAGGGAATTACAACGAATCTATTGTAGGTTGTATCTTTTCAGTTTGTTGGATAATATAAAAGGAAGGACTGACTGTTTCTCCGTGGACGTAGCCCAAATTGGGTGAACCATGTATATTTGTATCTCTCTTGTTTTATGTGTTTTCTGTGTTTGTATTTCTGCAATATATTTTATGTGTTTCGTTGCTCTGTAATATATAATTTTCTAACATCTATCTCTCTCATCTTCCTTCTCTTCACCTTCCATCTATATCTCTATCTCCCTTTGTCTCTATTTTGACTCTCTATATCATCCCCAAAACATAAACACTATTTCTCCATATCTATCTATCTCTACCTCTCTCTCTTTTCCCCTTCTCTCCCTCTCTCCCCCCTTCTATGTCTCTTCCCTTCTTCCCTCCTCTCTCCCTCTCTCTCCATCTCCCTTATCACTCCCTCTCTCTCTCCACCTTTCTCTTTTTGTGTCTTTCTTCTTTCTTCCCTTCCTCCCTCTCTCATTCTCTCCCCCCTTCTCTCCATCTCTCCTTCTTTGTCTCTCTATCTCACCCCAAAACATACACACTCTCTCTCCACTCTCCCTTGTCACTCTCTCTCCCTCTCTCCACTTTTCTCTCTCTATGTATTTCTTCTTCCCTCCCTCTTTCCCCTTCCAACTCCATCTCTCTATCCCTCCATCTCTCCTCCTCTCTCTCCTACCTCCCTCTCTCTCCCTTTCTCTCTCCCCCTCTATCTCTCCACCTCTATCACTCTATGTCTTTGTTCTTCCCTCCCATATATCTAGAGTTAATATATATAATGATATATTATAATATAACAAATTTAATATTATATTAAATTTAATATTGTATTAATCCAAAGTTATTAAATTTGATAATATTAATATTATAATATATTGATATTAATATTAGATTTAATAATAATAATAATAATACGAATATTAATCTTTCAATATTAATATTAGATTTAATGATGTTTTTTACATGGCACGATAACAAAATTTATAATAAAAATACATCAAATTAATATTTTCAAATATTACAATTTTGAAGTAAAAATATTTATGTCTTTAAATATTTTAATATATCCATAGGATATGGTTTTCCTTTTAAAGATTCATTTTATAAATATTTAATTAAAAGATATGTTAAAAAATTTTGGAGCAAGATTTTCCATCCTTTATGTTGAATTAAGCTTTTTACTTTGATTTAAGAAATGGTATTGGCTTTAGTAAAGAGTAAAGATGTTTAAAATTTTACCTAATTTAGAATTTTAATGTTGTAAATTTTTTTGTTGAAGGTAAATTTATGATCCATCAAATTCAGCATATATGATAAAACACATGAGATAATTGTATTGTGTTTTTTATATCTATATGGTTATTTTCATTTTTGTTTAAGGTCCACATTACTTATATGTTTTGTATAGTTATTTAAATTTTTAGTTTTTAGACTTTTATTTTAGCTGATATTAATGAAAATTTCAACTTTATAGATAAATGGAAACACTTACACATCTCCTCTATACTAACCTATAAGCCTCCCAACAAAATTATATTAATATATCTTTTTCATAATTAAATCAAAATTTAATTAAAATTTTCATTTTAATTAAAAACTATAATTTTAACGATCATAATTTTTTTTAAAGCACATTCTATAATTTTAAAATTACTCATATATTTAAAATTGTAATTTGAACTAGATAAATTGCCATTTTCACCATTTTCATTTCTCAAATTTAAAATACCTCACATCAAACACCTACCAAAAAAAGAAAGGAATAATAAAATAAAAGTAGGGAAGTGCCATTTTTGTAACTTGTTAAGTTGGTTTTTTAAATTGTTTTAAAAAGATAATTGGTTGACAAGGATACAATTTATGATACAAGCTTTATAAGATACTTAATTGGTAAAAAGGAATTGCTAAATGCATATGCTGTAGATATGTATGTTTAATTAGTGTTTTATACCGTGCTTTATAGTTGAATTTTTAAGTTAATTGATTTTGATGATAAATTATATTTGTTGATTCAAAATGTGTCAAACAAAGTTTTTTGGTAGAAATCATATGAGAGAATTTTTTGGCTAATGCATTTTGAACCAACAAGTGTGGTTCATCATCAGGACCAACGAAGAGGCAGACCATGGCAAAGGCTTAGAGCAATGTAGAGACATAATTTCTAGTAACAGCTATATTTGAAGAATAATGTTTAAATTATAATATTAATTTATTAATATATTAAAAACAAATATTATTAAGTAACAGGTGTATTAAACTGTTAGTTTTTGAAAAAAATATATTTAAATAATGATATTATTTCATTAATTTATTAAAAATATTAATAGGTAACGTCTATATTAAATGGCTAGTTTTTGAAAAATAATATTTAAATTAATTTATTAAAACCAAATATTACTAGTTCTTGAAAAATAATATTTAAATAATGATATTAGTTTATTAATTTATTAAAATATTAATATGTAACGACTATATTGATGATGATGATAGTGGTTAATGTCCACTGAGACCAAATTGGTCTATTGGACCTATAATTTTCTTAGTTTTTAATTGTTTGGCTCCTCGTCTTTCTTGGCGAGATTGGTGCTATAGCTCTATTTTTTTTCTCTATGGTCTTCCAACTTCCTTTATCTTGCATCTCCTTCATCTCTTCTGGTTTTTGGGACATTGGTGTCTTAGATTCGCGGTTTATTGTGTTTGTCCTTTTAAAGATAGTCGGAGAAGAAGTTTGGTCTAGGAGATCTGCCTTGCTATTAAATGAAGATTTATTTTGTGCGATATTCGAATCCTCATAACTGTTGATTCTTGAGGGGTCGCCGAGTTCTCTTTTTTGTTGTTGGGTGGGACTTTCTCCCTGCTTGTCTTGAGTGCTATTTCTTTCTTGGCCGATTTCTTGTGATTCAGAGTTTGCTCTAGAGTATTCATTTTTGATGACAATGTAGTGTTCTTTTTGTGCTCCTTCCCACCATGTAGATCTGTGGTGGTTTTTTCTAGCAGAATTTTTCTGGGAGGCTTTTAGGCAATTTTTGGCTAGATGGCCTGTCTCAAAGCAGGATCGACATCTGAAGAAGACACTTTCATAATCGAGTTTCTGGTTCCACAGATAGTCTTTACTTGTTAGGTTTATTTCAGCTGGGAATCCGGCGCTGAAGTCCATTTCCACACAGATGCGTGCATAGGTGGTTCTAGAATATTCCTTTGTTTCTGGGCACCTGCAGTAAAATTTCCCAATTGCATTTCCAATGGCTTTTAGCGAGGAGAGATTCCAGAGATGCAAGGACAGGCTTGGCAATCTCACCCAAACTGGTGATGAGGTTATGACTGCTATTGAGGGATTGAATGATGGGTTCCATGGCTTCATGAATAGGCCTGAGTTTTCCCAAAACCAAGGGCCAAAATTTAGAATACATTGTCTGCTTTCAGGATTTTCAAAATCTACTATAAAAAAACCCCTTAGCATAGGGGTAGATATTAATTTATGAGAAATGACAAGCATCCATACTTCCGAGATCCAATTGTGGAGAGCTAGTTTTTGAAAAATAATATTTAAATTAATTTATTAAAACCAGATATTACTAGTTTTTTGAAAAATAATATTTAAAATGTGATATTAGTTTATTAATTTATTAAAAACAAATATGAATAAGTAATCGCTATATTAAACAGCTAGTTTTTGAGAAATAATATTTAAAATAAATAAATAATCAAAGTCAAACTTTAAAAGAAGGGAGTCAAAAATTATAAAAACGAGTGAAGACCCTAATCGAGACAAGATCATTTGATAAATAAAATAACTAATGAAAATAATATAAAATAAATTAAAAATAACTAATGGAAAAATAAATAAAATAAAACAAAAATATACACAAGTCAAAATAAATAAATATATAAATAAATAAATAAAAACAAACATATATATATATATATATATATCCAAAGAAAAAATAATCAATAAATAAAACGGGGTCAACAATAAAATATGGGGCTCAAGCCCATTAAACAAATAACAAAAATATTAAAAAGAGTTAAAAACGAATAAGATGATAAAATACATAAAAAACACGAAGCATCAAGAAAATAAACTCTAATGAAGAATAAATCAACAACAAATACTATACAAAATGCCAATAAAAAATCAAAATGTGTTAGTTAAAAAAAAAAATTATGTAATTTTTACAAATTTTTTTATTTATTTAGACTATGTTAAAAACCTGAGCAATTTTAACAATTTTACAATATGTTCAGAAAACCTAAAATTATAGTGAGAATCTCATTGATAGTATAAATATGAGGTGTATTTTCATTTTCGAGTTATTAAAGAATCAAGCATATTGACCCAATTGTAATTGCATTTTTCCTCAATATGAATTCGTGGGGGCTTTGGGGAACGAGCGAAGTTGAAGCTTATCATGAAAATGAACTTGGATACGATATTGAATTATTTATATTAATTTATGTATGGCAACTAGAAAAAAAATTATTTTATGTAAGTATTTTATAGTCAATATTTTATATAAATTGATTTTGGTGTTCAAAACAATTGTAAATTAACGAACCTTTGTATGAAAACCATCATATTTTTTTTGAAACTTATCTTTGTATGAAAACCATATTTTTTTTTGAAACTTTCATCACACTCGCTAGAAAATCATGGAAAAGGGTTACATAATCTTGGAAGCACTTATAATATATAATTAAACCTAATGTCCTAATGTCTTAGTTCATTTTGCAGATATGGTTGTCTTTAAAGTCAAACTATTTCATGTACACAGTCAAATTATTTAATATGAAAGACAAGAAGTTTCCAAATATAACTTTAAATTCTAGTTTAAGATAGTTAGTGTTGGTATTTTTCAAAATATTATTGTAAGTAAATATAAAAATAAATTATAATGATATTTTTTGAGAAGATTTTTTGGTGTAAATCATATTAGAATGCATTTGTCGACACGTTTCGAACCAACGAGTGTGGTTCATTATCAAGGATATTTTTTTTTAGAAAATAAGCGAAAAACAATATATTATAAAAATTTCATTAACCATAATTTAAAAGATGAAAATTATTATTATTTTGTTATAATTAAACGAAGAAGAATATCAACATTATAAAAATAAAATCTATTTTTTTTTATTAATTTTATAGTGAAACTAAATATTATACTATTCCTTCAAAATTTTGAGATAAAATAATTTATCATTTTTATAAATATGACATATGGAAAACTCTTTATTTTAAAATATTTTACCTATATCTATATTAAATCTCAAATTTACTTATATTTATATTAAATAATTATACCAACCTTCCAAACCCAAACATATTAATTTTATAGTGAAACTGAACATTATACTATTTCTTAAATTTTTTGAGATAATATAATTTATCATTTTTATAAATATGACATATGGAAAACTTTTTATTTTAAAATATTTTACTTATATCAATATTAAATCTCAATTTTACTTATATTTATATTAAATATCAATTTCAAAAATTTACAATTATACCAACCTTCCCAATCTAAACATATTAATTTTATAGTGAAACTGAACATTATACTATTCCTTAAAAATTTTGAGATAAAATAATTTATCATTTTTATAGATATGACATATGGAAAACTCTTTATTTTAAAATATTTTACCTATATTTATATTAAATCTCAATTTTACCTATATTTATATTAAATATCAATTTCAAAAATTTACAAGTATACCAACTTTCCAAAATCCAAACCACATGTACAATTGACATGGACTCTTTTTTTGAAGTAAGGGATTGAGATGGACTTACTCCTACTCTCCCAAAGAAATCATTTAATTTCATCCAAATTGTCAACTTAAACTTGAACTGTCAAACATTAAAAATGTTATAATTAAATAATATAAATAAATTAAATGAATTTTCATGTAAATTGATTACTCTTGAAAATTAACTAACATTTAGTGATACTAAAATTCAAGAAAGTGAGTCTAGAAAGTCATCTTTCTATGTGTTTCATTGGTTTAAAACTCTTCCAAGTACACCATGGTTACACAAAAGTGGTGGGTGAATTTCACTCACACCACTTTATGACTGGGAATTATATTATTTTTGTTAATTTTTTAAATATATACTTTGACTTAAAATTATAGATATATTTTATGTATATATAAACATGTGCATAGTTTGACTACGCTTATATGTATGTGGAATCATGACAGTTGTGTTCCGTGTGAATTTCGCGGGCCACTTTGAAAATAGGAGGATTGCTTTGAGGCAAATTCCCAACATTAAACTTGGACCATCATAATTGCACAACATTAAACTTAACATTAAATAGTAAAGAGGCGACTGGGCACCCTCGGTCTCCGTTGGAAAAAGCTTACCAGGTGGGTGGCCATGTGCATATACTCGAAAAATATATGTATATACACTAAACAGTAATTAGTACTTAATTAAAAATAAAATAAAAACACTTCTCACGGATCGAATCACCTAAACAACCGTGCATAAAATTGTTTGAAAATTCGAGCTCTGTCGGAGTAGCGACGCTGTAGCTGCCGGAATCTGGGAGAGGACGGTTCATATCTTATTTAACGGGAAAGGAATAAGTTATATGTGTGGATTAAGTTAAATGTGCAATAATAGTTCTTTAATTCGGTAACAAATTTAAGTAATGGAATTTTCAGTATGGTCGAACTTTATTTTTCGAGATTTTTCTTTATTATGAGCACATCGAGAGACATAAAAATCGATTAAAATTCCGGATTAATCAAAATCCCAACTTCTTCCATTACAGTATTTCGATAATAAAAGGCGATTTTCTGCGCATTTTGTGAGTTCCAACGGGAACATGAAATGGGGGAGTCGACGTCGCCGGCACGGCCTTGACACTGTCGTACTGTTTAGCCCTTCCCGGAAAAGGGAGACAAAATAATAAAAGAAATTGCAGCCAGAACCCGTGAAAAGAGCATGGAAATCCAGTAACATGGTTGGTAAAGCTGAGATTTTGTGGAAATGGGTAGATAGATAAGGGTTCTGCAGATGGGTTCGCACCCTCACCGCTAAAGGTTTTGACCCTACGACAGTACGCCGGTGAAAGCTAAATTTTTGTGTGCGTGTTTTGTTTCTGAGTCGAGGGGGAAGTCTGTCCAAGAATGGTTAATGAGCTGTAAGTATTTGGGCAAAACTCTTTTCCAAAACGACAAAATTCATGGAGAGTGGAGGAGAAGTGGAAGCGGTAGATCCATGTCCGTAGCCACTTTTTATATAAATTCTTTTTAATGTGGTGCGCTGTTGCAGAGAGGATGAGGGGGCATCATGTCCCATCGAGATAACAGGCGGGCCCTGTTTGAATCTGTTGGTGTTGTGATATTGTGTGTCGTGGTTGGATTATTCATAGGTATCTCACATTTCTTTCAATGTAACAGCGATTGATTTAGAGCCAGGCAATGCTTGAAATCATTTGCTTGCGTGAGAGGCCGAGACCCAGACGAGCAGAAGAGGAAGGAGTGGGACAATATTAATACATGTTAGAAGAGGAAGGGGTCGAGGGTGTTAGCACTAGCAGTTTTGTTTGAGCGGGGTCTTTGGTATTTTTCTTTAAGAAAGTTGATTATTATCCATGGCTATGGCTCTGCAAAAAAATGGAGGAACAAATGGGCTTTTCATCACTATCATTGTCATAATCAGCTTATGGGGGGAGGCCATGGCTGGGAGGCAGTCTACATTTACCTTGGATGAGGCCGAGGTTAATAGGCTCAGGCAGCAGGAGCAGCTGCATTTGGATATAGAGAACCATCTCAAGCGCCTCAATAAGCCTGCTGTTCAGAGCATTCAGGTGATTTTCCTTCTGGGAAACGGAATTGGTTTCTCAGTATATGGGTTTTTAGCTTATTACAGACTTCAAAGGTTGCTATCCTTGCATGTGATGGTTAATGTGTAACTTTCATTGATGGTTTTTGTGTATGTAAATTTGGGTCATTTTACTTATGGTTTTGGACTGTGTGTACGCATTTTCAGTTCATGGAAGTTGCTGTTTCTTACATCATGGCCTTTTTCCTGGTTGGTATTTATAGCTCATGGTTTGTGTGTTGCAGAGCCCTGATGGAGATATCATTGACTGTGTGCACATTTCTCACCAGCCTGCCTTTGACCACCCAATTCTTCAAAATCATACCATTCAGGTCTGTATTTTGGGATAAATACGGTCTTGCTGGCCTGGGAATGATTATACCAAGGAAGTATTCTGAATGTGGGTTTCTGTCAAATTGTTTTGTGCAGATGAGGCCTAGTGCTCATCCAGATGGACTCTTCACAACTAGCAAGACTTCAACGCCTAATGGCCCTGCGCTGCCCCAGCTGTGGCACCAGAATGGTGGGTGTCCTTCACAGACTATCCCCATTCGCAGGACTAATAAACAAGACATTTTGAGAGCAAGCAATATCGAGAGATTTGGGCGGAAGAAGCCATTATCTGCAAGGCCTCCGGGGCCTAAGTCTGCAGATCCTGATTTACTCAATGAAAGTGGGCATCAGGTTAGCTCCTCTTCTTTTAGTTTTAGCGAAAATGTCGGAACTGGTTATGTCTTCCGTTCTGTAATCTTATATGTACTCTTCTTGTACTCTTCTTGTTGCAGCATGCCATAACTTTTGTTCAAGGAGACAAGTACTATGGAGCTAAAGCAACCATAAATGTCTGGGATCCTAAAATTCAGCTTTCAAATGAGTTCAGCTTGTCTCAGTTGTGGGTTCTGGCAGGTTCATTTGATGGGGATTTGAACAGTATTGAAGCAGGCTGGCAAGTATGTATGGAGTCAGTTGTCTGAAGCAATTGCAAAAAGGAAAATCCCAACCCCATTCTAATCTAATGCCTTTCCTGGATGATTGTGCAGGTGAGTCCAGATCTATATGGGAACAATAACACAAGGCTCTTCACATATTGGACTGTAAGCTCTTCTACAACATGCCCCTTGTAGCTTCAATTGCTTTTCGATTGTGCTTGGGTGGGGGAGGGCACTTTGAGCTTTCAAAGAAGTTTGGTTAGTTGAAAACAGTTACTTTGACAAAAGAGTTACATTAATGGTCCAACTGTTGCTTCTTGTACAGAGTGATGCTTATCAAGCTACTGGATGCTACAACTTGCTCTGCTCAGGATTCATACAAGTAAACAGTGATATTGCAATGGGCGCCACCATATTTCCCGTGTCAAACTACGGGGGATCCCAATACGATATAAGCATCCTTGTTTGGAAGGTATGATAACAAAACTAAGTGGGTATGAAAATAAAAATAAGTGGGAATCTTATTTATTGTCATGAACTTCTTCTTCATTAATCATATTCTTGACAGTTTATTGACATACAGAGTCTGTTTTGAACTGGCAGGATCCAAAAGAAGGGAACTGGTGGATGCAATTTGGAAATCACAATGTTTTAGGATACTGGCCAGCACCTCTATTTTCCTACTTAGCAGACAGTGCCAGCATGATTGAATGGGGTGGTGAAGTTGTTAACTCTGAGCCAGATGGGGAACACACCTCCACTCAGATGGGCAGTGGTCATTTCCCAAATGAAGGATTCGGAAAAGCTAGTTACTTTCGGAATATCCAGGTAGTTGATGGATCGAATAATCTGAGAGCTCCAAAAGGATTAGGTACCTACACCGAGGCATCCAACTGCTATGATGTTCAGAAAGGCTACAACAGCGCTTGGGGTAACTTCTTCTATTTTGGAGGCCCTGGGAAAAACGAAGATTGCTCTTGAAAACATATCCGCAAGAGCAGGGCAGTGCCTGTGTACCATTGTAATTTTTCTATAATTGCCTCTCTGCTTGCAAGCTTGCAAGACAGTATTCCTTCCTCTCATGAAATACCATATATTCTCTTCCTCAGAGATTGTAGATGCTCTGCCTCTGTGACAGTAGTCTTTTTTTTTCTTCCCCTTGTCTCTTCTTGCATGATATTGTGGGCAAGTTCATCTGAAACAGAGAGCTGCCCTTTCCAACTGTATGAATGATATTTCTACGGGTTTCTGTAATCAGTGGTCTTCATAATCCAGTGCTCTGATTAGTTCAAGCTTTCCGAACTAATATTGTAAAGAGCTGTTAACATAAATTCAATTATTTGTATGGCTCTTTCTGTATGAGAATCTCAAATATATTTTTCATCCAAAGATTAAATTTTCGAGGTTTGCAAAAATCTTCACTGATGAGTCATTTGACATGCCTTCCAAAATGCATTTCATTCTTCACAAAAGGCTGCTGAAAGATTGGGCTAAGTTTTGTTTAAACAGATGATCATACTTAAAAGGCAGAGGTAACAGGTTACAGTTTTTTCTATTGAAAACTGAAGGGCTATATTAACAGAATTCCTTCTGATCCCAGAAAATTATTGAGACTGCCATTTTTGGTGGAGTTCTTCATGTTGCAAGCTTTTTCTTCTTTTTTCTTCTTGTCACTAAAAGTTTTATTCTTTTAACATTTGTAAAATTTACAGTAAAATAAAATACAAGGTCGTGGGTTCTTCCAAACCAGGCAATATTATTGAGGTCGGGTCTTTTCTAAATGCTTGAACCACGATGACTGTCTTGCTATATTAACAGATTTCCTTCTGATCCCAGAAGGTTATTGAGACTGCCATTTTTGGTGGACTTCTCCATGTTGCAAGCTTTATCTTCTTTTTTTTTCTTGTCATTAAAAGTTTTATTCTTTTAACATTTGTAAAATTTACAGTAAAGTACAAGGTCGCGTGTTCTTCCAAACCAGGCAATATTACTGAGGCCGGGTTTTTTCTAAATGCTTGAACCAGGATGACTGTCTTGGAACTTCCAGAAACTTCTAATAGTAATAGCAATATAACCATGGGATTTATATTCTTTTGCATGACAAAGATTTGTCTCTTTGAAGTTTTAACCAAGGAAGTCAGCCTCTCCATAGACTTTTAATCAGATCTAGCACTTTTTTACTGGTATAGGTATGAAAGTATGTATTTGACTGTGGGATTTATGTGAAGTCAGCCCCTCCATATACTTTAATCAGATCCAGCCCCTTTCTACTGGTATATGGGAGTATGTATTTGACTGTGAGCGTTATGGGTTTGCTTTTTCTCTGAAGTATGCAACTTTAGGGACTTGGGAGCACTACCATACGAGTGTAAAATAGAGTCTTTAACCTGGTTCTCACCAGTCCACAGCTCAGCCTGCAACTGAGCATTATAATTGTGATATAATAGATTCAATAACTTGAGTGAAGTTCTAGTTTGAATTTGAACTGTAACCTACGAAAGGGCTTAGTTTTTATAGGGACACTGACTTTGTAGAATCTGATCACACAGATCATTTGCTCTGTGAATCCCTGGAAAAAAATAATCAGCAGCAGTGGGCATCATTTGCCTGCCACTTACTATTTGTGCATAACACAAGTCCCAACGTTTTTGTTTTTGGTTGACATATGAAGCATCCAATTTTCCATCCATCTGGAGTGTGTGATTGAAACCCTGGGATGTGTTACATTTGGGATGTGTTACATTTTGTACTCCTAGAAGGGTATGCTGAGGATCAAACTTTGACAAGTTGGGTTGAAACTCCCTCTGATCTACAAATTGGGTTGAAACTCCCACTGATCTACAGCCTGACCATGGTCCAACCTACTCCAACCACTCCAGTGTATTCCATATATATTATAGAACCGGTTAAATGGAGGTCACAAGGTGAGATTGTACTTCTGTCCATAGATTACAAGTAAAGTACATTTGCCAATGGCCTCACTGGCATACATCTCTCCACTTGATGTGCAATTGAACTACCCGTGATTCACGGAATGCAGACTATGTTGATATTTTAGTTTTTCTGGTAGTATGAACAGTAGGATTTTGTTATAGAAATTTAAGTGTTCATTGACACAAAGTGGGAAAGTATCTTTTCAGAAGTATGGTGTCAGTTTTTGGCAAACATGATAATCTGGCTTTATACTCTGGGGTTTTAGGGTTTTTAAGTGAATACATGTGGGCAATAGGAAAATATGGGTGCCAAATAGGCGTGGATTAGGAGTGGATTGAAGTGAAATCAGGATACATTGCCTTTTAAGATTTTCAAGGTCAATATATATTTGTAAGTGTGAGAATGTGGGTGCTGATTATGAGACTATATTAAATTGGTTCAATGGTTCATTGCCTAATTAAAATAATCACAGTTGTTCAATTGAAAATGTAACCGTTTTCTTTCTACTCACCTTTTATAATACTGGGTTTTTTCTGAAATCTAAAATTCTTGGTGTTTGTGACCTGACATGGGAGCTTACCAGGGTTTATGGCTGTTTCACTTTTAATATGTGGTCTTTCTTTTGCTGTAAGAAACGAATGACACAAACCAACCCCTGATCTTACCATGGGCATTCTATTTTGTCATTTCTGCACCACCAAGTGATGCCATTGTTAACTCACTTTGACACGTTGTACTCCACCATGAGCAGAGCAGTGAGAAAAAAAATAAAAAAATGGAAAACTGAACATCAGTCAAAAGAAATGAAAGTTGAGTCTTTAAAGCTGCTTTCAACACCCCGTTTCGTCTTTTCGCTAAAGATCCGTATCGTAAAGGTCACGGGTTCAAGTTGGAAATAAAATTGATTTGGTCGATATTAAGAATAACAAATTCCAAAGTGGTTTCTAGTTGTATCTAAGGAACTTTGAAGGGCCAAAGGTTGGTCATGTCATGACAGGGTTGACTTGGATCCTTCAGCCAAGCTGGATCGTAAGTTCGGCTCTAGTCCATGCCAATGGCTTAAGTCATCACATGGTTGTTCCCAAATTGTCAGTTTTGACTTGAAATGACAATATAAAGTTCAACACAAACACGGAATGCAAAGTTGATGAGGGTACATTTCAATTAGATATGAAATGTGACCCTGAACATTGTGTGGGGCACTTAGTGCTATAATGGTGTCTGTAAATGATAATGAATTAATGGTGTATTAATAATAATGAAATCCGAGGATGGATGGGATGGAGTTTTGCACATGGAAAGGGGCCCTACGGTCAAAGAAATCAAAGAGAAAACACATGATATCTTGCTGTCTAAAGGTTGATAACATAAAATGTAAATGATTTGTGGAGTCAAGTCTTTCATATTTGGACTCATGATATTCCATATTATGAAATTGAATATATGTTATGATCTGTTTATTATTACCATGTTGTCATTCATTGGAACGTGGGGATTAGGTTGGTGGAAGGGAAGAATAATTATGTTAATAAACATTTTATTCTCCATTATAGTTCTGTGTCACATTCCTTAGCCTTGACAGAAATTCGCTTATCTTTTCTTGAGGATAAACAAAGGTGCCAACCTAACATTAAGTGTTAATCTAGTATTGAGTAATACCAGTGGATGTATTATTGGTTTAATTAAAAACCACCACATGCAGTTTTAGTGGTTTTATATGTCGCTGTCAGAGTTCTCGAGAGGAGGGCCTCAGACCAACTTACGTGATGTCAAGGGAATCCCGTTCTACGGTCATAAATTCAAATGAGAGCCTCCCAAGGTTTCATTGGGCAACTAAAAATAATGGTGAAAATCTCAGGATTATAGGTTCGGACAGACATATGGGAAACCTCAATGACAATTCCCTATGTCGAGTTAATGTCCTTGGATCATGCTCGAGTGGTTCATGTGGCTACAACCTTGACAGTTAGTTGTGGTATTACATCCCCTCACTCTTATCATTAATGTTATGATAACATAGGTAATTAGTGGTTGTTAATTAGGTTTAGTGTGGGGCGGGAACAATTTATTATTTTCTCTATTCAAATTTAATATTTAATTTATGCCAGTGATATATGGAAATTGAATATTTCACTAACTAAAAGTTAGTGTGCTTGACTACATAAGGTAGGCTCCAAGAATGCAACTCGGAAATTGACCACTTCATTAACTAAAAGTTAGTGTGCTTAACTACATAAGGTAGGCTCCAAGAATGCAACTTGAAGAAAATAATGTAACTAGTGGTTGCATCATTCAATGAATGTTTGGGATCCCCTTTTTAAGTTGGAAATTGACCACTTTGTTGACTAAAGGGTAACATGCTTAATTACATAAAATTGGCATAGTCTAAGTATAAATTAAAATGCCCCACCTTTATCATTCAATGAATATTTGGGATCCCTTATTAAGTTGGAAATTGACAACTTTGCTAATTAAAGGGTAATATGCTTAATTACATCAAGTAGGCATCGTCTAAGTATAAACTAAAATGCCCCACCTTTATCAGAATTTATCAAATAGAAAAATCATTGATTTTTGAATGATCCATTGTTGAGATTGCATTTTTGACTTTTTGAATCAATTTAGAGAACTTGAAAACCCATAAATCACATTTTAGTTTTGGTGAGAATGCATTGTTGATGTGGTGAAATTAGTATGTGGAAATTCTATTAAAACAAAAAAAAGAAAGACACAGAAAAAGAAAAAGAAAAAGAAAAATGAAAATAAAATCCCTTGAAATAATTGAGTAGACATTATAAAGTAAAACATTTTAGCTACTTCTTATGCCCACCAAGTATGCTTTATTATAGAGTTACAAATACTCATAGGATAAACGTCAGAAAAAATAAATGTGATATGTAATCAAAAAAACTAACATGGCATTAAATGAGTTAACAATTACATATAGGGAGAATAAATTAGACAAGTTCTATTGTAATGAAATTAATTCTCCCTCCCTATAGTAGCTACAGAGAATAAATTTCTCAAATGACCTCTAGTTTCACCCATCTCATTACCTACACTTCCTTTATGCACTATTTATGTTTAGATGCCAATTATATTACAAGAAAATTTTCAAATAGTTTATTAGGAACTATGAATGTTACTAAATGATTTGTAAATTGTTGTGGATAATCCACTGGAACAATCCATCACAACAACTCTCCTAAAAAATTGAAATCTTTAATGTTAATTTCTCTTTCAATTCATATCTTTTAGTTAGCTGATTTTCTACTTAATTATTTAAATAGCTAAAAGATATGAAATAGAAAAGAGAAAGAAACGCACACCATCCAGAATATATAAAAAGACTTTCCTTGGGAGACCCTTACAGAAGAAAACCCAACTAGAAGGTGAGACTATTCTCCTCTCTCTTTTTGGTATGGAAAATGTGTATGTACAAAAAATATGTATTCTCTATAGAATTACCTGAGACCTATGGCTTATATGATTGCTCTTGAATTTTAACCCCCTCTATTTTTCTCTCTTACTTCTCACTCCTAGTTGCCCTAATCAACCATGAAATAAAATACAATAGCATAAGATGTAGCCCCTACTCCTCCTAGTGGCCCAATATTTAACATAGCTCGATAGCCAACTAAGGGTAGGGTTTCACTCCCTCAAATCTCAACTAGAGTTACATGTTTGAATCTTCTAGAGTTTTCTTCAAAGTCTACATGTGGTTAGCCACATATGCATAAATTATGGGGGTTGACATGATATCCACTCATACCACGGTGGTCAACACAATAGGTCAACGTGCAAGAGCCATACCATTTGCATACAAACTCTATTTGATATGTAGAAATGAAAAGAAATTTGCTATTGCTAATGAATTTGAACTGAAATCAAGAGACAAAAATTTCTTCTACTATTCTACGGAAAGGAAAACACACGATAGAAACATATGCAATGACATGCAACCTTAAAACACAAGGAACACAATGATTTTACAGGGGAGCCCAACTGGGAAAAACCCCTCCGTTGCTTTGCATTAATTCACATGAGAATGAGAAACAATTACAATGTCTTGCTTCAACTTTAAAGCACACCTTGCATTGTAATACAATTCTCATGCTTTCTGACCCGCTTTGGACAACACTTATCCAATTCAAACCTCAACCAACCTCTTATTTCCTTTCACAATCCTTGAGGAAATAAGCCTCTAAAAATAGAGGAATTCCCTATTTCCTTGCACAATTCCAAAAGGAATTGATCACCTGATCAATACAAAACCCGTACACTCAACTGGTGCAATCCTTGAGGAAATCAACCTCTAAAAAATAGGAGAGTTCCCTATTTCCTTGTGCAATTCATGAAGGAATTGATCACCTGATCAATACAAAACCTGTACATTGAACTAGTATACAACAACATATAAAATTATTCCTTTTCCCTCCACTTAACTAGGCAATTAGAATTCCATGCATGGCTAGGGCTATTTTTAGTAAATTGACCAGTTAATTGAGAGTTCACTGAGTTAACAACAATTCTACTACTCAATTTAACTCCCACTGACTCTATTCTAGACTAGAGCTAAAATAACTGAGTTTAACTAACAATAACTCCACTAAATTGCTAGATTTTAGCAATCAACCCATGCACAACTCTACTTCTAGCCTATAACTTGAATTCACTGATTTAACTAGAAGACAAAGCCATGTCACTCCAGCTAACTACAATCCAAGTCATCCTGCTAATGTGGAAAAGAAAATTTCTCCATTTGACTAAGGCACAAGTTAAATGAATCATTTTCTTTCTACAATTCCAACACTCCCTCTTAGCAAGAAGAGAGTTCTGCAAAACTCCAATCCTGCTCTTGTAGGAATGTACTGTAACACAACTCCCTCTCATTGTTGTTATTGCTACTGCAACGACTGCAGCTGAGAAGCATCCAAAACACTGAATCAACTGTCTATGAGATGCAATTGTCTCTTGAGCCTTTGACTGCTACTAGCCTATAACTATCGCTCAAGATCTAACTACATCAACTGACATTCATGCTTCTACTATTGAATACTATGGGTCCCTATGGCAAGGGTAATTATCCATGAAAATAGTACACTGCAACTGCTACTCTCTTATGGATCCTACCCAAATCTTTGCAACTCTGGGACTAAGGCTTTACATCAACCCACCTCACTCCTGGAGGTATAATTACATGCACAACGAAATCTACCTTTATCTTGTAGAGATTTTTAACTCAAACGCCAATTTTTTTTACTTGTCCGGTAGCAACATGCTTCAGATATGCCTTCCCTCTACTGAACATCACATCATATCCTTTGTCTTCAAGTACAACTACATAAATTAGATTTTTCTTCAAACCAGACACATACATTACATTCCTAAGGTTAAGATAGGAGCCCAAATCCCTCTTAAGGAGATAGTGCCAATCCCTTTGGTACTATACCTTCCATCATCTCCAAGCTCTATGTGTAATTGTAGGTCCTCCTCTAGGCTGCCGAAGAAATCCTTATTTACTGTCAAACGATATGAAGCACCAGAGTCTAGGTACCACTCACTCCCTCTTATTGTGCTTTCCATGCAAGCAATGAAGGTGAAATCCAACTTGAATAGTGATGCGAGAGCATCTCTTCCTACTCCTGCTATAGGCTCCTTACTAGATTTTCTATGTGGACACTTGGTTGCATAGTGTCCATACTCATGACAATGAAAACATTTAATTTTACTGAGGTATTTCTTCTTGCCATGGTTCTGGCTAGATTCTATCTCGCCTTGGACCTTCATGCCTTCGGCGTTCTTTCCTTTGCCAACTAGAGCATGATCTTCTTCCTCATCTGGAATGGATGTGGCACCAACTCTAGTGTTTCTTATGATTTGCTCCTGCACCAAATCATACCAAAGTCTCTCCCAAACTAGTAGCTTGTCTCTTCCATTCACTGAATCCTGATCGTTGTACCACGATTTCAGAAGGCTAAGGAGTGCTAAGCTCACAAGTTCATATGATGTCATATTTTATCCTACTCCTCCAAGTTCATCTCGAACCTGAGTGAATCTAGATAGGTACTAAGGAATGGTTTCATTTTTCTGCGTGTGAATGCTCCTAAGTTTATCACTCAATGCAAAATTTCTAACATCACTCCTTCTCTGGAATAGATCTGTGAAAGTTTTCCACATTGCAAAAGGAGTCTCCTTTCCATGCAAGTTTGAAACCACACGATCTCCGAAACCCTCCAGAAAAATGCTCCTGGCTCTTGCTCATGGGGGCTTCACTCAATGAACCTCTGACATAGCGCATGTGTTCGTGGCATACTAAAGAATACCCTTAATTTGACTACATATTGGAAAATACCTCTAAAAATCGTATTATTTAACCCCCTACCAATATAAACCCAATACACCTACCAATTTAAAAAACCCTTACTTTCACTAGATATCGTAGGTATCCATTTTTTCATTAACAATTTTTATACCCCTTTATATTCTCTCATTAACTTTGAGCTTGATTTTTTATGCCTTCCAATATAAAAACCCTTTACCCCCTATTATATTCTCAATATATTATTTCATTTTTTCCTCAATATATATCCCCCAATATGAATGCACGCGGTATGGTATTGCTTCCCGAGTGAAGCCCCCGTGCTCTCACTGTGGCTTTCTTCCATTGAACCAGTTCTTAAGCATATGATGCTATTGGTTTTGGAATATCAACTCGTGTATATTCCCATACTCCATTGTCATCGAGGACGACTTCCATCCTATCTTTCCAAGCACAAAAATCCGAGGTGCCCTCTAATTCATGCTCAAGCCTTGGTCCATTGAAAGACATTTTTCCTGCATTGAAGATAATCTGCACCAAAAAATATGTAAATTGAAATTTATCTAAGAGAAGATTTGGAACAAGGTTTCTATGTAGTCTTATGTAGCTCTGATACCATGTAGAAATGATAATAAATTTTCTACTGCTAATGAATTTGAACTAAAATCAAGAGACACAAATTTCTTCTACTATTTCATGGAAAAGAAAACAAATGATAGAAACACATGAAATGAGATCCACACATTAAAACAGAAGGAACACAATGATCTTATAGGGGAACTCAACTAGGAAAAACCCCTTTGCTACTTTGCATAAATTTAGAGGAGAATGAGAAATAATTATAATGTCCCGCTTCGACTCTGAAGCACACCACACACTGCAATATTGTTCTCCTGCTTCCTGACCCACTCTGGCCAACACTTAGACATTTCAAGCCTCATCCAACTTCCTATTTCCTTGCGCAATCCTTGAGGAAATTAGCCTTTAAAAAATAGGGGAATTCCCTATTTCCTTGCACAATTCCCGAAAGAATTGATCACCTAATCAATACAAAACCTGTACACTCAATTAGTATACAACAATATATAAAATTATGCCTTTTCCCTCCACTCAACTAGGTAATTTGAATTCCATCTATGACTGGGGATATTTTTAGTAAATTGATCAATTAACTGATAGATTAGTGAGTTAACAACAATTATACTACTCAACTGAACTCCTACTGACTCTATTCTAGACTAGAGCTCAAATAACTGAGTTTAACTAACAATAACTCCACTAGATTGCTAGATTTTAGCAATCATCCCATGCACAACTCTATTTTTAGCCATAACTCAAATTTACTGATTTAATTAGGAGACAAAGACATGTCACTCCAGCTAAATACAATCCAAGTCATATTGCTAATGTGGAAAATTGAATTTCTCCATATGAATAAAGCACAAGTCAAATGAAGGCTTTTCTTGCTATAATTCCAACATGATATGATTCTTGTACAATTGGTGTTAGTTTTTGTAGCACAGAGGTGTTCTAGTCTCGAAACTTTGTGGAGAGGCTAGAATACATGAGTTATCCATAACCCATAAATCTCTTATAGAAATTCCATTTAAATGGTCTCAATTAGATTATTGACCTATTTTTTAATGTTTCCTAAGTGTAAACTTAGGAAAACTGGTTAATTAGTCAAAAGTAATTGAGATAAGGTATGAAACTTCTAGAAACTCACATGGATTGACTGAGAAATAATCTGGGCCCTTGATTAAGTTTTAATCTTGGCCATTGGAGGTCCAACAGAAGATTATAAAAAAAAGTCTATGGGTAGATGGAGAACATACTTGAGACACTTGAGGGTTTCGATTTCTTTGGCAGTGAAATTTATAGAGAGAAGCAACAGTTGTCAAAAAGTTAGAGAAGGAAGCAGAAATAGTGAGGGGCAAAGACACTAAGCCGGAGGAAGTTCTCCAGATTCGGTGAAGTACATTGCAGAGAGGAAGAAAGAGCCATAGTGACACTGACATAGGAGTTACGCAGAAGCCTCTAGAGGGCATTTCAATTTATCTAGAGGAAGGGTAATTTCAGGTGCTAGTGGCCGAACAAATTTCCAAAGAGCCATGCTAGAGGACTCCTGACCAGCGGCAGTTAGTCAGAGTTAGATCAGAGGAAATTCCTAGCTAATATATTTTAGGCCTGCGCAGAGGTTGATGCAGGGCCCACACAAAGACAGTTGGGAAGCCAGTTTGATTGGATTGATTGAGCCAGGATTTCATGTGGGGGTGAGGAAAATTCCTCACAATATTTTTTCCAGTGTTTTTTCTATGTTTGGGTTACCAATTGGGCATCCATATATTGTACTCAAATTTTACTACTGCATAATAATAAAAACCCTCAATTGCTGCACCGATTTTCCCAAGTTGGGTTTTTTCGGGGACATTTGTCCAAAAATAACTGTGTTAATTTTTGTGTGTGTGTGCTATTATTTTCCAGTTTCCAGCGCTATTTTCTTTTGCAACTTATTTATGAAGGTTGCAATGTGAATTATTTGCTATTTTTCATAGCAAATAAATCACTAATTTAAATTAAAAATTAGAAAAATAATTTCCAGTTGCTACAATAGGATTTCAAACTTGAAACTTTCGCATGGTATCAGAGCATGAGTGATCAACCGAGAAGCTTAGAAGTAGAGAAGGGAATTTTATTGTTCAGAAGGAGCACCAGGCCAAAATTATCAGAGGCTACATAATACTTAGACAGGAAGATCGAATGGCTGGGCAAGGGTTCGATTTTCAATTGCAGGTTTGAAGAAAAATCAATTTGCCTAGAATAGTAATTCCAACAGTTAGAGGGAGCAACAACAACTCATATTTTCATTGAGCATATTCCTTGGTTGTACATAGAGGGTTTTGTAGAAGTTTTCAGTAGCTAAACCAGCGTCTGGTGGAAGAGAAAAACACACATAGCAGAGAGAAAATTTCTCTCAAGGGACTTCAAGTTTCAGAAGTTCAATTTTTTGGCAGTGTATTGACAGTAGCTGAGAGAAAATTTCCTCACTCCATAAGGGAGTGTGAATAACAGAACAACATCCAAGCAGAGGGAATGAGGGAGCTTTTGAAAATTTTAGAGATGGCCATAGTTGGGCTTAGAGATCAGGATAGGTTGGAGGGAGACTCCAACTATGTCACCTGGAAGGATATAATATCCTTCCTTCTGTTGAGAAATATAAGGCATAGAGATTAAGTGATTTCTCTTCTATTAGTAATTGCTTGTGAGTGTTTTTTTAATTCTTTAGATTATGATCTTATTTTACTTAGGTTATTAGCTGTTATGAAACCAGCTCAAGAAAAGATAGAAAAGATAAATCCACGCCTTAGAATTCAGCCTCTTCGAGGGGGCAACCTCCTTTACATTACATAAATGAACAATTCTTGGATGATACAAATGAAAATACCTCCTTTCTATATATAGGAGTCTAAGTGGTCCCAATACAATCAAGGCCTACATAACAATAATATTGTAGGGCACAACAGTAACAATGATGGGCTTCTATGTGGCATAATAGTTACAATATGGGGGTAATAGGGGCACAACAACATAAATAGGGGTATAACTACAATAGTAATGGGGTAATCACTAGTATTATAGGGACCCAACATGCCCCTCTCCTTCAAAAAAGTGTTGTCCTCAACGCTTGAGTAGTTCTGGATACTTCTGCATAAAATTCTCATCCTCCCATGTGGAATCTTCAGCGGATAAGTTCTTCCACTTGATAAGATACTCTGAAATTGATCGATTTCGTAGCTGTCGAGTTCTTGTTTCTGTGATTGCTTCCGGTTCCAATATAATTTTTCCTTCCTCGTCAAGTTCTGGCAATATTGTTTGAATTGGGAGCTTGTCACCTATAACCTTCTTTAAACATGAAACATGGAAAACTGGGTGCACTCGAGAAGCTGCAGGAAGCTCCAATTTGTATGCCATAGTACCAATCTTTTCCAACACCTTGTACGGACCATAATACTTTGGTGATAATTTATTATCCTTCTTAGCTTGCTTTAGGGACATTTTCTTATATGGTTGTAGCCGTAGGAATACCCAATCACCTACATCAAAACTTCTTTCACTGCGATGTTGATCTGCCTGTTGTTTCATTCTATTTTGTGCCAACACAAGGTTATCCTTTAAGAGTTGGAGGACTTGTTGTTGATGTTCGATGTGATGTTCCACTGCCTGAACCTTAGAATTTTCTCTTAAATATGATGTGATGGATGGTGGTTGATACCCATAAAGTGCCATAAATGGGGTCATTTTTGTTGCTGTATGGAAGGAAGTGTTATACCACCATTCAGCTAGAGGCAACCATTTGACCCATTGTGTCTGTTTATCAGATACAAAGCAACGAAGATATCCTTCCAAACATTTGTTTACTATCTCAGTTTGCCCATCAGATTGAGGATGATAAGATGAGCTATGAGCTAACTGAGTACCAAGACAAGAAAATAATTCTGTCCAAAAATTTCCAGTGAAAATGGGATCTCTGTCACTTACAATAATCTTTGGGTTTCCATGTAGCTTTTGAACTGTTTCCATAAATGCAGTAGAAACTGTACTGGCTTTAAATGGATGTGATAATGCACAAAAGTGTGCATACTTGGTAAGTCTGTCAACTACCACCATGATGACACTCTTTCCCTCAGACTTGGGTAAACCTGTGATAAAATCCATTGAAACCTCCTCCCAACGTTGGCTTGGAATGGATAAAGGTTGTAATAGACCTGGTGTCTTAATTGTTTCAACTTTATTTTGCTGGCAAACCAAACATTCCGCCACAAACTTTTGAATATCTGATTTAAGGCCATCCCAAAAAAATTCCTTCTTAACCCTGTGGTAAGTTTTTAAAAATCCTGAGTGCCCTCCTAAGGGAGAAGTGTGCAATTCCATAAGAATCTTTTGTTTTAGCTGGGAATTCTTACAGAGGTATAAGCGATCTTTGTACCATAACGAATCATTTTGCCAGCTAAATGTATCAGAAGTACTGGAATCTTGTTGTAGCTTTTGAATAAGTGCCCACACTTCTTCGTCATTCTTCCATTCCTCCCTTGCTTCGTTTATCCAATCTGGTTGGATAATAGAAATGGCACACAACAATGCTTCCACATCCTCATCCTTTCTTGAGAGTGCATCTGCCACCACATTTTGCTTCCCTTTTTTGTAGATGATTTCAAAGTCATAACCCAACATCTTTGTGACCCACTTTTGTTGCTCTTCAGAGGATAATCTTTGTTCTAAAAAGTATTTAAGGCTATCATGATCCGTTTTTACCTTGAAGTGTCTTCCCATTAGGTAGGGTCGCCATTTCTTAAGTGCATGGAGTATTGCCAACATTTCCTTCTCATAAATAGCTTTGTTTAAAAACTTTCCCTTGATTGGACGACTTTCAAAAGCAATGGGTCTTTCATCTTGCATTAGAACAGCACCAATTCCATTTCCTGAAGCATCACATTCCACAATAAAGGTTTTTGTGAAGTCCGGTGTAGCTAAGACCGGTGCTTGGCACATTGCCTCTTTAAGATGTTCAAAGGCCTTTGTTGCTTCCGGAGTCCATGAAAATGAATCTTTCTTCAATAATGTTGTTAGAGGTGCTGCTATTCTCCCATAATTCTTAACAAACTTGCGATAATACCCTGTCAACCCAAGAAATCCTCGCAGATGCTTTATGGATGTGGGGATTTTCCATTCCTTAATGGCTTTAATTTTGCTAGGGTCTACCTTAACTCCTTCATGAGATACAATATGACCCAAATATTCCACCTCCTGGACTCCAAAGAAACATTTGGATCTTTTTGCATATAATTGTTTCTCCTCCAATAGTTGTAGCACCTTGTCAACATGTTCAACATGATCCTTCCAAGACTTGCTGTAGATTAGTATATCATCAAAAAATACTAACACAAATTTTCTAAGGAATGGTTTGAAAATTGAATTCATCAAACCTTGAAATGTTGAAGGTGCATTGGTAAGGCCAAAAGGCATGACCAAAAATTCATAATGACCCTCATGAGTTCTAAATGCTGTTTTTGGAATGTCTTCAATCTTCATTCTGATTTGATGATATCCCGAACGAAGATCCAACTTGGTGAAGTAAATTGATCCATGCAATTCATCCAGTAATTCATCAATAACAGGAATGGGGAACTTATCTTTAATAGTGAGCTTGTTGAGCTCCCTATAATCTGGACACATGCGCCATGATCCATCCTTCTTGTGCACCAATACTACTGGAGCTGAGAAAGAACTTTGACTCGGTTGAATTATACCAGCCTCTAGCATTTCTGCAACCATACGTTCAATTTCACTTTTTTGGACATATGGATATCTGTACGGCCTGATGTTTGGAGGAACACTTCCTGGAATCAGATGAATAGCATGATCATGATCACGCATAGGTGGGAGACCTTTGGGAGTCTCAAATACCTTGGAATGATTGTCCAGGACTTTTTGGAGATCTGGAGAAATAGATGATTCCAATGTGGAAACATCTAGCGAACATAATTGTGCAATTACACCTCTTTGCTCCTTTTTTAGAAGCTTTGTCATGCCATTAGAGCTGATTATCTTTCCTGGTTTCCCTGCAATACCCCTTAATTCAACTTCCTTTCCTTCCACAGAAAATTTCATGAAAAGTTCTTGAAAATTAAAAGCTATTGTACCCAAGGATTGTAGCCATTGGACTCCTAGTACAACATCAGCACCTCCCATTGGAATGGAAAGCATTGGGCTAGTCAATACATATTCTCCCATGGATAGCTTGATATTATGGCACTTTCCAGAACAATTTATTGTTCCTCCATTTGCAATCATCACTTGACACTCTGGTGCTGGATATAGGAAGCAATTCAATTCTTTTGCTACCCTACAATGAATAAAATTGTGGGTGCTTCCTGAATCAATCAACACTATTACCTTTTTCTTCTTGATTTGTCCTTCTATCTTGATGGTTTGAGGAGTGGTAATTCCCGCCAATGCATTACAAGATATGGTCGGATTTATTTGTTCTTCATCTAGGCTTTGTTCCTGGAATATATCCTCTTCTTTTGACCTTTCTTGCTCCTTTTCTTCTTCCTCTTCACAATCTATGTAGAATAATTTCTTCTCAGCACACTTATGACCTTTTGTGTATTTGCTATCACAATTGTAACAAAGCCCTTTTGCTCTTTTTTCTTCCAATTGTTGTGGTGTCAACCTTGTAGGTTGTGGAAGACTATGGGCAACAACACTTCCGTCTTTATAGTTGTGAACGGTATGCTTCCTAGTTGCCATAATTTTGCTTTCCATTTTTCTTGCTAACCTGAATGCCTTCTCTAATGAATCAGGTTCCCAAAGGCGCACATCATGTTGGATATTATCCTTTAAAGACCCTATGAACACATCAATCCTATGCTCCTCTGGAATATCTTTTACCCTTATGTTCAATTTTTGGAACTCCTCAATGTGCTCCATTATTGAACCCTTTTGTTTGAGACTTATCAATTGGCTAAAAAAAGTGTTGCTTTTTGTATCCTCATAATGTGCTATCAATTCTTCCGTAAAAATTGCCCAAGTGATAAATTGTTTACGAGAACAAAGCCATTGATACCATACAAACTGATTTGGTTCCAAATATAAAGTTGCCATACGTACCTTTTGTGTGTTTTGCACATTATTGAGATCGAAGAATTGCTCCATCTGTAATATCCATGTGGCGGGATCCTTGCCATCAAACTTCCTCATATCGATTTTTGGAACATGGTGAGTCTTCGATCCAACATTAGAGTCTATGGAATCATGATTAACATTTCTTTTGTTCTCATCATGAGTTTCCTTTACTACCTTTTCACCATTAGTGACCCTTTCTTGTAGCAATTTCTTCAATTCATCCATCTTATCATCCATGCCATCAATTTTAGCGTCCATGCCATCCATCTTAGCTTCCATGCCCTTTATCTTAGATTCCACGCCATTTACCTTAGCTTCTGTTAGCTTTTGTGAGCGTGACATTTGTTGCACTTGTTCTTGTAATTTTGATATATCATGTAGCATTTCTTCCTCTTCTTCATGAGTCATGCTAGAGCTTTCAGGTTCCTTACTAGGTGTTTGCATTTTCTTTCCTCGGGGCATCATTTACCGATAATAATGTTTTACTATGCCCTTTGAATTCCGTTAAACCAAGCTTACACAAAAAAAAAAAAAAACTACACACCTTTTTTCACTTTATAGAAGCCTGATATTGAATCTGATGTATCTCTGTAATTTCAAATCATCCAATTCTGAAAATGCTACCTACAGTAGCCTTCCGTGTCCTCTTTCCAATGCCACAAGTCTGAGCCAAATTGGATTCTCCAAGGAAGAGTTATGTGAAATCTCCCACAGTGACTTGCTTTTAGACTGGTTCAGTAGAGCGAACTTTTACGACGTGCCACGAGTCACTGTTTCAACCTTTGAATCTGAAACACACATACAAGAAACTACAGTCCATCCTCTTTCTGTACCTTTTTACGAAATTTCAATCCGATCCTCAGATAGAGAGTTATGACGATTTTCCCCAGGTCACCTGTTTTGAATGTAATTCAGGAGTCTGCAAAAAGGCCAACTTCCTCAGATCATATCTCCGAAAATATCGCGCGAAAAGATCTGAAATTCGGACCCAAGGTTTAGCGCCAATTCTTCTCAAATGGGTTTTTTTTGCGACTTCTGAAATGTCACAGAGAAAAAGTTATGGTGAAAATTCCACGATGACCTGTTTGGAGCAGCGAAACCCTAGAATCCAAAGCTCTGATACCAAATGTTATGAAACCAGCTCAAGAAAAGATAGAAAAGATAAATCCACGCCTTAGAATTTAGCCTCTTCGAGGGGGAAACCTCCTTTACATTAAATAAATGAAAAATTCTTGGATGATACAAATGAAAATACCTCCTTTCTATATATAGGAGTTTAAGTGGTCCCAATACAATCAAGGCCTACATAACAATAATATTGTAGGGCACAACAGTAACAATGATGGGCTTCTATGTGGCATAATAGTTACAATATGGGGGTAATAGGGGCACAACAACATAAATAGGGGTATAACTACAATAGTAATGGGGTAATCACTAGTATTATAGGGACCCAACATTAGTGTTCTTCATCGTCAAACAACTACCAATGCATAAATCATAAAGAGACAAGAAACATATAATATAGGTTATTAGCCAGGGCCAAAACCTCTCACTCTTTGAGAGGAAAACCCGAAAAAATTCTCCTTCTTATAGAGATTCCAATTGACGAATACAAGACCAAGACCCTTGAACTATTTGCCTCTCCAAGACCAAGACACAAGTTCCCTTGATGATAGTCAACCTTCTGCTTCAACTTTCAGCCTCCTTGAATTAGGCATGCAATCATAATTATAACTTGTACATAAGACCTTTTTCTTATCCCTTTCCTTTGCTAGGGATGAAGTCTCCTACTAGGTTGACTCAAACATCCCTTATCACTTGAACTTATTTCAACTCCAACCTTCTGCTCCTTCCTATGGACTATTATTCTTCTCTGCTCTTGCTACTACAACAGATCCTTTTCTACCTCAAACGTGTAGAGGATATAAACCCAAAAACATACTAGAACAAAACTCATATTATACTCTTCCTCCTTCGCTTGATAATAAGCCTTCCTCACTGTACTTCACACCTTTTACTTCAAACTGTATGATCACTAGAATCTTCTCTAAAATTATGTGTCTAAATGCAATCTGCATTACCCTATTTATAATTGTTGGAGTTTGTAATAAGACGAAATGACTTGGAGATGAGTCGACATGTCTTCTGGAGAGATATTATTACTTCTTTTGCAACCAAATCAAAGGAGGTGACTTTGTCTTGGTCTTGGAGGGCTTTCTAACTTATTTAAGGACTCATATAAATATATAACATGCCCAAGAAGGGTCCTTCATACATGACATAAACTGAAATTGACTTTTATGACTAGATGAAAAATCCTAAAGGCTCACAATGGGAACCATCCCTAAAATAAAAGTCTTTTCTCATGAAACCCATGAGACAAGCATTATGATAATAATTTTATTTTTCTTCTTTTCATCAATTACATAAAATCACAATTACACGTCATTATGAAGATCGAACCTAGTTACACTCTTCAACACTCCCTCTTAACTAGGGAGGTATTCATAATGGTACTTGGTCATTCTCAATATAAAAAATTTTCTCATATGAAGAGTCGGATTGGTAACCCATTTGTATATCATCATATGAACTAGCATTATCACATAGAAAGGCCTTGACTAACAACTCTATCTCTCCACGGGATTTAAGCATAGTGCTGGCAAGACCAATGATATATAGACACCCTCATCATTGTCTCTCTCAGAACATACCCCACTCGGGTTCTTAGGATGTGTTGTACCAAGACTATTCTTATCTTGGATTCCTAGTCCTTAAAGAATATCGCTCCTCAGTGACTACTCTTATCTTGGATGCCGTAATACATCCGCAAAGAGCATCAGATGCCAACTGTTTACACAATCCTCCTTTCTATCTTCGCAAGTGAAGACAAGAATGATGTCCCTCTCTCTCCCTCTTAATTAGGGAGGGCATATCTATTCCAATAAAGGAATGTGCTCATTCCTACAGAAGGAATGTACCTAAGCTCCCTCTTGGCTTGGGAATTTCCAATTTTTTTCCAAAAAAGAAACTTGTTTCCAGGCTCCCTCCTAATTAGGGACCTATAACAGCTCCTCAAGTGGAGATGATGGGATAACCAACTACTTGAAGAAATCCTCCTTATGATGTCATGAACTTCTTTCGTTATCTAGGAGTATTCATGATTGGTACTTCTACGTAGGGCACCGATCATTTATCACTTTCATTCATGAGTCAGTCATGTCATCATTGGAAAATGATCCATCAGTCCATATCTGGCCTTCCTTCATGCCATGTTGCTTTCTTCATGCCATGTTTACTTAAGGTTCTTTCATCCTACTACATGTGCATCAGTGGTGGAATACATACATAGATATTCTCTCAACAACCTTACATAAACCCATCCAGATATTTGTTCAAAAATAAAGGAATGAAAATTAACAGTACCTTTGTGATGGTATTTCAGCACGACATCTTCTAGTTTGCATCATCATCCTGCATACATATCGACACATCTCCAATATATATATATATATATTTTCAAGGGCCTCTTTCTTTTTCAGACTCCATTAGAGTCTTCGTATCTTCCATGGAAATATCCTAGTCAAATATTCTTGGTCTTTCGGATGTTGATTTCCTTTACCATGGTTGCATATTCCATGGTATATTCCTTCCTTTCTTCACACATTTCATTCCCAGGAGCTTTCAATCAGAGTTCCTCAATTGTAGTCAACCACCTCATACTTCATATGAGGACATATTATGTTGATTTCATCTAGTGAACATGTAACCCATGCATTTATGCATTCCTTCAAAGGAAGAGATCCTTCCTTTGATTATGATCTCAAGATAGAGCATTGATCCATGTTACCTACAACCATACCAATATCAAATGTAAGCACACATACCTCATTTTTCCTTTGGTTCATCCAGACTTCCTGCAACATCTTCCTTGATTGAAAGAGCTTCAATCCCTTGATCTGCTTCACTTTTATGCCATCGCACCATCATCCCATGAATTCCACAAGTTTGGAATTATTGATGAAACTCTTGCTTCCCCTCATGATCGGTGAACCTTTCAATGAAGATTCCATCATAGAATCTTAAGGATCTAAAGTATCCCCATTAACATATGTTTCCTTTTGACAGATGTATGATGAACCTCGAAATAAATGGATTTACCACTTATGTTTCCAATGAGATTCCCAAGATCTATATCCTTGACTTCTATAGATTCTAACCATATTTCATGCTCCTCTATGATGATGTCCCGAGATCTTGCTTCCAATGCTTCTATGATACCTTGATGCATCCATTTAGTGAATCATGATAGTCATATCTTACAACAAAATATTTGGGAACTTGAAAAGTATTTAGGTGAGGAATACTATCTCAGTCATAGTATAGATCTCTTACTTCCTCCATCTTGGATTTCTTCTCTTCATCTTCCTTCACTTCTTTGGTGATACGAGCTTCTTCTATTCCTCTTTTGTTATCATCCTTCTTGATCTTAGGACAATCTCTTTTGTAATGTACATATTATTGACACCCATAACATTGGATCTTAGCCATGTTCTTCTTCTTTTTCTGAGGACCAAACTTTCCAAATTGCCCATTTCTTTTTTTCATTCCATCATAAGCTTGATTTTTCTTACCTACTCCCACACCAAATTTGGCCTTTAGTCGAGATTATTCAATCTTGCACAGTGACCATAGATCCTGGAATGGAGCAGCTTATTTCTTCCCATAAATACTTGAAGTAAAGTTAACCCACTCCTCCAATAGCGCATTTAATACAATTGTAGTCATTTCTCTATCAGACATGACTTCTCCCAAATCTTGTAGTTGATCTCAGATCTCAGATATCCTCATAAAGTATGAGGCTATTTCATCTTCCCTTGACATCGTCAGCTTGTAGATTTCTTGCCTTAATGAGATGACTTCTCCAACATTGCTTACGGAATACAACTTTACCAATTTGTCATAGATTTCTTTTGAAGTTTCAATTTTAGATACATATGGGATGAGGGGATCCTTGATGGATTCTATGAGAATCCTTTGAGCCCTAACTTCCCCTTTCATATACTTGGAAAGAGCTTGAACATCTTCATTTCTCAATTTAGTGATAGAACCTTTGACATGTTCCATAACCTCATTTTCAATGAGATTCAGATTTGTCTTTTTCTTCCATGAAAGATAGTTTGAAGCCCCAACCAGTTTATTGCTTTCCTTGCAAAAATATATTTTGACAAATTTAGATGTGGACAGAAATATACTTACTTGATAGGATGCTCCTTATTCTTGTTTCTTCCTTGTTGTTGATGATGATATAGAGAATATAAAACTTCTCCTTGTTGAAGGTGGTTTTCTTCAAGAATAATCCTTGATCCCACAAAGAGTGTATTAGGTCCCTATATTACTAGTGATGCCCCCATTAATATTGTAGTTGTATCCCTTATTAATATTGTCGTGCCCCTATTGTCCCCATATTGTTATTACTGTGCTCCATAGAATCTATCTATTGTTATTTTTGTGCCCTTATATTATTATTGTTAGGTCGGCCTGGTTATATTGTGACCCGTTAGACTCCTATATATAGAAAGGAGGTTTTTCCATTTGAATCATCAAAGAATTGTTCATTTATGTAATGTAAAGGAGGTTGCCCCCTAGAAGAGGCTGAATTCTAAGGTATTAATCTATCTTTTCTATCTTTTTGTGAGTTGGTTTCATAACATTTGGTATCAGAGCTTTGGATTCTAGGGTTTCACTACTCCAAATAGGTCATCGTGGCATTTTCGCTATAACCTTTTTTCTGCGACGTTTCAGAAGAAAAAAAAAAACCATTTGAGATGAAATCGTACTAAACCTCGGATTCGAATTTCAAAGCTTTTAGCACTATATTTGTGGAGATATGATCTGAGGAAGTTGGTCTTTTTGTAGACTCCTGAATTACATTCCAAACAAGTGACCTCGGGAAAATCGTCATAACTTTCTCTCTGAGCATCAGATTGAAATTTTGCAAGAAGGCGTAGAAAGAGGACGGGCTGTAGTTTCTTGTATATATTTTTCAGAGCCAAAGGTCGAAACAGTGACACGTGGCACTTCATACAATTTCGCTCTTTTGGAAAGTTCTATAATCAGGTCATCTGGGAGATTGTGCATAACTTTTCCTTGGAGAATCCAATTTGGATCAGACTGGTGGCATTGGAAAGATGACATAGAGGGCTACTAAAGGTCACAATTTCAGAACTGGATGATCCGAAATTACATAGATACATCAGCTTCAATATCAAGCTCCTACAAAGTGAAAAAAGGTGTGTAGTTTTTTTAAATATTTGCATAAGCTTGGTTTGAAAAATTAGTTTGAAGGAATTCAAAGGGCATAGTAAATCATTATTATCGGTAATTGATGCCCCGAGGAAAGAAAATGCAAACACCTAGTAAGCAACCTGAAAGCTCTAGCATGACTCATGAAGAAGAGGAAGAAATGCAACATGATATATCAAAATTACGAGACCAAGTCTAACAAGTGTCACTTGCACAAAAAGTAATAGAATCTAAGATGGATGGTTTAAAGAAAGATGTAGAAGCTAAGATGAATGGTTTAAAGAAATGTGTAGAAGCTAAGATGTATTGTTTAAAGAAATGCGTAGAAGCTAAGATGGATGGCATGGAAGCTAAGATGAATGGCATGGACGCTAAAATAGATGGCATGGATGATAAGATGGAAGAATTGAAGATAAATATGAATAAGTTGCTAGAAGAAATGGTCACTAATGGTGAAAGGGTAGTAAATGAAACTCATGATGAAAACAAAAGAAATGTTAATCATGATTCCATAGACTCTAATGTTGGATTGAAGACCCACCATATTCCAAAAATCGATATGAGGAATTTTGATGGCAAGGAACCCGCAACATAGATATTACGGATGGAGAAATTTTTCGATCTCAATAATGTGCAACACACACAAAAGGTACGTATTGCAACTTTATATTTGGAACCAAATAAGTTTGTATGGTATCAATGGCTTTGCTCTCGTAAACAAATTATCACTTGGGCAATTTTTACGGAAGAATTGACAGCACATTATGAGGATACAAAAAGCAACACTTTTTTTAGCCAATTGATAAGTCTCAAACAAAAGGGTTCAATAATGAAGCACATTGAGGAGTTCCAAAAATTGAACATAAGGGTAAAAAATATTCCAGAGGAGCATAGAATTGATGTGTTCATAGGGACTTTAAAGGATAATATACAACATGATGCTCGCCTTTGGGAACCTGATTCATTAGAGAAGGCATTCAGGTTAGCAAGGAAAATGGAAAGCAAAATTATGGCAACCAGGAAGCATACCACTCACAACTATAAAGATGGAAGTGTTGTTGCCCCTAGCCTTCCACAACCTATAAGGTTGACACCACAACAATTGGAAGAAAAAAGAGCAGAAGGGCTTTGTTACAGTTGTGATAGCAAATACACTAAAGGTCATAAGTGTGCTGAGAAGAAATTATTCTACATAGATTGTGAAGAGGAAGAAGAAAAGGAGCAAGAAAGGTCAAAAGAAGAGGATATACTCCAGGAACAAAGCCTAGATAAAGAAGAAATGAATCCGACCATATCTTGTAAGGCATTGGCTGGAATTACCACTCCTCAAACCATCAAGATAGAAGGACAAATCAAGAAGAAAAAGGTAATAGTGTTGATTGATTCAGGAAGTACCCACAATTTTATTCATTGTAAGATAGCAAAAGAATTGAATTGCTTCCTATATCCAGCACTAGAGTGTCAAGTGATGGTGGCAAATGGAGGAACGATAAATTTCTCTGGAAAGTGCCATAATATCAAGCTATCCATGGGAGAATATGTATTGAAAAGCCCAATGCTTTCCATTCCAATGGGAATTGCTGATGTTGTACTAGGAGTCCAATGGCTACAATCCTTGGGTACAATAGCTTTTAACTTTCAAGAACTTTTCATGAAATTTTATGCAGAAGGAAAGGAAGTTGAATTAAGGGGTATTGTAGGGAAATGGGAAAGATAATAAGCTCTAACGGTATGACAAAGCTTCTAAAAAAGGAACAACGAGGTGTAATTGCACAATTATGTTCGCTAGATGTTTCCACATCGAATTCATATTTTGCTCCAGATCTCCAAAAAGTCTTGGACAATTATTCCAAGGTATTTGAGACTCCCAAAGGTCTCCCACCTATTCGTGATCATGATCATGCTATTCATTTGATTCCAGGAAGTGTTCCTCCAAACATCAGGCCGTACAGATATCCCTATGCCCAAAATAGTGAAATTGAACGTATGGTTGCAGAAATGCTTGAGGCCGGTATAATTCAACCTAGCCAAAGTTCTTTCTCTGCTCCAGCAGTATTGGTGCACAAGAAGGATGTCTGGGGCATGTGTCCGGATTATAGGGAGCTCAACAAGCTCGCTATTAAAGATAAGTTTCCCATTCTTGTCATTGATGAATTATTGGATGAATTGCATGGATCAATTTACTTCACCAAGTTAGATCTTCGTTCAGGATATCATCAAATCAGAATGAAGACTCAAGACATTCCGAAAACAACATTTAGAACTCATGAGGGTCACTATGAGTTTTTGGTCATGCCTTTTGGCCTTACCAATGCACCTTCTACATTTCAAGGTTTGATGAATTCCATTTTCAAACCCTTCCTTAGAAAATTTGTGTTAGTATTTTTTGATGATATACTAATCTACAAGAAGTCTTGGAAGGATCATGTTGAACACATTGACAGGGTGCTACAACTATTGGAGGAGAAACAATTATATGAAAAAATATCCAAATGTTTCTTTGGAGTACAAGAGGTGGAATATCTGGGTCATATTGTATCTAATGAAGGAGTTAAGGTAGACCCTAGCAAAATTAAAGCCATTAAGGAATGGGAAATCCCCACATCCATAAAGCATTTGCGAGGATTTCTTGGGTTGACAAGGTATTATCGCAAGTTTGTTAAGAATTATGGGAAAATAGCAGCACCTCTAACAACATTGTTGAAGAAAGATGCATTTTCATGGACTCCAGAAGCAACAAAGGCCTTTGAAGATCTTAAAGAGGCAATGTGCCAAGCACCGGTCTTAGCTACACCAGACTTCACAAAAACCTTTATTGTGGAATGTGATGCTTTTGGAAATGGAATTGGTGCTATTTTAATGCAAGATGAAAGACCCATTGCTTTCAAAAGTCGTCCAATCAAGGGAAAGTATTTACACAAAGCTATTTATGAGAAGGAAATGTTGGCAATACTACATGCACTTAAGAAATGGTGACCCTACCTAATGGGAAGACACTTCAAGGTAAAAACGGATCATGATAGACTTAAATACTTTTTAAAACAAAGATTATCCTCTGAAGAACAACAAAAATGGGTCACAAAGATGTTGGGTTATGACTTTGAAATCATATACAAAAAGGGAAGCAAAATGTTGTGGCAGATGCACTCTCAAGAAAGGATGAGGATGTGGAAGCATTGTTGTGCGAAATTTCTATTATCCAACCAGTTTGGATAAACGAAGCAAGGGAGGAATGGAAGAATGATGAAGAAGTGTGGGAACTTATTCGAAAGTTACAACAAGATTCCAGTACATCTGATACATTTAGCTGGAAAAATGATTCGTTATGATACAAAGATCACTTATACCTCTGTAAGAATTCCCAACTCAAATAAAAGATTCTTCTGGAATTGCACGCTTCTCCCTTAGGAGGGCACTTGGGATTTTTAAAAATTTACCACAAGGTTAAGAAGGAATTTTTTTGGGATGGCCTTAAATCATATATTCAAAAGTTTGTGGCGGAATGTTTGGTATGCCAACAAAATAAAGCTGAAACAATTAAGACACCAGGCCTATTACAACCTTTATCCATTCCAAGCCAACGTTGGGAGGAGGTTTCAATGGATTTTATCACAGGTTTACCCAAGTCTGAGGGAAATAGTGTCATCATGGTGGTAGTTGATAGACTTACCAAGTATGCACACTTTTGTACATTATCACATCCATTTAAAGCTAGTACAGTTTCTACGGCATTTATGGAAACAATTCAAAAGCTACATGGAAACTCAAAAATTATTGTAAGTGACAGAGATCCCATTTTTACAGGAAATTTTTGGACATAATTATTTTCTTGTCTTGGTACTCAGTTAGCTCATAGATTATCTTATCATCCTCAATCTGATGGGCAAACAAAGATAGTAAACAAATGTTTGGAAGGATATCTTCGTTGCTTTGTATCTAATAAACAGACACAATGGGTCAAATGGTTGCCTCTGGCTAAATGGTGGTATAACACTTCCTTCCACACTACAACAAAAATGACCACATTTATGGCACTTTATGGATATCAACCACCATCCATCATATCATATTTAAGAGAAAATTCTAAGGTTCAAGCAGTGGAACATCACATCGAGCATCAACAAGAAGTTCTCCAACTCCTAAAGGATAACCTCACGTTGGTGGAGAATAGAATGAAACAACAGGCAGATCAACATCGTAGTGAAAGAAGTTTTGATGTAGGTGATTGGGTATTCCTATAGCTACAACCATATAAACAAATGTCCCTCAAGCAAGCTAAGAAGGATAACAAATTTTCACCAAAGTATTATGGTCCGTACAAGGTGTTGCAAAAGATTGGTACTATGGCATACAAATTGGAGCTTCCTGCAGCTTCTCGAGTGCACCCAGTTTTCCATGTTTCATGTTTAAAGAAGGTTATAGGCGACAAGATCCCAGTTCAAACAATATTTCCAGAACTTGATGAGGAAGTAAAAATTATATTGGAACAGGAAGCAATCATAGAAACAAGAACTCGACAACTACGAAATCGATCTATTACAGAGTATCTCATCAAGTGGAAGAACTTATCCGCTGAAGATTCCACATGGGAGGATGAGAATTTTATACAGAAGCATCCAAAACTACTCAAGCGTTGAGGACAACACTTTTTTGAAGGAGAGGGGCATGTTAGGTCCCTATATTACTAGTGATGCCCCCATTAATATTGTAGTTGTATCCCTTATTAATATTGTTGTGCCCCTATTGTCCCCACATTGTTATTACTGTGCCCCATAGAATCCCTCTATTGTTATTTTTGTGCCCTTATATTATTATTGTTAGGTCGACTTGGTTAATTTGTGACCCCTTAGACTCCTATATATAGAAAGGAGGTTTTTTCATTTGAATCATCAAATAATTGTTCATTTATGTAATGTAAAGGAGGTTGCCCCCTCAAAGAGGCTGAATTCTAAGGCATTAATCTATCTTTTCTATCTTTTTGTGAGCTGGTTTCATAACAGAGTGAGATGACACCGCCTTTTGATCTAGCTTCATTTGGATGAATAGTCTTCAAAACACTTTAACTTGAGTAGATGTAGGGTTTTTTCCTTCTCCCTCTTGATGATGATCCCAATATTACTTTGTAGACTTCTTTGATCTAGGGTTATGATGCTTCCTTTGAATTCAAGATGATATTTTCTTTGATGCCTTCCTTGAGATTTGATCCTTGAGTGCCCCTTGATGAGATATTCCCTTTCTTGACTTAGTCACCTTAGCTTTGACACCATGTTGAGAAATACAGGGCATAGATATTAAGTGATTTATCTTCTATTAGTAACTACTTGTGAGTGATTTTTACTTCTTTAGATTAGGATTTGATTTTACTTAGGTTATTAGTGTTCTTCTTCATCAAATAACTAATAATGCATAAACCGTAAAGATACAAGAGACACAAAATATAGGCTATTATCCAGGGCCAAAACCTCTCACTCTTTGACATGACAACCTGAACATAGTCTTGTTCTTATAGAGATTCCAATTGATGAAATACCAAGGCCAAGACCCTTGACCTATTTTCCTCTCCAATACCACGACATAGTTCCCTTGATGATAATCAACCTTCTAATCCTTCCTTTGTCTCAACTCCTCTTTCACTTCGACCTCCTTGAATTAGGTCTAAAATCCTAATTCTAACTTGTACAGAAGACCTTTTTCTTACACCTTTCCTTTGCTTGGGATGGAGTCTCCTACTAGCTTGACTTGACCTTCCATTATGACTTGAACTTATTTCAACTCCAACCTTCTAATCCTTCCTAAGGATTGGTTTTATTCTTGGCTCCTGCTACTGCAATAGATCCTTTTCTACCTCATACATAATAGAAAAAATGGATGAGAGCAGAGATAGTGATTTTGCACAACACAAATCTCACGCTGTAATATTATTCATTTCAAAAATCACATATATAGGAAGTTACACACTGACTTCAACACCTCTCGATAATGACTCCAACTCATTACATAAGAATCAACAACTTCTAGACTGACACCTAGGGAATCACAATTACATCTACACATGACATGGAAGAATTACTTCCAACAGCCTGCCTTAATGCTTACATGGATAACAAAAAACACATATTACAACAATAAATAAATCTTTGTCTAAATGGTTTTCATCAACACCCACATCCACTATGGAATCTCACAAACACTGCTCTTTCACAACTACGTCTTTGAGCTCTTACTAGACCTCCATTTAAAATGTAACTGCCTTTGACAATCATTGATGAGCTTTGCAACATCAACAATATTGACACCTCGCCTCGTCGGGGATTCTGCGATAAGAGCTATCAAGTAATGAACCATCCTATAGACCAACCACCATTTGTCAGATATTTCGCTTTCATATATTCATCAGTAGCTAAGATGGAGGTGTTGATACTGAATGTGTTCAAAAGTTGATCAAACAACTTGACCTTACATAATAATTAATGTTTTGAATACTGGGGCTTCCAGTTTAAGAACCACCAACCCTTTTTTATAACTAGAATTGAAACATTTCACAACTACAAACTCAATAATCATCAAACTATCAGATGGCATTCACGCATAGACAAGTCACCATGTCCCTCCTTAGCATAGGTCAAAATTTGTTCATTTGGTTCAATATTTGCCTTGGAGCTTTCTCATATCCACAAAACAACATTTGTTATAGTGGTCAATTCCAACAAACTTACACTCACATATTGAGCTGATCAAACTCAACATGTTTAAAATTCTAAACTCCAAAATTTGAGATCGGAACAAGATGGCAACATAAACACCCGACATAGAGATCTCTTCCTCGCAGAAGCGAAAAATTGAGATATACCTCCACTTTTAACACTTTTGACATATATCATTGGCCACTTGAAACTCCTCCGCCCCAGATCTCAAATCCCAATCCGTGCAACAACATGATTTTGCAGATTTATAATATGATAGTGCACACAACTTTGACAAAACCATCCAGGCATGAATTTAACTCCTTTGCAAGTTCTGGGCAAATAAGCACAAAAAAAAACTTTACAGATAACAAGATAATGTAAGGATCTGTCGATGCTTGAAGAAGTTGCAAACAAACAAATAGATCTATACATAGGATCACAAAAAAAATTCACACTAAAAATAATCTCTCACACATCTATACTAATATGTACAAAAATAATAACACTCAAGATCCCTCACATATTCCTGCCCCCCCCTTGAGGGATTCAAGCCAATACTAGCTCGGATACCATAGTAGAAAAAATAGATGAGAGCAAAGATAGTGATTTTGCACAACACAAATCTCACACTGTAGTATTATTCATTTCAACAATTACATATATAGGAAATTACACACTAACTTCTAAACCTCTAGATAATGACTACAACTCATTACATAAGAATCAACAACTTCTAGACTGATGCCTAGGGATTCACAATTTCAACTACACATGAAATGGAAGCATTACTTCCAACAATACGTGTAGAGGATATAAACCCAAAAACATACAAGAACATAACTCAGATTATACCTGTTCTCCTTCGCTTGATAATAAGCCTTCCTCTTTGTACTTTGCACCTTTTACTTCAGATTGTATGATCACCAAAATTTGCTCTAAAATTACGTGTCTAAATGAAATCTGCACTGCCCTATTTATAGTTGTTGGAGCCTATAATAAGATGAAATGAATTAGAGATGAGCCGACGTGTCTTCTGGAGAGATTTTTACGGAAATAATACATCCTAGGGTATGGGTTGAGCATCCCAACGGAGTAGAGGGCATACACCAACAAGAAGCAAGCAAACAAGAAGCCTTGATACTTAAACTACTAAAGTAGGAAGAAGAAGTATTACCCGAAGATCCTATGTTTGAGGTCGTTCCTGTAGGGTCCAAACCCTCTCCTTACTCCAATGCTTCAAAACCTGCAACTCATTTAAGAAAAACACATATACCAACAGTAGTTCAAAGCATGTGCATGATATAGATGTTAGATCATATAAGAATATAAGTATAAAACATGAAATCATACACAAGTTAGATTAAAACATGAATTAAAGCATTAATAACATAACATCGGGAACAAGACATAGCCTATTTCTTGATTACTGCAAAATAATGTGGAAGAATACAACCTGATTTGTCCACAACTCCAAGCGAAACCTTCGTCCAGACCCATCTAGCCCAAGCCTCAACAATCCTCTTTCAAACACATACACATGGATTCCATATAAAAGAGATGGACATCACAATGAGGAAATGGGGGTTTCCTATAGCTGGGAGTGCATGAGGCATATGGATAAATAAGACTTGATTATGGAAAAGTTGGATATAATGTCAATATCCTATCTTTCTCTCCCCTTAGGCCTTCCCCATGAGGTGTATTTATATCACCTCAAAATAATTTTTTTAGTTGGGATACAGTTAGGCCATAGGCTTCTATAGGTAGGCTTCCAGTGTAACCTGTAAGCCCCACCTAAAAAATAGGGATTTTATATTTTTTTCATATTTTAAATCATATGTGCGGGTTGGGTATAGTTGAACACGTGTGTGCACACGTTTTTTGAAGGGCATAGTCGCGTATGGAATTTAAAATAATGTTTTTTAATAATTGAACCAACTTTGAAAGGAAAGGGCTACCCAAGGCCATGACTCAAAGCATCAAGTATACAAAGGTGGTAAATGATGTTATAACATATGCCCCCTGATATATGAGGTGAGAAGGGGTACATGATGGCCGAAATGTATTAATTGTATAGAAAGAATCATGTGTGGACTTGGGAGGAGATCACCAGATTCTAGCCTGCCAAACCAGTGGAAGAGATTAGAAAGAAAGCTCATGTTTGAGGTGGGCATACCCATGCTCAGAGATAGTAAAGCATGTCTGCATATCAAGTGTAGAGCAGATCCAATATGTATATAAGTACAAATGAAACTAAGAAATACATGGTGGTTCATCTGATCATAGCCACAAATGTACATATCAAGGCCATGCCACAATATCACATATAAAAGAACTGATCAATGATTCTTAAGTAGATATCTGATCACTGAAGTCACATAATTGATCCTCAAAAGTACCACGTCAGAAAGTGGAATAATGGTACTGCATGCAACTCGAGTGCCAACATATAGGATGTTTATGTGATGAACTGCAACATATAAGGTGGATGGTGTCACTGGCAATAAACTGGAGGGACTGACATGTGAACCATGAAATGCTGATGCAACCCGAGGTCTTCGCCAATCGCCATGGTACATTTCTACACTATGGGAATAAATGAACTGAAGTTGACCATGTGAGAAATAGTTTGATTACCAGTCATTGATGTATACTGTTAACAAACGCAAGAGAACTCACTGATAATGATGATGAGAGTCAAGGTACCCTAGTACAATCTAACAAGTGAGAATAAATGAGTTGAAGTCGAACACTTGAGATAATCTATCAATCAGGAGACATTGATGTATTCTCACTATTGATAGCGAAGGATTCTGCCACTAATGACTGCAAACCCTAAGGTACTGAAAAAATGACTCTAGATCTTATTCCCATCGAAATGAGTTGGAGTTGATGGGAAAAGATCTGCTAGAAGGAAAGCATTAAGGTATCCTACATCAATCTAGTGCGAGTGTAACCTGTAGGCAAATAATGTGGAAGGAATCAAATGAAGAAAGATGAAGTAGCCATACTGAAGAACGTTTCTGGCATACAAAAGATGTGACTAGCACACGACAAAAACCCTCTGAACCAACCAATAATGAAAGCTGACACAGAGGTGAGGAATCCACCAATAGGCTCAAGTGGAAACCAAGGTATTGCACGAATCCCATTGTGTGATAATGTACTTTGACATCAAACACAAGGGAAACCACTCAGTCAAAGACCCATAATATTGATCGATGCTGAGCACAAGGTCACCTATCAATGATGTAAATAGGCTAGGGTGCAGCTCTAGGCCTACTCTCAGAGCAATGTGTCGAAGTCGATAAGAGCAGACCCACCAACAAGAAGTCAATGGAGACCTTCTCAAACCAGAACGAGCGAAGGACCAAATAGGTGAAGTGATACTGAACATAACTTTGACAAATTGGGTATGACTGACTAAATATGAGAAAAGAGACACCGCAGAAAGGCCGACTTAGGTTTACTTCCCTTGAACAAAAGAACAAATCAAATGTGATTATATGACAACATATAATAAATTTGTATAAGTTTGTCATGCAAGAGGCATAAACAAACTCTCCATATGATTGGAAGAGATAACCAACCAGAGGAGTACTGAATCAATAACAAGGTTATGGCTCTCCTAAGTCAAACTAAAGCCCATCCTGATGGAGGAAAGACTCATTTTGAGTGACTCTTGATACCATCAATTATGAAAGTAAATTCCTATTCCTGATCCTTTTTGGAATATATTATTTTTTTGTTTTTTTCATATTTGGAGAGCCTGAAAAAGAATTAAAGAATGCCTATGGTACAATGGAAAGAACGAGTGTCCAAATACAAATGCGCTAGTTCCTGGGAGTGGAAGATTCCTATGCTCAATGCAAGGTGATGTAACTGGTCAATCAAACTCAAAGGAATGTTATTTCCATGGGCAAAAGGTGTCAAGTTGCAGAGGATAAGTGATTGTAAGGTTTATTTTGCAAAAAGACATGGTCAAAAAGTGGCTTATACACGAGTCCAAGTGAAGCCGACTTAAGGCAAAAAGGTACAAATAGTCAACATGCAATGCAGCAATACAACTCAACATGTGGGAGACTCTAGGGTATAAAGCCAGAAAGACAACGAAGAAGAAGGAGAATGAAGCTTCATCGCAAAAATTCATGGAGGGACTAAAGAGGACCCTGAGCCTACTCAATCTTTGCAACATGGGAAACATATGTCAGCGAGGATCTAACTAGGAAGCCCATGTAAAGGAAGGCTCTACCATCATGCCATGATTTTATAAGTCAGTGAGTGAAATGGTTTTAAGAATCATAACACAATGGGGTCAACCCTAAGGCAACACATCATAGTATGGAGGCTCTAATTCATAATGCAACGGAACAATGATCATCCCTAACCTATATGCCAGTGACGAAAAATGATACTTGCCATGACGGGTCAACGATCATGGAATCACAGCGGTAGAAAAAATCTCAAAGTCTTCAATTTAACCTAAAAGACAACCTATCTCAAATTCAAAGCCAAAAGGTCACAAAGTTTATAAAAATTATTAAAGATAAAACATAAACTTTGTAAAAGTAGGTTTTTAAAAGTTTTTCAAATTATAACTTATAAACAGTCCTTTTGGCTCAACAAACCTCATTTGTGTTTTGAAAAATTGAGAAAAGGAGCTCTGGAGAAAAGACTAGTAACCACAATCCACCTTATTTCTCAACCCTAATAATTACCAAGCGTCCGGGTATTCCTCAAATTCGATCTTTCAGTGAATTTATGTACATTTCAAGCATTTTTTCAAAAAAATTACCGTAGGGATCTTGTTTTTAGATTTTTACTCTGCACGTACGCAGGTTGGGCATATCGAAGTCATGTATGAGTAAGCCCTATACGCGACTGTGTATGAAGTGAACTCGCGTGTGTGCAGTGAAAAATTTCAAATTATGAATTTTAATGGATAAAAATGCTTGAATTGCAGGATGACTATCACATGGAAAGAAAGAGAGCATAGTGAAGTAGACAATGAAGTAATGAATGACCCACTGTCACTGGATGCATTGAGAGGGTGTGGATTATTGAAAATTTTCAAAATGCCTAATATGAAAACCAACACAAGGTTGCTGGAGATGCTTGTGAATTATTGGGATCCATAAGAGGATGCTTTTATGATTGATCAAATTCCCTTGCAAATTGAAGTAGAAGATATCTACTTCATCACTGGACTTTCCCGAAGAGGAGAGCCAGTTAACTTGTAAGGGAAGGCCCGAGGAAGCCTCAGCGTAATTGTGAGGGTAGCAGGTTCAACTTCATTGCACCAAGCATCGCATGTTCCAATGAGCCTAATAGTCAATTGCCTCACCACAGTCTTTGATTGGTGTACAACCCTCATAATAAATCTAAGAAATCAACTCACCTCTATCAAAAAGAGTAATACCAAAAATTTTGGGTATGGTACCATCCTTTGCACTTTCTTCTTTGAGAGGCTACTAGGGCTTCAACCCAAATTTCTCTCTACCATCTGCAGCCTAAGGGATCCACGTATAAGTAGATGGATTGATTTGATGAAGAGACTAAGGGGTGGCGAGGTCCCTAGAACAACTTTTGATGACAAGTTTTTCCTTTGGTGGGAACAACAAGTCATTTCCATCGAGGACTACTCCTATGTAGGCATAGACTTCAGAGTGGATCCATATCTAGTGCTTCCATCAGACGCTGCATGGGGTGCCATAGGTAATTTTTTTTTTAAAGTTTTTAAAGTTATTTCATTTTTTTGGATTTTAAAAAACTATGAAGTGAAATTATTTTGATGAGACAAAAGATTCTTACAAAATTATTTGATCATGATACAGATGTGGGACCAGTAAGACCTGAGGGTCTGCTCAGGCATAGGCATTGTGGAAGAGACATGGAGAGTTCTGCAGCTGAGATTGAGAGACTCCTCCATACCTTAGAAAGGAACTTGGAGAGGTTGAATCACCAGGTACCTATGACAACAAAAGAGGACCTACCAGAGGCTATGCAGAGACACGTGGTAGGATTACCACAAGATTGGGTGTAGCTCTTTTGACAGGTGTCTACTACCATCGTCTTCTTTCGAGATGCACATCTGAGGTTAGACCCATAGATATAGATTAGAGATGTCCAAATTTTGATGGGCACGATTGGGCTTAAGCCCTAATTTTGTAGGACATTTTGCCTTGATTTTTTATAACATTTTGAACATAAAACTTCTATCTATATATAGATGGTTTCATGATGTGATGATAATATATACAGATGATATTTGATTATTTTTTATTTTTAATGTGATGAAAGATTAATATGCCAGTCTAATGCTTGATTAGCTATGGAATCAACAAATGAGTTTTCTGATCGTGGAATATGAATAAATGTGATAAAATTAAATGATCTTTGTAATAACCGCACTCTCAGAATTTGACGATATAAATAAGGATCTCTCACGCGATAGATGTTTTTTAACTGAGAAAACACCAGTTGTGAATCCAAGTATACTACTAACGAATTAATACCAAGAGATATTGCTTCAGATAGTAAGTTAACCACAATAGTATATTCAACAACATTATTTGAAGTAGGGCCGATACATACACCTCTTGAAACCAACAACTGACTGGATGGATAGTAAATCACCCAAGCCATAGAAGCCAAATTTTGGGTATGTCGTCTAGCACCATTAGTGAACCCAAGATATACCAAATCATCCATTGATACCTTCCAAAGCAGATAAAAAATATCGATATCGCTATGAAACCTATAGACCGATATGCACAAATATATACAATATCTACAACCGAGCAAATGCTAGGCAAAAACATAAGCATAATACTTTTTAAGATAGAGCTCATTTCTAGGCTCTGACATCTCATTTCCATCAAAATCAACCAATTTGTAAGCTCCCCTTTTTAACACCTTTTTAACGATAAAAGGACCATACCACATGGGTTTAAACTTACCTGCCTCCAAGGCATCTTTGTCTTGGTCATAGACCAGGACAAGGTCACCTTCAGAGAAAACCCTAGGACACACAACCTTATCATATTGGAATTTCACTCTCCTTTTATGAGCTTTGTTAATTGTGGCTGCATATCGACACTACTCATCAAGAGGTTCCAAATGAACGAGGCATTATTGAAGACTAGAAGTGTATGGAAGAAGTTCTACAACTAATTTAAGAGAAGGAATTTCACATTCCACATGAAAGATCGATTCCAAACCATAAACTAGTTGAAAAGGAGTGAAACCTATAGCGGTATTAATCGACATATGGTATGCCCAAAGTGTAGGATATAACATGATATTCCAATTGGATCGAGCCTTATTAATTTTCCTTTGCAGGATAACTTTCAGGGATTTATTCACAGCTTCCACCTGACCATTGGCTTGAGGATAGTAAGGAAACAAATCCTCTTGCCAGAAACCCAACTTGAGAGGAAATTCAACCATCATCGTGTTCTGGAAATGACTGCCATGGTCAGTGACAATCTCCTTTGGAATACCGAAATGAGAAATGACTTGGTTGAAAAGAAACAGGGGTGCTGTTTCACCATCATTCACAACAGTGGGCATAATTTCGACCCACTTAGTAAAGTAGTCCATGGCTACAATAATATACTTATTACCCTTTGCCGAAGGTGGGTTACAAGTTGCAAAATAAATGCCCCACTTTGTGAACAAACCGATGACTATAAACCTGACAAGGATGGCATTTTTTGATCGCTTCAACATAATCTTTGAAAATCGAAGGCCAAAAATACCCTGCATGCAAGATTCTTTGGGCTGTAGCAAGCCCAGAGAGATGACCACCAAAAGATCCATTGTGGAAATCATTAAGCACTAACTCAACTTCTTCTAAGGTTAAGCAGTGTCTAAGGATTGAATCGACCCCGCGACGATATAAAGTGTCACCGATAATAACATAACTTTTCACTAAGTGACACAATTTTCTTCGCTTATCCTTTTATAAAGAGAGGGGAAACTTCGAAGTATGAAGATATATTATAATATCTCCATACCAAGGATCTTGTGAAGAAATAAGAAAAATATGCTCATCTGGGAATGATTCCTCATAAACTATTTCTTCTTCACAAGGAAGCTCTGAGATTAATTCCGCAAATACTAACAATCTGTTAGATTTGGTTGATAAGAACTTGAGATTGAATTCTTGTAAAATAACAATCCATCTGTTATATTTGTCCCCAATCACTCGCCTACTGAGAACAAACTAAAATGGTTTGATAGCCACCAAGACAAAAGTTTTTCTAAGCAGAATATGGTGTCTAAGTCGTTGGACAACACAAATGGCTACCAAAGCTAATTTCTTTACATGAGAATATTTTAGTTCAAGACCTACTAAGACTCGGATCAGATAATAAATTACGTGCTCACGGAGAGAATTTTCTTCCTGAACCAGAACCATATCGATGGTTGATTCTGCTGCAACGATATATAAGAGGAAATCCATGCTATAATCAGGTGGACTCAGTAATGGAGCTGAGGTCAATTCTTTTTTTAAAGCATCGAACGGGTGTTGAGTGAAATTGTCCCATAGAAATGGAACTCCTTTCTTTAGTAATCACATAAATCTCTTTGTAATCTCAGCGTAATTGACGATAAATCTCCTCAATAAATTGGCTTTTCCTTGGAGACTTTGAAGTTGATGGATGGTAGACGGGGGGAGGAAACTGAAGTATTGCCTCAACCTTGAAAGGATCTACACGAATCCATTTAGTAGATATGATGAATACCAATAATATACTAGATGTGACAATGAAAATGCATTTATTTAGATTCAACCCAATTTTATAAAAATGACATCGTTAAAAAAAACCGAAGATGATGAGGATGATCAATTCTCTTTCGAGAATGTGCAGCTAAGTCATCCAAATAAGTTTCAATGATATGTTTGATATCATGGAAAGCATAGGACATGACCTGCTGAAAAGTAGCTCCAACATTTTTAAGGCCAAAAGGCATCTTTTTGTATGCAAAAGTACCCCAAGGGAAGATAAAAGCTGTCTTATGCTGATCTTCAGGATGGATAGTAATCTGATTATAACCCGAGAAACTGTCCATGAAGGAGAAAATATCATTTCCCGCACATTCATTGATAATATGATCAATAAACAGTGTGGGGAAATTATCTTTAGGACAAGCCTTATTTAAATCCCTAAAGTCTATGCATACGTAGATCGTTCCTTGTTTTTTATCATTCAGGATTGGATTTGAGACCCACTCAGTCAACAAAATAGGGTATATGAAACCCACCTTGAGTAGCTTCTCAACCTCGGCTTTGATAGCTGCCACTTTCGTAGGGTTTTCCAGCTGAATCTTTTTCTATATAAGCTTCGCATTCATGTAAGTTTTGATCTCATGTTGGACTATTGATGGATCAATTCCAGGCATTTCCTCATAAGACCAAGCAAACACATCACAAATTTTTTTTAAAAGATCAATATAAATTTGAATTTCTTCAGGGGAGCATTCAGCTCCGATGAAAGCATTCTCGATTATATTAGGATTCCTGGAGATGTTCACCAGAATAGTTTCTGAAATAACATACATGTTTCCTTCGAAAAAAACCTGTGCTGGAGACAAAGGGTTTAAAACTGTGAGCATCACCAGTCGACGAAGGAGTAGACAAAATTGATTCTATTTCACGCAAGTCTAGGAGAAAATATGACCGATGATGAAAATCATCCCACGGTCTGTCTATACCCATAATTTCTTCTAGGATTGCTTCCTTAGATGGTAAAACAATATCAAGGCAGTTCATAGAAGAAGTAGAGTCAAGATTCCAAGCTAGAGCCACATCTCCATCCAACTCCTTTGGTGAAAGAGGAGTAGGATCAGAATCTACAACATTAACAATAAATTGATAAGCAATTTCAGATGCATACATAAGATACTCCATTCCACCCACTTTCCCTGCTTCTAATGTGGTGGTAGAAGAGGGTAAGGGCCAAGGATCCAAAAAATAATGAGTTATGAAGAACTCTCTTCGAGAAGGGGTCTTGGACGATGAAATGGCATTTATTCGAGAAATAGGAGAAGGAATACCAAAAGTACCCATCAATGAGGAATACATTCAAACTCCTAAATTCTGAATAGGTTGCTTCGAATGATTCACCAAGGGAACGAAGGAATTAGAGGATGCATTGGATTCTTTTAGAGAATACTCCATCTGATCAATAGTAACAATTCTCCCTTCACGGGGAAAGCATAGGATGCAAAATAATGATGATACAATGGCATCCATTTCATAAATACAATTTCATCCCAATAGAAGATTATAATCCAAATTTGCATCGACTATTTCCTCCTCTATATTGACCACCTTGGTCCCAACATAGATGGGAAAGGCTAGAATAATTCCATGCGGCCTATGAGAATGACCATCAAATGCAGTGAAAAGAGTAGTTGAAGGAACAACTTGAGGAGATCTAATAGCTTTCCAACATGCAATGGACATGACACATGTGGAAGCTCGCTCATCAACTACAGTTCGAAAGATATTGATATTTAAATATGTAGATATAATTTGGAAATCCATGTGATGAGGTAGTCTCTTCTTAATATTTTACATGTCAAATGTAACAATAAGAGAGTTTTTCAGATCCATGGCCCCGATCGTAGTGAGCAACGCACTCCTTTGTGATGGACACAACTGGAATAACTCTAACGTAGACATCACACAAGGGCTTTGGGCTAGATCTTCAACAATGGAGTAGTTATGGGAAACCCTGGCATTAGGTTTAATCATCAAATATTTTGCAGAGCCTTTCGGCATCTGAGGTATAGACTCAACTGCGGGCCTCTTAATATGGAGTGGCTCTGGAACATCGGGAGCGGCCGTAGCCTTAGAGGATTTTGGTTCACCATAATCATGTGATCTTGTAGCAACATCTACATGAGTACTCATAATATATACATTTGATGGATTTTCCCCTTCCTGGTTGCCCCCTGTAGGGTTTGTAGTACTAGCATTCGCACCAACAAACATTTGCTGCCCTTGGGGAAAAGGGTTAGTTAGAACTGCGTGGGAGCTAAAAGAACCATGCTACACTAACAAGCACTGAGTGTCTTGAATCTTAGGGAAAATATGAGTTGGTCTCCATTGCACAATTTGCAAGGAAACTTAACTTTCTTTTTAGGCTCCTTCTTACCCTCCCCAATATTATTACTGGGCTTGTTCGCATTACCCTTCTCATCCTTATCTTTCTTCTTACCTCGTCCCTTTTTCTTCCCATTGAATTTTTTATTTCCTTTGGGGTTAGAAGATTGGACAACGTTAATAGATGAAGGTTGACAAGGCATAGGCACTGACAACGATGCCTGAATCGAAGAAGCAATTTGTAAATACAACTGCTACAATTGACTTAGCAGGTTAGTTGTGCTATTATCAATTGATTTGATAATACCATCGGAATGGGGACCTAACTTTGGTTTAGCTAAATTGATCTTTGATCGAGGAGCATCAGGAAAAATCTTCTCAAGAATCCCAAATTGAGAATATATAATTTCTAAATGCTGGGCTCTAAAGATAGCTTGTTCTTTGGTGAATATTCTAGAGAGCGATACATCCTTATAAATTTCTGTCTGTAAAATTTTTAAAAACCATTCAAGAAGGAATTCATTAGGAATATAGGCTTTGATGAGCCTCTTCCTCCTCCTCCATTCCTGAACATGGTCAGAAATGCGAGTTGTCGTATCTTGTTGGAAACTAGCCATTAACTCAGTTCTAATATCATACTGAACGGGTAACTGAAAATGGCTCAAAAACATAGTAGCTAATTCACCAAACAAAGCAAAGATACCCCATTAAGCTCTATATACCATTTAGCAACATTTCTAGTTAAGGTGCGCTGAAATAATCTCAACCTTATTGAATCGTCAGTAATGGAGTTAGATGAAAACCATAAATGGAATTTTGTTATATGGTCAGCCAAATCCTCCCCAGACTTTCCTTCGAATTTTGGAATATCCAATGGAAGTTTGGTAGGAACCGGAGGCCACGCTAGATTATATCGGATGGGATCATTCGTCAATTTTGAGAGATCTGGAAAATTTAGGGTTTCCAGGAATGGTAAACATATAGGAGCTTGAGAATTCCACCCACTATGAGACAGATCCCAACAGTCTAAAAATAATATCCTAGATTTGTAGAGGCACCAGGTTTCCAAGGATTGCTCATAGAAGAGACTGAACCGTAAGGAAAACCTTGTGGTCCAGAGAAATTTAGAGTTTGACCAACTCCTACTGAAAAGTTACCATAACTAGGAATATTTCCCCCAAGCAAAGTATTAAAAGGAGAGGAGAGCCCTTGGTAAGGGTTCCATGCATTAGCGAAGGGAGAAAAAGCCTAAAATGAACTTATGAAGGAGTAAGGCATGTTCCCTGTTGACCAAAAGAAAACTGATTCCCGGTTCCTAAACCACTAAAAGCAGGGTTAGTCCACCCTTGAAAGGGATTATAACTTTGACCTTGAGCAGAAAGAGGAAGAGATCCTAAAGAAGGATTAGAATGAGGTATATGACCACTTCCAAAAGGAAAACCCTAAAAAGAGGTTGAACCACTAGCCATAGAAGTCATAGCTATTGAAAAAATGGATGAAATGGATAGAGGAACCGAGGGAATCACACTAGAAGGCATCTGAAAGGGGAAGGAACCAGTGTGGGAAGAAAAAGTGTGGGTGCCCCCACTCGAAGATGGAATGGAAGTAGAGCCAAATATTGCAATACTAGGAGTTGTTAGAAAATTATATATTACAAAGCAATGGAACACATAAAATATATTGCAGAAATATAAACACATAAAACACATAAATCAAGAGAGACACATATATACGTGGTTCACCCAATTTGGGCTATGTCCATGGAGAAACAACCAATCCTTCCTTTTATATTATCCAACAAAATGAAGAGATACAGCCAACAACAGATCCACTGTAATTCCCTCTTCACTCTCACACAATATCCTCTCTCTTTCTCACTCAGAATATAGATCTACATAGATGCAATACAATTCCCTCATATATAGCGAGGGGTTGCCTTTAGGGCAAAAACCCTAAATTAAACATAACTTATACAGTCAGATCTCCGCCTAATGGACGACCCAGATTGACTGCAAAATTACAACATTTTCCAAGGCAATTTTACATCTATTTTTAGCTTCGGGGGTGATGCCCCCAATCCCCTGCCGGGGGTGGCTCCCAAAGTTTGCAACTGCCCCCCGTGGACCCCCCTTGTAGCATATATTTTATGGGCGAGCGTTGCCACCACATTACAAACTGGGGTCCAATGTGGGGATACCACTAAATAAAGAAGATAATCAGGCTCCACACCCAACAATCTTCCACTTGGAGATTGATTATAGCAACTCCACCGTTGCTTCATTTGCTAGACAATGAATCCACTTTGGAATTGGCTGTTTCTCATCTTCTTCATCATACTTGAAGACCAATTGAAACTGAGAAGAATCTCAGTTTCTCCCTGGTTACAACTTTTGTTAACATATCTACAGGATCCTAGCTAGTGTGTATCTTTTCCAGCTTCAACTGTCCATCTTCCAATGCTGACCGTATGAAATGGTACTTGAGTTGTATATGTTTAGTCTTGGAATGAAATGTAGAGTTCTTTTCAAGATGTATGGCACTCTGGCTGTCACTGTATAACCTTCCCAACTCCTTCTTCTTACCCAATTCATCCAGAAACCTTTGTAACCAAATCATTTCTTTACTAGCCTCTCTAGCAGCAACATACTTTGCTTCCATTGTTGAGAGTGCAACAACAATTTGCAGTTTTGAGACCCAACTGACAGCTGTTCCACCTACAGTAAACACATATCCTATGGTGCTCCTCCTGTTATCTCTATCACCCACCATATCTGCATCAACATATCCCTGTAGAGCAATGTTTGAACCACCAAAGCATAATGCTTGATTTGTGGTACCTCTCAAATACCTGAGAATCCACTTGATTCCATCCAATGTTCTTTTCTTGGATTGTTCATGTACCTACTTACAACTCCCACTGCATGTGAAATATCAGGCCTTGTGCAGACCATTGCGTACATTAAGCTTCCAACTGCTGATGCATATGGAACTTTAGACATATAATCCATTTCTTCATGAGTCTTGGGACACATTTCCTTACTTAGTTTGAAATGGCTAGCCAAATGTATACTAACTGGTTTTGTATTCTGCATATTAAACCTTTTCAACACCTTTTGTATGTACTCACTCTGATACAATGTTAATTTGCGATTCTTCCTGTCTCTAGTTATTCTCATACCAACGATTTGTTTTGCAGCACCTAAATCCTTCGTTGCAAATGAGTTTGCCAATTTTCTTTTAAGCACATTTATTTCCTGCATGTTAGAACCTACAACAAGCATGTCATCTACATACAATAATAATATAATATAGCTGCCATAATTTTTCCTTTTGAGATAAACACAATGATCAGAGTGACACCTAGTATAACCTTGTTTAGACATAAACCTGTCAAATTTTAGATACCACTACTTTGGAGCCTGTTTTAAACCATACAAGCTTTCTTCAACCCGCACACTAGTTTCTCCTTCCCTTTTACCTCATATCCTTGTGGCTTTTGCATATATATCTCTTCCTCCAAATCCCCATGTTGAAAGGCTGTCTTTACATCTAACTACTCAAGATGAAAATCTTTAGATGCTACTAGAGTTAAAATAGTTCTGATTGAAGTCATTTTAACAACATGAGAAAATATATCATCAAAGTCTATACCCTTTTTCTGTGCAAACCCCTTCACCACAAGTCTAGCTTTATACCTTTTTCTACCTCCATCTTCTTCCTTCAACCTATAAACCCATTTATTCTGCAATACTTTTTTACTTGCAGGCAACCTGACTAAGTCCCAAGTCTGTTTATATGCGAAGGAGTCCATCTATTCTTTCATGGCTTACTCCCACTTCTTCCTGGTTTCTACCTGCACTGCTTCTTCATAACATACAGGTTCACCAAAATCAATCAACAATACATAATATAATGAAGGAGAGTATAGTTTAGGGGGTGTACTTATCCTAGTAGATCTTCTAACACTACTTTCAGGTGTTTGAGGTGCTTTTTGTTGTTGTTGTTCTGGTTGTTGATCATTATGATTTTTAGTCACCATCACTTCTTATGTGATCTCATCAAGCACTGTGTATTCTCTATTTTCTTTTTCTTGTTTCTTTCCTGCAGGTGATCCTTATACAAAACCTTTTCATTGAATATGACATCTCTGCTTCTAATGATTTTGTGTTTTTCATAATCATAAAAGCGATAACCAATATATTTAACACCATATCCAATAAAGGTACATTTCTTTGATTTTTTCTCAATCTTTGTTCTATTTTCTTTATTAATGTGGACAAAGGCTTCACAACCAAAAGTCTTTAAAAATGAGTAGTTTACCTTTTTACCTGTCCATGCCTCCTCTAGAATACCACCATCCAAGGAACTTGAAGGCACTCTATTTATTAGATAAACAACAGTATCTACAACATCTGCCCAAAATTGTAAAGGCAATCCTACACGCAATCTCATGCACCTTGCATGCTCCATGATTGTCATTTTCATCCTTTCATATTCGCTTCACATCACCTATCATATTCGCTTCATGATTGTTTTCTTGTTGCGCGTCTCCTTCTTTTCCCTTTCGAGACTTGCAGTCTTTCTTCAGGCATCCTTTCTTCCAGCATTTCAAGCACACTATCCCTAATCTAGACTTGGATCTATCTTTCCTTGACTTACTGCAATATCCAAAGCTCTTTCACCTTTCCTTTTTTCTTCCCCTTGTCTCTACAGTCAAATCATTACCTGATGTCTCAACAGAGCTTTTCTGTCACATTTCCTCGCTAAGGATTGCACCAACAACATCATCAAACTTTAAAGCACTAGATCCAGAGACAGAGTTACTAATGGCCATTACTAAACCATTCTAACTTTCTGGCAATGAGCACAGAAATAACACAACCCTAACTTCATCATCAAAAGTTACCCCTACAGAACATAACTGACTGGTAAGTGCATTAAGTTCATTTAAATGATTAGCAATAGATCCACCTTTTGACATCTTCATATTAAATGAACACTTCATAAGAAATACCTTATTTGAGGCTGAGGGTTTTTCATATAGTTTCGCTATGCTGACATTAAACCCTCTGTCGCCATTTCCTTTGAAATATTAAATTCTACCTATGCTGCTAGGCACAACCGTATTTTTCCAAGTGCCTTTCTGTCGAGAATATCCCATTCTGTGTCTGTCATACTCGTCGGCTTCTTTTCCTTTCCTCTCAATGGTCGGTACAGATCTTTCTGGTACAAATAATCTTCCATATGCATATTCCACAACTGGTAGTTTTGGCCGTTAAATTTTTTGACCCTAAACCTACCATCTTCCATCATTGCTCCCACTCGAACCAGGAACCCTTCTCTCCTACTAGTTTATCATCCAAGTAGACCTTAGGCTCTAATACCAGTTGTTAGAAAATTGTATATTACAGAGAAATGGAACACATAAAATATATTGCAGAAATATAAACATAGAAAACACATAAAAACAAAAGAGAGACAAATACATGTGGTTCACCCAATTTGAGCTACGTACACAGAGAAACAACCAGTCATTCCTTTTATATTATCCAACAAAATGAAGAGATAACCTACAACAGATCTACTATAATTCCCTCTTCGCTCTCACACAATCCTCTCTCTCTTTCTCACTCAGAATACAGATCTACATAGACACAATACAATTCCATCATATATAGTGAGGGGTTGCCTTCTAGGGCAAAAAACCCTAAATTAAACATATCAATTACCATCAGATCTCCGCCCAATGAACGACCCAGATTGACTATAAAATTACAACATTTTACAAGGCAATTTTACATCTATTTTTAGCTTCGGGGGCACTACCTCTGATCCCCCTCCGGGGGGGGGTTCCCAAAAATCGCAGCCTCCCCCCCTTGGACCCCCCTTGGAGTGTATATTTTATGAGCAGCGTTGCCTCCACATTACAAACCGGGGTCCAATGTGGTGATACCTCTAAATAAAGAAGATAATTATGCTCCACACCCAACAGGAGTGATAGTAGATATAGCAATAGTACCTCCTCCTTGAACTGAAAGAGGATTATGCTCACTAGTAGCAATCATAGCCCGATTCATGCTCCCAACAGTGGCCATCAAAGGAAAAGGACGATAAAAACCAGGGCTGCCGGCATTTGAGTAGGGGTCCCAACGTATAATAGAACGTCTGAATAATTAGGAGGAAGAGGTGAAGAAGGAGTCACAAGTGACTCAAGAATCTCTTCAACCTCAACTTTATCTTCCAACTATAAGAGGACCCTAGAAAGGATAGGAGTATCCCTATCCAAATCACGACTTGCACTACGTCTACCCTGTGAAACTATAGCATGATGTGGAGGATCAATATCTGATGCATTCACTGCTACTGATTGAAATAACCAACAGAATTTCTCCTACTCCTTCTAGAAGAAGGCTCGACACTCATAGGCGAGAGCCCACGAAGCCTCCTGGATCAACGAACTGGTTGATCAACCACTTTTAATTATTATGAGAACTTGTAAAGACTCAAAAAATATAAATCTATGGAATTATAGGAGCAAAGAACACTCATTGAAATGTCCCTGAAGATACAATTAATCAAGCTACTTTCAGGTATTTCCGCTTTGAGTGATTAGGACTAGAGACCAAAATACAAGAAAGCGATATAAAGGACCTTTCAGAGATAGTTTTGGATAATGACAACCCAAGTCTACTAGCGAGAGTAACATAAAATGTTACGCTAACCTCCAATCAAAATCCTTTGTCAGTGCAAGTATCCAAGCTTCGCAAGGGCACCCTACAGAAGTACTAATGGAAGTGATACAATGTCTACCTCAGGTACCATGGGTATTCCCCCTTGCAGTCACCTAAGTGGTCCCTAGGAATGGAAACTAAGGTCACTAGTTCGTATCGGCAGCTGGGCGGAATAGTCTTTGGTCAGGATCCAACCAGTCGGAGAGGGGGTATCTCTCTTTCCTACCTTCACTCACACTCGTGCTTAATTCCCATAAGAGAAGAGCTTTCCCGGCCAAATTCATGACACTAGATTTCACTCTTTTAATCAACTTCTATGTTTAAATTTAGAGTGGCCTTTGAGAGTTAACTCTCCACTTGCCTATTCCAAGGCCCTAATATGACCTAGACTAGTTGATGTTACTATGACAAATAAAAAAAAATTCTAGTTCATTTTAAATTAAGTGCTTGATTTTAATGGCTTTTGTTAGGTCAGGGGTAAAATGGAAGTGAAAATTTATGATGTTATGGATGCAAAATAAAGAAATAGAAAACCTGGCTACATGCACATGCAACTTTTTTTTCTTTCGATGAAAAGAGATTTCTACAAGGTTCTACGAACAAACTATGAAAGCAAAAATTTATTTTTCTTTTTCAAAACACACGCTCACACACTCAAAATCTACAAAAAGACTAAAAATGCTTACCGTCCAACTATCCTAATGCAAACTAAATGCTTAATGCAATATTCTAAAGACTAATCTAAAAACAAGAAAATGTGTTTATGAAAATGATCAAGAGGCCAAACTTGACAAAACGAAGAACAAATTCAATCACAAACTCTTCCAAAAACAAGCAAATTCATCCTAATGAAAAGACTTCACACTTGCTCAAAATGATAAGAAGACCAAAAACAAAACCAAAAAGGAAAAATAAAGGCAACAAAATAATGTTTTTATCTTTTTCTTTTTAAGGACATGAAGAGTTTTCGAGAAAACAAAAACTACTAAAGGCTTCAAGATCAAATTCAAGCATGAAGAACCTCACATTTCACAAGCCACATAAATCATAAGCATGATAAAGCTTAAAGTTACAAAAGTCTACAAAGCCAAATAAAATTATCCGAACAGTAGCTTACAAACTCCAACAAAGAAGAAAGAATTCAAGAAGATGAAGAAAACTTTTCAAGATTGCAAGAAAAACTTTCTCAAAAACCAAAGAAAAACCAAGAACACCAACTTTCAAGAAAGTAAGGAAAAGAAATGCGAAGGCTGGGTTATAAACGAATTGAAACTAATTCTATGTTCCAAAGGCAACCAAGAAATTCATTGAGAAGCCTTGAACCTAAACGCAGAAACCAACACCTTACCAAAAAGCAAACCCTAGGTTGACTAGGTCTTTTCACAAAGAGAGACAAGAAACTAAAAATATGCAAGAAGCAGGACTTTCCAAGACAATCAATGACTAAACAGAATCAAGAAACATTAGGAAAAACCCTTTATTGGACTTAACATTTGAAAAATTCAAATAAAACTAGGCATATGGGATTGTACAGTGACAGACGCACGTGTATACACAACTATTCTAAAGGAAACACACGTATACATGTGTTTCTTTGGACAAAAGCGCGTGTATACGCGACTGTGTAAACTAAAACTTACGTATATAAAAGTAAGTAAGGAAAAACAAAAATTTTAGGTTTGATCCAGAAGATCAAAATTTTTTCCCAGGTTGCAGACAAGTCAAAGATACTAGAAAGACAAAAAACCAAACAAGAAGGCCCAGATCAAGAAAGAAACAACCCAAACTAGGAAATACTAGAAGTATTCCCTAGTGGAGTCGCCAATTCTGTTACGGGAATAATACACCCTAAGGTATGGGTTGAGCACCCCAATAGAGTAGAGGGCATACACTAGCAAGAAGCAAGCAAACAAGCAGCCTTGATACTTAAACAACTAAAGTAGGAAGAAGAAGTATTACCCGAAGGTCCTATGTTTGAGGTTGTTCGTGTAGGATCCAACCCTCTGCTTCCTCCAATGCTTCAAAACCTGCACCTCATTCAAGAAAAACACATACACCAACAATAGTTCAAAGCATGTTTATGATATAGATGTTAGATCATATAAGAATATAAGTATAAAACATGAAATCATACATAAGTTAGATTAAAACATGAATTAAAGCATTACGATCATAACATGAATTAAAGAATTAAGATCATAACATCAGGAACAAGACATATCTTCTTTATTGACGCCTGCAAAAGAATGTGCAAGAATACAACCTGATTCGTCCACGACTCTAAGCAAAATCTTCCTCCACATCCGTCCAACCCAAGCCTCCAAAATCCTCTTTCAAACACATACACATGGATGCCATATAAAGGAGATGGACATCACAATGACGAAACATGGGTTTCCTAACTGGGAGTGCACGAGGCACAAAGATAAATCAGACTTGATCAGGGAAAACTTGGATATAATGTCAATATCCTATCTTTCTCTCCCCTTAGGCCTTCCCCATGAGGTGTATTTATATCACCTCAAAATATTTTTTTCAGTTGGGATATAGTTAGGCCACAGGCTCCTGTAGGTAGGCTTCCTGTGTAAACCGTAAACCCCGCCTAAAAAATACGGATTTTTTTTTTTTTCATATTTTAAATCATATATGCGGGTTGGGTATAGCTGAACCTGCGTGTGCACACATTTTTTGAAGGGCATAATCGCGTATGGAATTTAAAATAATGTTTTTTAATAATTGGACCAAGTTTGAAGGGAAAGGGTTTCCCAAGGCCATGACTTAGAGCATCAACTATAAAAAGGTGGTAAATGATGCTATAATAGATATTATTATTTCTTTTTCATCCGACTTGAATGAGGTGAATTTGTCTTGGTCTTGGAGGGATTTCTAACTTATTTAAGGACTCATATAAATATATAACATGCCCAAGAAGGGTCCTTCATACATGACATAGACTCAAATTGACTTTTATGATTAGATGACAAATTCTAAAGGCTCACAATGGGATCCATCACTAAAATAAAATTCCTTGGTAATGAAACCCATGAGACAAACATTACAATAATAATTTTATTTTTCTTCTTTTCATCAATTACATAAAATCAAAATTACACATGTCATTATGAAGACTGAACCTAGTTATACTTTTCAACACCTTCTAGATGAACATTATCTCAAAGCCTATATAGATAATGTGGTAGCAGTACCATAGGATGTGGATTAATTGAAGGAGTACATAAAAAAAATGGTGAAGACAAAGAGAATAATATTGGATGGAGTCTGAGATCATATAGTCTCACATATATCTATCAAGAACATGACCAAGGAGATGTGGGATAGTATTTCCACGCTATATCATAGTTCTTCTAAGCAACATAATATGTTTCTCCAAGAGAAGGTGAGAAGTGTGAGTTGTGGAAGGGAGAGAGAATAAATGGATTCCTCACTGGATTTAGGAGTCCCATGATCAACTAGCAGTTTTTGGGGAGGCACCCCAACCTATAGAGCTTGTATGATTGACACTAAACAATGTTTCATAGGATTGGTAGGTGTTTGTCCAAAGTATTTTGGGCAGAGACACATTGCCAAGAGGAGACATGATGTGGGCTGATATATAACAAGATGAGTTGAGGCATGCTCTATTGGAGAGTACCATCAACGGTAGTAGAAGCAAGGCCATGAAGAGTGAGAAGGAAGAATAAAATGTGGCCCTAGCATCCAAGTGTGTTATGCAACTATCTGACAAGATATAAGAAGAGATAGATCAACGACTTCAAAATTAGCCTCTTCGAGGGGGAAACCTCCTTTACATTACATAAATGAACATTTCTTGGATGATTCAAATGACAAAACCTCATTTCTATAAATAGGAGTCTAAGGGGTCATAATATAATTATAGATGAGATAACAAAAATAATGTAAGGGCACAACAATAATAATAGCGGGCTTCTATGGGGCACAATAATAACAATATGGGGACAACATGGGCACAAAAATAACAATAAGGGCTACAATGACAATAATAATGGGGGAATACACTTGTATTATAGGGACCTAACATGCCCCTCTCCTTCAAAAAAGTGTTTTCCTCAATGCTTGAGTAGTTCTGGATGCTTATGTATAAAATACTCATCCTCGCATGTGGAATCTTTAGCAGGTAAATTCTTCCACTTAATGAGATACTCTAAAATTGATCAATTTCGTAGCTGTCGAGTTCTTGTTTCTGTGACTACTTCAGGTTCCAATATGATTTTTTCTTCCTTGTTAAGTTTTGGCAATATTGTTTGTACTTGGAGCTTGTCACCTATAACATTCTTTAAGCATGAAACATGGAAAACTGGGTGCACTCGGGAAGATGTAGGAAGTTCCAATTTGTATGCCATAGTACCAATATTTTGCAACACCTTGTATGAACCATAATAATTTGGTGATAATTTATTTTCCTTCTTAGTTTGCTTGAGGGACATTTGTTTGTATGGTTGTAGTCATAGAAATACCCAGTCACCTACATCAAACTTCTTTTGTTTTGATGTTGAACTACCTGTTGTTTAATTATATTCTGTGCCAAAGTGAGGTTATCCTTTAAGAGTTGAATAACTTGTTATTGATGCTCAATGTGATCTTCCACTGCTTGAACCTTAGAAATTTATCCTTAAGATGATGCGATGGATGGTGGATGATATCCATAAAGTTCCATAAATGGGGTCATTTTTGCTGCAGTATGGAAGGAAGTGTTATACTACCATTCAGCTAGAGGAAACCACTTGACCCATTGTGTCTGTTTATCAGTTACAAAGCAACGAAGATATCCTTCCAAACATTTGTTCACTATCTTAGTTTTCCCATCAGATTGAGGATGATAAGATGAGCTATGAGCTAACTGAATACCCAGACAAGAAAATAATTCCGTCCAAAAATTTCTAGTGAAAATGGGATCTTTGTCACTTATAATAATATTTGCGTTTCGATGTAGCTTTTGTATTGTTTCCATAATTGCAGTAGCAACTGCATTGGATTTAAATGGATGAGATAATGCACAAAAGTGTGCATACTTGGAAATTCTATCAACTACCACCACGATGACACTCTTTCCTTCAGATTTGGGTAGACTTGTGATAAAATCCATTGAAACCTCCTCCCAACATTGACTTGGAATGGATAAAGGTTGTAACGGGCTTGGGGTCTTGATTGTTTCAAATTTATTTTGTTGGCAAACCAAACATTCCTCCACAAACTTTTTTAATTCAGATTTAAGGCCATCCCAAAAAAAATCATTCTTAACCCTGTGGTAAGTTTTTAAAAATCCCGAGTGCCCTCCTAATGAAGAGGTGTGCAATTCCAAAAGAATCTTTTCTTTTGAGTTGGGAATTCTTACAAAGGTAAAAGTGATCTTTGTACCATAACAAATCATTTTTCCAGCTAAATTTGTCAGATGTACAGGGATCTTGCTATAACTTTTGAATGAGTGCCCACATTTCTTCGTCATTCTTCTATTCATCCCTTGCTTTGTTTATTCAATCTAGTTGGATAATAGAAATTGCAGAAAGCAATGCTTCCACATCCTCATCCTTTCTTGAGAGTGCATTTGCAACAACATTTCACTTCCCTTTTTGTAGATGATTTCAAATTCATAACCCAACATCTTTGTGACCAATTTTTTTTTCTCTTCTAAAGATAATCTTTTTTCTAAAAAGTACTTAAGGCTATCATGATCCGTTTTTACCTTGAAGTGTCTTCCCATTAGGTAAGGTCGCCATTTCTTAAATGCATGTAGTATTTCCAGGATTTCCTTCTCATAAATAACTATGTGTAAATACTTTCCTTTAATTGGATGAATTTCAAAAGCACTGGGTCTTCCTTCTTGCATTAAAACAACACCAATTCCATTTCTTGAGGCATCACATTCCATAATAAAGGTTTTTGTGAAGTCTAGTGTAGCTAATACTGGTGCTTGGCACATTGCTTCTTTAAGATGTTCAAAGGACATCGTTTCTTCTAGAGTCCAAGAAAATGCATCTTTCTTTAGAAATGTTGTTATAGGTGCTTCTATTCTCCCATAATTCTTAACAAACTTATGATAATACCCTATCAACCCAAGAAATTATCACAAATGCTTTATGGATGTGGGAATTTTGCATTCCTTAATGGCTTTAATTTTGCTAGGGTTTACTTTAACACCTTCATGAGGTACAATATGACCAAGATATTCCACCTCTTGTACTCCGCAGAAACATTTGGAGGTTTTTGCATATAATTCTTTCTCATCCAATAGTTTGAGCACCTTGTCAACATGTTGAACATGATCCTTCCAAGACTTGTTGTAGATTAGTATATCATCAAAAAAATACTAACAAAAATTTTCTAAGAAAGGTTTTGAAAATGGAATTCATCAAACCTTGAAATGTAGAAGGTGCATTGATAAGGCCAAAAGGCATGACCAAGAATTCATAATTACCCTCATGAGTTCTAAATGTTATTTTCAGAATATCTTCAGTCTTCATTTTGATTTGATGATATCCTAGATGAAGATCCAACTTGGTGAAGTAAATTGCTCCATGTAATTCATCCAATAATTCATCAATGAATGGAATCGAAAATTTATATTTAATAGTGAGCTTGTTGAGATCCCTATAATCTGGACGCATGCGCCATGATCCATCCTTATTATGCACCAATACTATTGGAGCAGAGAAAGAACTTTAACTAGGTTGAATTATACCAGCCTCTAGCAGTTTTGAAACCATATGTTCAATTTCACTCTTTTGGGCATAGGGATATATGTAAGGCCTACTGTTTGGAGGAACAATTCATGGAATCAAGTGAATAATATGGTCATGATCATGAATAGGTGGGAGGCCTTTGGGAGTCTCAAATACCTTGGAATGATTGTCCAAGACTTTTTGGAGATATGGAGAAATAGATGATTTTTATGTCATAACCTCTAGTGAACATAATTGTGCAATTATTTTTGGGCACGGGATACCCCAAGGGAAGTTTTGGAGCTTAAAACCCAAATTTTGACTAAATCCGATGTAAAGACTCCGCATTTTGTGGGTGTGGAGTGCGAGCTTGTAAATGAGTCATAGGGTTGTCTGCCCTCATTTTTGTAATGTAATGTCGACTTTAGAGATCTACCCATGGTCCGCGGACCATGGGATTGTATAAATAGAGTGAGGCTCTAAGTTGTAAATAAGTAAGTAAGAGAATGAGGATGGAATAGAAGGATAGTAGAATATCTAAGTGTAGAGTCAAGTCTTGGGCCGTAGAGTAGGAGAAGGCTTTGCAACTGAGTGCGCAGAGGCCTATTAGTCCGCAGCTGAGTGTGCAGACCCCTGCAACAGAGTACGCAGGGCGAGTCGAGTCTGTAACCGTTGGAGAAGCAATAAAGAGAAGTTTCATATCATTTATGTGTATCTTTTTCCTGTTTTGTGCATTGAATGTATTGGGTATAAATTACAATTTCACTGTTTATATGGTGTGCAAACTTATATGACTATGTTGATTAAGTGAATATAAGACGAAGTATTTGTTTATGCGAAGTTAACTAACAGTTACAAGAAGATAAGTAAGATCCATGGTGTAACTTAGGAAAATAGCGTAGATCGATGCCTTAACAATGCGAAAGCATCTCAGCCCCTGGTTAAGGCTGCGCGAAGGCGGTTATAACAGATCACAAAGGTCTCGTAAGTCAGGACAGTGCGCGAAGTGACTTGCACGAAGGTATTCACAGTTGGACTAAACTGACCCCTCAAACATCTCCAGGGTGTGGAAACTTGGTTCCAACATCCCCCCACACTACTTCGGGTGATACTTCAGTCCGCGCACTGCGGGTTGATGCCGAAAGAGCCAGTAGTGTAGGGATTTGTTTGGCTAATTAAATCCGAACCTGGGTCATGCCCCATCAAGCCAACAAATGGTTTCGTTGCCGAGACCAAAATCTGCATAGAGATGTTTGATGTCATATCATTGGAATCCAACTAAGAAGGAAATTGAAGGTTGGTTGGATATAAGAATTCACGAGTTCACGACATAGGAGAACAGGAATCCATGACTGACAAAGGAAGAGTGGTTAGACTGCTATCTTTACACAGAGATCCACGAAATCTTCTTTGCATCTTTCCCTACTGAGTTGTACAAGTGGACTGCAAAGCTAGCAGATAGCCAAGGAAGGTGGAAGCTTGACAGTCCTATTGTGTGGACCCCAGAGTTGGTGCTCATATTGGAAACATCAGAATATAAGATCGCACACGCTGTTGATCATTGGCTCGATCGATTATAGGAGGATCAATCACTGAATTCGTGATAGACACTTCAGTCAGCTATAGCAAGGCGAAGCGACGCTTCCTCAAAGGATCGTGGGGTAAGTACATAAAGTATTTGAATACTTGGATTAAAATTTTATTGTGTGAAAAGAGGATTATGCAGTTACATTGATGTTTAGGGCTATGCGAAGTGGAAAAACCTACAAGAACGAAGGAAGTAAGGGACTAGAGAATAGCCCTTTGATTTCACCTCTATGAGGGGACGAGGAAGAGCTCACGAAGGTCTCTCCACGAAGTGCGATCCATTTGATAAGGCAGAGGATTTCGCGCATACCACCCCCACCAGCTTCACCGCCTTCACCTCCATCTTCACCTGTACCACCTACGCCACCACCGCGAGTCAATATGGCAAGCACAATAAAGTTGTCTATGTTCAAGGGAGTAGGAAATGAGGACCCAGACCAGTTTTGGTTCGTGATAAGAGCCGTATGGGAAGCGCAAGGAGTTACAGATGACAATATAAAGAAAGCGACACTGGTTAGCGCCCTGCAGGACCGTGTACTGACCTGGTATATTAAGCATTCTAATGACAATTCGAATGCAGGGATTGCGGATATGCAAATTGCGCTAAATAAGGAATTTAGCAGGCCGAAGTCAGAGGCGCAGTCGATCATTGGGTTCAAAGAGATCACAATGGTACCAGGAGGGACTCCTTGGTAGCTGGATCAGAGGCTAAGGTGTACAATTCGCGAAGCTAATATGACTATGATGGATGAAGAGCACCATGAATGGTTTGTAGCGTCGCTAACGCCACATCTCAAGAGCACGCTATCGCAACAGAAGTTAACAACTCAGGCAAAGGCCCTAGAGATTGCGACGAGGTTTCATGAGACCCCAATACAAGATCCTAACTTGGGAGTTCAGCAGATCCACGTGTAGTTGAAAAAATCATGCCTTGAGATGCAGAGTCTGAAACAGGATAGGACAACTCGACCAGAAGTGCCCGGAGAAGTGTGGTGCGCAAAATGCAAGGGTCAAGGTCATGATAAGGACCACTGCCCTGTGTTCATGAATTACCTCGCGGGAGGAGGACCGATGCCGTTAAGACTGGAGGAACAAGCTGGACCTAGCGTGGTGCCTTCTTTGTGGTGCGTGATTTGTTAAATAGGAGGGAAACACGCTACGTGAAACTGCCATTTGTTACAGAAGTATACTCAAAATTAACAATTGTTCTGTAACTTTTGTAGACCAGTGGGACACAATGAGCACACTTGTAGAAGCTATGAGTTAATGATGGATAAAACTCCCACCCATAGGGTTTAGACTGAAACGCGACCCTAGACCTAAATACAGGAGTGGCGCTAACAAGATTTCAGAGGTGCGAAGGAGGCCGAGATGGAGGAGAACCTAGAAGAGGTCGCGGATAGCTAATATGGTACAATTGTGGAGGGCTAGGACATTATGCCCCTGATTGTACGAATCCAACGCGTCCATCATGTCTATATTGTACCTTGTTTGATCATGAGACAAAATATTTTCCTATGTTGATAGCTAGGATACGCGACAAGGGACCGTTACTGCCTCCCTTGACTCAGAACCTTTAGATGATGAGGTCTAAGCCGCACGAGGAAGATCCAAATGTGAACATTGTGCTCCAAAGTGGAATCGCGATGGGAGATGATAAAGGCAAACAACTCGAAGATAGTACTTGGGTTCACAAGGCTCTGACGAAAGAAGAAGAGTTTGATTTGGAGCATGCTAAGGAAACCTTCATGGAAGCTAAGAAGAGCTTCGATGATGCCTCCACTCCAGGAAGAAAAGATAGTCTGAAGCCAAAAATGGACCCATCTATGCTTACGAAGTTCCTGTAAACATGCATGAAGCTACTGCACGATAGTAAGGCTGTAAAGGGACTATAGGAACTCATTAATAGATGCGCCAGGACCGCGCCAGGAGAACTGCGTGTGGTTCGGAAGATTTGAAAGCATACGATGAGGACATGAAGAGAAATGAGGTTAACTGCGCAGATTGGTGAATATGAGATGGACCAAGTAATTTTGGATTTAGGATTGGACATGAACGTTCTGCCAAAGAAGACATGGGAGCGCATGGGGAGGCCTATGCTACAATGGTCTCCTATTCAGTTGTGAATGGCGAACCAGCAGAAGATAATACCTATGGGGAGATTGCAGGGAATCACTGTGGATATTGAGGGAGTGAGCACACTCGCAGACTTTGAAGTAATAGAGATTGTTGATGACCCCACGCTCTTAGGAATTGATTGGGCCACTAACATGAACGAGGTGATTAATCTGAAGAAGTGCAAGATGAATTTTGAAAAGAAGTCTCTACGCGTAGTTATACCCTTGGACCCTGCTAAAGGATCGCGCTATACAAAGTCGGTGCGTGACTATGAAAGTGACAATGATTTGGACTACATCCATAAAATAACCACGCGAGAGCAAGATTAGGTAAATCCCGTTGTGGACGGACGGATCTCATGGGAGCGCGAAAGCTCCTGTATGTCGGATTCTGATGAGGAGATAGAGTGATGGCAGAACCGGTTACACGAGGTAACCATAGTAAACTGTAATATGATGACAAGATAGATGCGTTGTGTATCGATGGAAGTAAGGGATTTGCCTACTTATGATGGGTTAAGTGAGGTAGATACTTTCCTAGATAAGTTTGAAAGGGAGGTGCCAAAAAAAGCAACGTTTCCAGGCCTTGAATTGGGTACTGCGCGCTATGCCCACGAGGTGGTGTGGTATGCACAAAGGGAGCTTTGAAGACTAGCACGCATGTAGGAGGATGATGTGCACACGATTTTTTAAAGCCTAGGGTGTGATTGGCCGATAAATACAATGGATGGGATGGTCCACATGTGCATCTGTCCAGGTGGGTACAGGTAGGTGGAAAATAACCTATGCGGATGCACATGAACTTCACGTTGGGAAATACGGTCAATAAGCATGTGTTGGGGGGGGAAATGTGGAAACAACTCTTCAAGTTGCAACGACAGAGTGTGGAGAGAACAATCGCGCAGAAGGTTATCCACGTGGAAGCATTTAACGAAGTGTGCGAAGTGCTGAACAAGATATGTAGTGCGCAGCGAAAAAATTGGGACCTGCGCGTACTAGTGGTTTTATGGGCTTATAGGACAACGTACAAGAAATTGACCGAAAATATGCCTTCTAGGTTGAGCTATGGAGAAAATGTTGTAATGCCGATGGAGTATATCATGCCTAGTCCACGCATAGCAATGCCCATGGATATGATAGATTGCGAAGCCTTGGAAGAAGGGATCATGCAGTTGGAAGAGCTCGAAGAAGAACTCTTGGGACTTGATGAAGGGATCCAGTAGGGTGATCTTAGGCTCCAAGAAATCATGAATGAAAGCGTTCGGTTCAGGAAGAAAAGTGCCATGGCGGAATTAGAAGTAAAGAAGATGGAGGACAAAATAAAGAAGGACTTTCTTGATAAAAAGACCATGGTGATAGAACAGAATGAGCTCATTTACATTGAAAAACTTGGGTACTACCACCGAGAGTTGATTAGTTTGATGCCTTGGATTGGACCATATGTTATTAAGGAGACCTCGGATAGTGGTGCAATGCGGTTGGTGAAGTCAAATGGAAAAATATTTCCAAGAAAAGTAACTGGTAGATAAGTTAAATGGCGAAATCTTCCCTATTGACTAGTCGTAGGAAGCATAGTCTTAGCACTCCAAGTAGTTGAAAGGAGGCACGGGACTCTAAACTACTCTGCCCAAGAGTTGTGCGATGACAGGACTGCACACAGGAGTGAAGTGTCACAAGGTCTGTGGTAGTGCAAGTGTAGCTACGCTGCCGCGTGGGTTGGATGGAAAGTGACCATTATAGTCACTATTCACGATGTGATGCTTGGTTTGAGACAAAATGGAGCGGGCAGCAGGCATTTAAGGTAGGCTTTATGGGCTATATTTGGAAAAATCTGCCGCCAAGGGAGCATTAATGGACAGGATTTGGGTGGAATGGTTGAATTTGAATTCAAAAGGCGCTATAAATTGCAAAGGGCTACCCAGTAAACAACACCTGGCCATTTGAGAATTGAGTTGTCATGCACCCAGAGATTTCTGAACCCATACCTGTTTGACCTATTGGGGTTGAAGGTGTTGGTTGAGCAACTACTTGAGCAGTTAAGAGATTTGTGGAACAACAAGATGGCAGTGTCTGAAGAAACCAGGGATATCAGAGAGATGACCGCTGAAGAGGCCACACAGGCCATGACAATAGGAGATGCCCCTGAGAGTGCCAAGATAGTCGTGAAAATCCCTAAATCACTGCGCATGCCGAGACCCAAGAAAGATAAGCAGCCCATGGTTCCGGTGTGCGTGTCCCCTAGAAACCCACTATGAACTAAACTGACCATGGAAGAAAAGGGGAAAGTGGTTAATCTGGAAACTGATGAGGAGGAGGAAGACCTTGAGGACATCCTGATAGAAGAGGAGGAAGATGAAGACATGGAGGTGGAAACTGAGGGCGTAGACCCTCTAACCAAGCTTCCCATGTATGTTCTTAAGCAGAAGGGAAAGGAAAAGGTGCCTAAGGACCTAGATGAGAGCAGGATCTCTCTGCAAACTCCGTTGCTACTCGATGATATCGTTTTTGAAGGAGTGCACTTGGGACGGGTGCTGGGTCTCAAGTTTTAAGATTGGGATCTCACGGACCACGAGAAATTCCCACACTCGGCAACTACGCAGCTCATGAGGCTGAAGAAAAACACTACAGTGGGAGTCATAAAGTTGGAGCCGAACAAGTGGTTGCGAGGAGTAGAGAAAGCAGGGTTGTTAAACCTGCTCTGGATGTCGCATTACCATCGTGCCCCAATAAATATCTTTGTCATCAGGCCGTTGCTCTGCTTGGTGCATGATGGGTGCTTGTGGCTGGAGGATCCCATCCCCATCACGGATCACCTAATTCATAGAATTACCCAACTCCCTTATAAGGGGGAGGACCCAGCAGATATTTCGGAGGGTAAGAGCAACAACTTGGCCATCACGGAGGCCATGAAGGCAAAATTCAAGCTAGAGAAAAAGAAGAGAGGGTATGCGATCTCCAGTACCAACAATAAGGCAGTCAGAGTTGCCACCTAGATATTGGCTAGAAAGGTTATGCGGAAGTGCATGCGGATGAGGTGCCCACGTCAATGATAGCACTTGCCACGCAGTGCACGAAGGAGGTCCAGTTTAATTGGTTAAAGTACTTATGCAAGGAGTTCCTAGAGAATTGCTGCAAGGCATAGGAACAGGGGAAGACCTTCCACTATGCATGACTTTTTCTATCCATAGTACTGGTGGCTTTAGAATTGCCTGAGGACAGCTAGTTCCCCACAATTTCCCGGGATCTTCCAGAGGTAGCAAAATATGCTTCGCTGTGGGCCACTAAAGACACGCAGAGGATCCGAGACAGTAAGATATTTTGGGTGTTCATGGAGATGAACATCATAATGGGGATTAACCACAAGCCACAGTTATCTCCGACTATGTATAACAGTCTGCAGAGCTTCGCGGAGTTCAAGGCAGACTTCCATCACATATATATCTAGGCGCGCAAGGACCCCGTGAAGAAATGGAACGAGCTCCCATCCTTGGCCATGGACGATGTCATATTCACCATACTTGAGTCGTGGCCACTAGAGTGGCGCGCTCCAACCATCTCCACGTTGGAAATAGAGAAGTCGGCTGCATAAAGGAAGAAGGAAGAGGAAAAACTGCGGATGGCGCAATTAGTAGAGAAAAGAAGAAAAGAGGCAGTAGCAACAAAGGCACAGGAGGTGCGGGACATTGCGAAGGAAGCAACAGAACAACAATAGGCAGCCGCAGAATAGCAACATGCAGCAAAGAAGGAGCGCGAGGGCCATAAGTCATCGTCGCCTGAGGAAGAGCCCGAGATAGATGAAGGTGGCACGGACCCACAGGAAACGTCTACATAGTTGAAGCGCTAACGCCCGAGAGAGTAGGCGGGGCAGCGGAAGAAGTCAAAAGCCTCCAAGACTTCTTTCAACGCGACCACTCTCACTGAGGGGGATCTGCATGACATAGGGGAGACTGTGTGCGACGTCACCGTAGAGGCCCTCTAGCAGTTCGCGGAGGAAAATCAGATGGCATTAGGGGCCCTCCAGGCACAGATACAAGAGTTGCAAGTGCGCACTCCTCAGGCTGGTACTCTATCGACCAACCTCGTAGTAGGAATGGAAATGGCTAAGGAAATGCTGCGTGCTTGCATGACCAATACTATAGTGCTACCAAAGGGGGCACTAGTTACAAAAAATGTGGCCGACAGGCCTATGGTTAATGCACTAAAAGGAGTGGGGATCAACATGGTTGCGCTCCCTCGAGAGATGCTCTATGTTCTGCAGGATGGAGTAACTACAGAATTGCGGGCTAGGGAGGGCCGCGCACTATAGGTGTTGAGTGAACAACGAATTAACATGGAACAACTAAGCCTACAGTGCAACGAGGTCATAACACAGAATAGGTAGCTAGTGTAGGTGGTTGAAGAGGCCTGCCAGATGGTCCCTGAGTTGGCCATCCCAGCAGAGGCACTAGCAGAGGTGCGCATCTGGAGGTTAGCAGTAGGGGTGCATGAGGCACAACAAGAAATGGCTAAGGTTCAGCTGGAGCTAAACCTTCAGATAGCTGAGCTGCAGTTGAAGGCGCAACCTTCAACTCCACCAGAGGTGAGGGAACAGCGCGCCAGCGCCATCACAACAAGAATAGAGGAGATCAACAGTGTCATGAAGGACTGCACCAAACTTTTGGAAGAGTTGTTCAAGGTCCTCACCACTCTACAGGAGGACCCAAATGTACAACTCTCAGAAATAGAGGTGCGTGAGCTGCAACAAAGATATGACGATATAAAAGGGACCGCACTGATGAGCCCCATAAATGGGTAATTATATGGGCTCATTTTTCCTCCTAACTTAGCTTAATCCACCATTCTCATTAGTTTATTGCATGTTTTTTGATTATATTTATGCTAATAGAGTGAGTTGGGTTGGTCATTATGCCATGGAGTCTAATGTGTGCTTAATGCAGATTTTTGGTCAATTTTGGAGATAAAGTCAAAGATTTAATGGAAATTTGGCAGCAAATATTTGAAGAAGACAAGGGAGAGGATTTATAGGAGGGTATCCCCCTCATTTATGACTCCCCACTTCGAATTCTCCATCATGCAGCTTGGAGCACAAGCAGCCACATCAATGCACCAAAGAGGCAGCCGAGCAAGTGGAGGATAACTTCTGTTTATCTCAAGTTTTGGGAGCCAAGCCTCCCTGATTTTAAGGAAGCTGTTGGGAGCTTTAGTTGTATAAGTAGAGAGGCCTAGGGCCTCATTAGGTTGTTGGAAGTTAGTCAAATTTTTGAATTTTTGTTGTAGCTTTGCTCTGCTCAACTTCGAGCTTACTTTTGTTGACAATTTCATGTAATCCTATTATTATTTTGATAATGAAGATGAGATCTTGTTCAAGCTAGCATTGAGTTACCTCAGAGGGCTAAAGCTCTTGGGTTAGGGCCCAATCCAAGCAGCCAAGCTCCTCTTGTTTTGTATTTATATGCTTTGTTTCAGTTTATGAATTAGTTGCTGTTAGATAGATTTCTTTCTTAGTTAAGAATAGGTTGCTTTTGGTGATTTAAAAGGTTGTTTCCATTTCAATTTGTTGTAGCAGGTTGAAAAATGATAGGAAAAAGATACAAAAAGGCCATCAACAGATCCTTGGCCTCCTTTCCTCCCTCTGGGACCATGAACTGAGGCCAAGACCCTCTTGCTGCCACAAAAAACACACATTTGTCTTTTCCATAGGATTTCTAGTGTTGCAGTTTGTTAGAAGGTTAATTATTTTGCTGTAGATCTATTTCACCATGCTCATTTCTATCTTTGCAATAAATTTCCTTCCATGCTTTCTTTCCATGTAGCATTTTCCAGCATTTACTTTCCTAGATCAGAATTTAAACTAGCTTGATGCAAAGTTCTGTTTTTTTGATGTAGCTAGTTTCCCACCTTGCTTAATCTCATGATGTGAGTTTCAATTCTCTTGCAGAAATCCTCCTCTCACAATAAGTCAGCAAATCAGCCATCACCATTTCTTTTTGATCTATGTTCTATAGGTCACCCAATGTCCCTCACAAATCTGCCTTAGTTTTCTGCACTTTCCTCATCAAATTTCCTCTATTTCCTTGAACAAGTCCAACCATCTTTCTCTTTCTTGATCCTTCTTGATGAACCCTAGACACCTTAACACATCACCCTAGCCTTCAGCTACCATTTCCACCCTCTTTCCCACCTTCAAAACCTCTAAAACTGCTCTCGGTATCCTCTTGTAGACCTCTTGTAGACCTCCTCTAGATCCCCTGCAGCCTTCTGTAGATTTTCTTGTAGGTGTCTTTTTGAAGTCCGATTGTAGGAAAAGCCTCCAGAAGGCCACCTGGGACCTCCTAGGACCCATCCATTAAAAACTAAAAAAAACTAAATTTCATCTAAAAAATTTAAGGATGTTTTTTCATTCACAAAATTCTTGATTGTCTTTTTGCAAATTAGTTCTCCAGCAAGAGTATGTTTATTTGAACAAAATCAATAGACTTTCTGATCTTCCTGATCGCACGAAGCGCAGGAAGAGAGCATACTAATCACTTGATTTGTTTTTATTCATGCAGGGGGGCTGTTTGTGAAAAGACAAAATTTAAAACTAGCTAAACATTAAAACATCAGAAAACTCAAACTTAAACTCCTTTGTGAAGATCCTGCTGTCACCAGGGTTCACAAATTATTTTGTCTAAAGAAAAATGCTAGTACTAAATTAAATTTCTAATGCCTAATCCCTTAGCACCATCCTCGGCAACGGCGCCAAAATGTTGGGCAATTTATTGGACTTAAATCGCTGCATAAATTATCGACCAGGGAAACTCGTAAGCTTGTGATGATGCTAGCACAATATATGCAGGAGTAGGCAACTAACTCTATGTCTAACTAAATTATTTACGATTCAATATAATATGCAAGGTAAGAGGCTCCTAACTAAGGAGGTCCTGGTTGTCCTTCCCTACAGTATCATATGAAACTAAAAACTTAAAATGAAGACAAGAGAATGAACTTAGTTATTGTTTAGATTCAAATAGAGAGAGAGACTAACTTAGTCTCTTGATTTTCCTCTCATGTACTAATCCAAACTAAACTAAGAGTCATTCATGAGCATAAGAAATGAAATGACTTGAAACATAAAAACAAAAGAATGAATTTCAATTACCATATAAATCATTGGAGAGAGAGCCTAACTTAGACTCTTGGTATCTCCTCATATGATACTTGAAACATAAAAGCAAAAGAATGAATTTTAATTATCATGCAAATCAAATGGAGAGAGGGTCTAACTTAGACCCTTGGTTGTTCTCTCACATGCTGATAAGATTTTGATTCAAAACTCATTCACCAATCAAATCCTTAAACATCTAAACAATGAAATGAAACAAGATCTAATATGAAATAAAATGTTTCTCTCATCCTTTTAGAGTGAGCTCAATTCTCTTAAGAACAAGACAAATTATTCCATATACTACATTAAGAAAAATTATATCTAAAACTACATAAATTCATATCCTACATTCTAAAACTACATAATGGAAATATATGAAAAATGAAGCCTTATTCTATTCCATCATCAATTGGATACAATGCTCTAAGAGTCCTCTTCTTTGGAATGGAGGAGGTGCTCCTATTTATACAAAAACTAAGATAACAACCTCATAAATGTAGACCCACTATTCTCTCCTTTGACCCACATATTTCTCAACCAATGATGACACATAACCCTATCCTCCATGATCTCCTCCATGAAGCTTATCTTTTCAAATTCGAATTTGATCATTCATGGCCACATAAAGATGCTCTGGAAGCTTCCTTGGAACCTAAACATGTCACCAAAACAACCCACTTTCCATATATAAAGTAAAACATATTATTTTCTAATATTTAATCAAGAATTTCTCTCAAAAATGCTTAAAAATAAACAATATTTGGAAAATATAAATGAGACCCATTAATGGTGAATAGTAGGGAAAATGGAGTGACAAGGTGATGAATAGTGAGCGAAATAATGGAAGCATAAGTGAAAAATGTATGGTAATGAGTGCCATTTTTGGAGCCCAACATACTCCCCAACTGAAGTTCTTGCATGTCCTCATGCAAGCTACTACAATGACTTATTTGATTTGATTCTTAAATGAGCTTCCTTTTACAAAATGTTTGGTTCTTGTGTAACAAACATCTTTCAATCATGGACTTCCTTTTAACTTTGCACATCTTTGGATAACTTTTATTTGTTTGCAAAGCATTGACATATTTTAATGATTGGTTCTTGTGTTACAATCATTATTTACTTTGATCTCTTCTTAATGATTGGTTCTTGTGTTACAATCATTATTTACTTTGATCTCTTTTTAATGATTGGTTCTTGTGTTTACAATCATTATTTACTTTGTTGAGATCAATCATATGCTCATCATTTTGTAGTAGTTTTTATTGTGGGAAGACTATGTGGGTTAAGATGTAATATGAATGAGGAAAAAGAATGAAGTGTGACATTCCCTCCCCTCCCCAACTGATGGTTTTTGGCAATTTTAAATGAGAAAGGAAATAGTGAAATAGTGGAATATTTTCCAAATATCATCATTTTAGCATCTAAAAAGAATTTCAAGATTAAAGGTTAGAAAACATCATACCTTACTTACCTAAGGAAGTGGATGAATCAATTCTGATCTGAAGCTTCTTCTTCAAGTTGTGGATGAAAGATGGATCTGTATTGTCGTATCAGCTGTTGGATCCTCTGCTACTAGATGAAAAAAATTCTGAGGAGTCTGCTGAACATGGCTGAAAGTTGTATCTGCTGCTGGATGATGAACTGATGAGTCTGCTGAATATGGTTGAAGATATATAAGGCATGGAAGGTATACAAAATATAGAAGTTACATTTCCCTCCCAGCCTTATTTATTGACTTGTCCTCAAGTGAAATACAATGTATACAATGAATGGAAATACAATGAATGGAAATTGGCTTCATCTGCTGCAAAATATGGGTCTTCAAGTCTTCAACGCTCGATGGCACAAATCTTACTATGTGATTAAATGTGTTGATGTCGAACATAGCAAGAAGTTGTTGACTTAGTGGCCGTTAATGAATGCCCCTAGCCAACACAAGATCTCCCACCATTGATTCCAATGGGAGTCAGGATGCCTAACACATCTTTGTAGGTACGAATAAATTTGTCGTAGTCGAGTCACCTACAAGATCCAACGAACAAGGGATATTAATGTACTCCCATTGTTCATTGGCAAGAGTACTTGCCATTAAGGCATGCAAGCCTCTAGGTGTTTTTTCAATGATACATAGACTCTAGGACTTTGACTCAAGCAGAGTTTTATTGGTGGAAATGAAGGGGAATGGTGAAGACAATGGAAATGGCAATAAGCTTGTAAGAAATGAATGTAAGGAAATGCATGGTGGATGAATAAGAACTCTTGCTGTGAAAAATGGATATGGAAATGTCATGCTTTATGGATGTACAATTGGTGGGATTCAAAATCTTTTCAGAAAGGGAGGTGGAAGGTAGTGGTTGTGGAGATGGATTTGTCTTGAGAATTTTTTTCATGAATTAGTCTTTGGAAGACCAATTGTGCACATAATGTAATCTCCTTATGATCACTTGATTATCCTGTAACCTGTAAAAAAACTTGGTACAAAGAAAACATAAGTGTGCTCAAGAAGAATTGCGCATATCCTTCATGATTCTTACGCAAAAATTTCATACCAAATAAAACAGATTTAGGAAAAATCAAAGCGTTGAAAGTAACTCAATTCATGATATCAATTTCAATCCATTCTTAAAAACAACCATGTAAAATAATACTCCCTGTCAGATAAGTCATGAAATGTGCTCCGCAAAAAGATTGACATTAGAAGTATGGGCACCTTTCTGCATATTAATATGTCACATAAAAGCATTTCATGAGTTAACTGACACAAAGAGCCAATTTTGAAGCTATCGAAAGAATCCTCCAATCGATTTTCGAAATGTGTTTTCAAGTATCCTATTTTTTTTATTTGCAAAGCTGTGTGAATTTTGTGAATTCCTTATTATTATTATTATTATTTTTTTTTTTTGAAAACATAATTTTTTTATATGTTGATTTTATTTGTTTTTTAGATTTTTCTTTAAACAATAAATTAAAAACATAAATTTTTAATTTATTATTTAAGTTGAATTTTTTTTTTTAAATCAACAAAATTTTATTTATTAAAACCTAATAAAGAAAAAGTCTAAAATTATACTATAAGTAAAATAAAGTTAGTTTTTTTTTTTTTTTTTTATATATATATATATGCAAAATGAAGCTTTATTCTATTCCATCATCAATTGGATACAATGCTCTAAGAGTCCTCCCCTTTGGAATGGAGGAGGTACTCCTATTTATACAAAAACTTATGATAACAACCTCATAAATGTAGACCCACTATTCTCTCCTTTGACCCATATATTTCTCAACCAATGATGACACATAACCCTATCCTCCATGATCTCCTCCATGAGGTCCATGATCTTCTCCATGAAGCTTATCTTATCAAATTCGAATTTGATCATTCAAGGCCACATAAAGATGCCCTGGAAGCTTCCTTTGTGCCTACACATGTCAACAAACTCATGCTAATTGTTAGGTATAAGTTTAAGCATATTATTTTCTAAGTTTTAGCCATAAATTCACTTAGAAATGTTAAGAATTAATAAACTTTGGAAAAGTATTGTTAGAACCCAATAATGAGGTAAATGTAATGATATGGAGGTGGAATGGAGGTGACATGAAGGTAAAATGTGAAAATATTGGTGAATAATGGAGTGAAAATAGGGACTATTTTGAGGCCCAACACTATGTACTCCACATCATACTTGAAAAAGTGGTACTTTCTTTCATGGTGGTAAAATATTGCTTTCCGGTCATACAAATATGGACTACCCAAAACCACACCTGAAATATCAAGCAGTACCACATCTAACTCTACTTCATCAACAAAATTTGCAGTGATTGCAAACTTAAACAAACATTTTCTTGTAACCTGTAAACTAGTGTCTCTTGTTATCCATCCCAAAGGGTATGGTTTATGGTGAGGTACAGTTTCAAGATTTAACCTATTAAGTATTCAGACATTAGATTCGCTTGTGACCCACTATCGAAGAGTGTGTCAATCTTGGTGTGTTTATATACGACCCTAACATGAAATAACTCAATTCATCTCTTTTCATCTGGAGTAGTAGTAGTGTTACAATTTTGTGAACTAGTGCTTGCAATATCTTGTTTTCCTTTGATTCCCATGACAGTGATTTTATTTTCATCACCTAATTCAAAACCTAAATATTCTTGATTCATAGCAGTGGTTTTTTGTTTCCCTTTATTGTTGAACTTATTTGGTCTCATTTTTGGATGCAATTTCCAGCAGTGGGCTTCATCATGCCCCTCTTTGGAACAATGTTTGCATGTGATTTCCCCCTTCTTTCTTCACACTTTCATTCTTCTTTCCCTTCCATTTTCCTCCTTTCTCTTTCTCCTTACCCTTAGGTGGATTTTTATCACTACTCTCTTCATAAGTGTTCTTTCCTCTAGATTCAAGATGTGTGGCTTGCACACATACCTCATCTAAATTATTTGGATTGAACATAAGAATAGTATGTTTCAGATAAGAATGTAAACCCCCAATATATTTCAACTTTGTATCTTGAGAATTTAAATTCACTCCTAATAACAAAGCCCTTTTCCTAAACTCCTGTGTATAATCTTGGATTGTTTGACCTTTAAGCTGCCTAAAATTCTGCCCACTCATAATGGCTTTTTACATAAAGGCTAAAGGATAAAACTATCTTTTAATTGCTGAAACAAATTCAACCCAAGTAATGGATATATTACCATGGATTCTCATTTCCTCTTGAGTCTTTTCTTCCCACCAAAGTAGTGCAGCTCCTTCTAGCCTTAGTGAAGCCAACTAGATCTTTATGTCATCTTCTTGAAGGTTATGAATTCTGTAATATACCTCCAACTATCGAATCCAATTGTTTAACTTTTCTGCATTCACTTTTCCATTGTACATGGGAAGTTCAAATTTCATGTCCAATTTTAGTAATGGAGTTTTTCCTTTTGGGGTTTTGGAATGAGTATGGGTAGTTTTAGTGGTGGTAGTGGAAGATGATGCTGTGTGAGATGATGAAGTTGATGATGATGGTGGAGATGGAGGTGACTTTCCACCATTCCCTTTGAAATCCTTCTTCTCATCTTTTTTGTACTCTAAGCTTCCTTCTCCATGTGGAGGTTTAGAACTCTCTCCAACCATTCTAGTGTTCCTCTCTTCATAGAGGACTTTAACCATCTTAGTCAAAGTATAGAAAGCTTTCTTTAATTCTTCCTCTTATGAAGAGGGACCTCCAGGCTCTCTTTCTCCAAACATAATGGCTATGGATTCAAGCTCAGAAATTTGTACTGATTGTACCTCTTCAATCTCAATTGAAGGCAAAACTTGAGGAGCTTCAAGTGTAACTAGAATTGGAACTTTGAGTGGTGGAGATTGTGGCCTTGTATCTCTCCTTCTTTTGGGCATTACCTCATGAGTTGCAACCAATAGCATCACAATTTTGCAACCATTAAAATCCTAATTGCACAAACTCAAGGAATTAAGCAATTCAACCTTGGGCTCTGATACCAACTTGATCTGTTTTTTTATGATTAGTTTTGCTGTGCTAAAAACAATTACAGATTTATAAACATGTGCTTGCTTCTTGCTTTTTGTGCTGAAGTTTCCTTAGTTGTTGGTGTTTGCAAACAGGTAAATTTCCTTAAGTTAAACAAGACGTTCATGAGAAAAATAGCTTCAAAAATTAATAATGAAAAACAGACATGTATAGTGCAACAAACCATCAAAGAGACACATTAACACAGTGTTTTGATGAAGGAGTTCACCCCTCCTGGGCTACATCTCTTTGGTCCAGGTTCCATGGCTTGAGCCTCTATATTAGATAAATGTGGAAAAAATGATATTTAAAAGGCTCTATGGCTCCTGATGCCTGCAAAAATGTGTTTAGAAGGTCCAAATTAGCCAAAAACACTTCTTTCTGATCTCAATTTGGTCAAACATTGAGAAAGTTATGCTTCATTCAATTTTTCCTAGGAAACCTCGCTAAATCTGGAGAGACTCTAGTTAAGTCCGCCAAGTTTGGTGGCGGTTCCGGATTCAGTGGCTCCACCATAAATTCCGCCAAGTTAATCCGTCATTAATGAGGGATTAATTAAATGCTGAATGTGATTAGGAGCGCGCTTAATGCTGGCCCTAGCCCTTGGTTTCAACACTTGGTTGCATGGGGTGGGGCCTGGCCCGCAGGGATGGCTCCCACTACCCCTGCCATCGAACTTTTAATGAAGATTTAAATGCAATTTCGATACCACCATTTTCAATCTCACTTGTTTGGTCTAATGGTAAGGAATTTGTATTGGGAGAGGGAAGTCACAAGCAAGGTTAGAATTTCAAAAGAAACTCGCCCTTCAAATTTAATGTTTTCCATAGTTCCCGACCTGTTTTCATAATTTCAAGCTAGAATCGTGATGGTCTTGTAATTTTTTAAACTATATTTAACGGGAAAATCACCCAATGATGGGCAATTTTCCCGTAAAATTCCAACCCTGGTCACGGGTTCAAACCCGCCCTTTGCCCATCCCATTTATATTTTGTCACATATTACAACTTTGTGCCATTTGAAATATTTCGTTGCCCTTGGTATATATAAATTGTTCAGAACTTATGTATTATGCGGATTTGTAATATTAAATATTATATATATATATATATATATATATATATATATTTCCACATATTATTAATCATAAAGTCATAATTCCACCTTGGAGCCAATTAGGCAATCTCACCTTCACACAACCAAAATGTTGAATCCAGAGGTGACACTTGTTACAACCCCATTGGATGAAAACTGAAGAAGATTCCTCTTGCTGACTGGATTGCCATGTCATCATTTTGTCCCATTCTGCAATTTTTTTCGTTGTTTAGGAAAATGAACAACATGCCTTTTCTCCTTCATCCAGACTCTGTTTTCAGTGAAACGAATTGCGTTGCGATTATCTTGATGAGATAGAGGCAGTAATACAATTTTCAAGCCAATCTGATAATTTTGAATTTTGAGCTAAATAGTGAGCACCTGATCAATCTTTGCCATCAAACTTCCTCATATCAATCTTTGGAACATGGTGGGTCTTCGATCCAGTGTTAAAGTTTATGAAACTGTGATTAACATTTCTTTTGTTCTCATCATGAGTTTCATCTAATACCTTTTCACCATTAGGAAGCATTTATTTTAGCAACCTTGTTAAACCTTCCTTGAAACCTTCCACGTCTGCTTTTAAACCATTCTTAAAATATTCCATATTATTTTTCATGTCATCCATATCAGACTTCATGCCATCCTTCAATCCTTCCATGTTTGATTTTAATTTATTCTTCAAACCATCCATTTTAGCTTCCATTTCATTTTTGGTTACTCTTTGTGAGAGCGAAAATTGTTGCACTTGGTCTCGTAATTTTGATATATCATGTTGCATTTCTTCTTTTTCTTCATGTGTCATGAAATTTTGGGTTGCTTATTATGTGCTTCGATTTTATTTATTTGGGGCATAAATGAATGATTATTATGCTTCACTCTGCCCTTTGAATCACTTCAAATTATGTTTTCAAGCAAAGCTTATGCAAATTTTTAAAAAATACACACCTTTTTTTCTCTTTGTAGGATCTTGATATTGAATCTGTTGTATCTCTGTAATTGCAGATCTCCAAAATCTGAAATTTCATCCTGTAGTATCCCTCTAAGTCCTCTTTCCAACCCCACAAGTTTGATCGCGATTTTATTATCCAAGAAATAGTTATGCACAATCTCCCACAATTCACTGATTATAGACTAGTTTAGTAGAGTGAACTTGTACAAAGTGCCACGTGCCACTGTTTCGACCTTCAGGCCTAAAAATGATACCCAACAAACTAAATTCCATTCTGTTTCTGTCACCTTTTATGAAATTCAAATCCATTCTTCAGAGAGAAGGTTATGATGATTTTACCAAGGTCACCTGTTTGAGATGGAATTCGGGAGCCTATAAAAACCCTAACTTCCTTGGATCATATATCCAAAAATATAGTGATAAAATATCCGAAGTTCAGACATGACATTCATTAAAATTGTCTCTCTAATGGGTTTTGGTTTTAAATTCTAAAGCTTGGTAGAAAAAAAGTTATAGCAAAAATTCCACGAGGACCTGTTTGAAGCAACGAAACCATAGAATCCAAAGCTCTGATACCAAATGTTATGCAACCAAATCACAAAATAGAAGAAGAGATATATCAACGACTTCAAAATTAGCCTCTTCGAGGGGGAAACCTTCTTTAAATTACATAAATGAACAATTCGTGGACGATTCAAATGAAAAATCATCCTTTCTATATGTAGGAGCCTAAGGGGTCACAATATAATCAGAGCCGACATAACAAAAATAATGTGAGGGCACAACAATAACAATAGTGGGCTTCTATGGGGCACAATAATAAAACTATGGGGACAAAATGGGCACAACAATAACAATAAGGCCTACAATGACAAAAATAATAGGGGAATACACTAGTATTATATGGACCTCACAAAGGGTCCCAATCAGGGACAGGGGGAGAAGAAGAAGAAGAAGGACATGTCAAAGGTAAAGTACTTAAAATTTGATGTGCTCGGTCACTACAGTACGCAATTTCCTCTAAGAAAAAAGGACAATTAGGAGAAGTAGGACCATATGACAACATCAACCAAGATAGACAAGTTGTCCTCCAGGTTGGAGGAAGATTCGCTAAGATGGCAACCATACCTCCAGGAGTGAGGTGGGGTGACTTCAAGCTGTAGTCCCATAAATTGTAGAGTTTGGGTAGGATCCTTGAGGCTTCATCCTCAGGGATCATTACCTTGCTACAGAGGCCCATAGTATTAAGTAACAAGATATATCAGTGACAGTTGATGCAGTGAAATTTTAGAATAACAATTGTACACTAGTAACAGTTAGGCACATAGGGGCATAGTGCAGTGTTGGCAACAATGCAGAGTGTCATAGTGGCATAGTTAGCAACAACACATATTCCTTGGTAGAAAATAAAATATATAGGAGAATTCAAGACTTGGGAGACATATGCATCATACTGAACACAATTGATTCAGTGTTTTGGATGCTTCTCAATTGCAGTAGTTGTAATTGCAACATCATAGATGAGAAGGAGTTGCAGTGCAGATGCAAGGTTGGAAACATCATAACAATTTCAAAAAAATCACATATGCAACATCAAAGCTGTAGAGTGGTTGGTGGACAGTGATAGGTAGTTATAGTGGCTAGACATCAGCAACATGACAGAGGGTGACACATAGGCATGGTGTTGTAGCACTACGACACTAGAACACCTTCCTCGCTAAGAGGGAGTGTTAGTTTTTATAGCATCAGAGGTGTTCTAGTATCGAAACTTTGTGGAGAAGCTATAATATGATATTTCTCCATAACCCAAAAATTACTTATGGAAATTCTAGCTAGAAGTTTTTCAATTAGATTACTAACCTACTTTTTAATGTTTCTTAAGTCTAAACTTAGGCAAACTAGTTAATTAATTAGAATTCATTGAGATAAGGTGTGAATAATATAGAAACTCACATGGATTGAATGGGAAATAATATGGGCCCTTGATTAAGTTTTAATTGTTAGAGGTCCAACAAAATATTATAAGAAGAAGTCGACGGGTAGATAGAGAACATACTTGAGACATCGAGGGTTTTGATTTCTTTGGCAGTTCGATTTCCAAAGAGGAACAACAGTTGCTAGAAAGTAAGATAAGGAAGAAGAAATAGTGAGGGGCAGAGATAGTGACCCAGAGGAAGTTCTCGAAATCTGGTGAAGTACATTGCAGAGAGGCAGAAAGAGCCATAGTGAGACTGACACAGGAGCTGTGTAGAAGCCTCTAGAGGGAATTTCGTTTTAGCTGGAGGATGGATCGTTTCAGGTGCTAGTGGCTAGAAGAACTTATAGAGAGCTAAACTAGAGGAATATAGATCAATGATAGTCAATCAGAAGTAGATCAGAGATAGTTCCTAGCCAGCGTATTTCAGGCCTGCGCAAAGGTTGAAGAAAGGACCACACAAAGGTAATTGGGAAGCCAGTTTGATTGGCTTGATTGAGCTTGAATTACTTGTGGGGGTGAGGAAAATTCCTCACATTATTTTTTCTAGTATTTTTTCTCTGTTTAGATTTCTATTTGGGCATCCATCAATTGTACTCAAAATTCACCATTGCATAATAATAAAAACCCTCAACTGTTGCACCGGTTTCCCAAGTTGGGTTTTTCCATGGACATTTGTCCAAAAATAAATGTGTTATTTTTTATGTGTATGTGCTAGTATTTTCTCAGTTTCCAACACTATTTTCTTTCGCAGTTTATTTGTGAAGGTTGCATTGTGAATTATTTGGTATTTTCCATAGAAAATAAATTGTTAATTTAAATTAACAATTAGAAAAATAATTTCCAATCGCTGCAATAGGATTTCAGATTTGAAATTTTCATAGTTGGAAGGGTATTTTAGTGTAAGACATCTTAGGTTCAACTTTAAAGCAATGAAAATTTGATCCCAATAAACATCGTTTAATGCCTCAAAATGGTCATGGAAGGTTTCGGGCCCCAATTATCCAAAGTGGGACCCATTGGTAAAAATGACCTTGCAGGTCGATTCTTCCTATTTTTCCACTCTAAAAGCATTGAAATAAATGACAAATAATATATTGATCCAATTGAAATCATACCTATTCATTTTGGGAGACTTTGGTCCCAAAAAACTTCATTGAAGGATGCGAGAATTTTTTTGCTCTACCTTCTCCTTGGAGTACCATTTCTTTGTCTAGAAGTTATATTTTTAGCCCAATTTTCCAAAGGTCATGTTTCCCTTGTCTTGTAGTTTTAGGTTTATTTTGTAAAGTTGTCCTATGTGAACCTTCCTGAGCATTTGGTGCTAAGTCCTCTGTGGAAGACATGACCTACCCCTCCTAATCCAACACAGAAGACTCATAGAGTTTAAGATTCTTTACATTCACTAATGCATAAATGTGTAGGTATGAGGTTGGAATAATTATTTAGGAATTATCTCCTACCTTTTCCAATATCTCAAAAGGTTTATATCATAAAGCCTTGATCTTCTTACTTGGACCCTGTAGTATTTCCTTGTTTAACTATAACCTTAATTTGTCTCCCACTTTGTATGACTTCTCTGTTGTATGTTGATCTTGCATAACCTTGTATTTTTACTATGACTACTTCAATGTATCTTATACTTTCAAATGTATCTTTCTTATATTTTCAAAAAAAATCTTCTCTTAATGCATCCCTTTTGATATCCTTTCTCATTCCTCCTTGTCATCCATATACAACATCTAGAGGTGAAGGTGGAAAATATCCAATGTAAGTTTCAAAAGAGGACTTACTGGTAGGAGTGAAAACTACTCTATTATAAGAGTACTGTATATAAATCAAGTTTTCATCCTTGGTATTCAAATGCTTCTTATTGTATCCCCCCAAACATTGCACCAAATTATTTTTTACTGCTCAAAAGTTTTCCCATTTGTCTATATATACAATGCTATTGACCTCTTCAACTTCGTTTCCATCTTCTCCCACGATGTAGTCCAAAATGCACTAAGAAATATGGTGTCCCTATCTGAAATGATGGTCTTTGGTATCCCAAAGTGCACCTAAACCTATTCAAAAAACAAGTTCATTGCTTCTTGCCCTTTGATGGCCTTTTTATAGGACATAAGAATGCACATTTTGCTGAAGCTGTCAACTACTACAAATAGGTAGTAATGTCATTTCTTGGTTGTTGGAAAACCTCCCAGAAAATACATGGAAATGATTTCCCAAGGACGAGTGGGTATAGGTAAGGGATGGTATAGACCTTGTTTCCTATTATTAGCTCACTAGTATAACAAAATATAAATCCTCTAATGGACCTTGCTACATATTTCATTTTGGAGTATTATGTAACAAACATAAATATATAATATAAATAATAATCAATGAGTATAAATTGAAAAGTTATGAAAGGACTTGTCTGCTAGTTAAGACATGATTCTTCGTGAAGGGGCACCTTGTCTAATATATAAGAAAGAACCTCATTTGTAACCACAATCATATCATGATATCACATATCTTGTATATTCAACATCATTTATATAAATATAAAACTTGTCCTATGAGAGATAATTACATATTCCATATATTCTGAATATTCCGCTGTGTACATGAACTCTTGTTTATTACAATGGTACTAGAGTCATATTTTTCGATTACTAGGATCGAGAAATCATATCACTCAAACCAGAGACAAGTTACTTATGTTCCAAAGAATATTGATGTCACCATAATCCAGTCATATGATAACAATTCATCTCCCAAGTTTCCAGTAATCATAAGATTCCATAGAAGATTAATCTACAATGGTTAGATCATTTCACAGTATGAAAATTCTGTACCACAATCAAAATCTCATATCATCTTATATCATCAAAGATGGCAGTTTCGAGATGTGAAGACATTCGAGGAAGAAAAAGAGACAACGCCTTTTCATCAACAAGATTTTAGGACAAATGTTTTTTAAAGGGGAAGGCAATGTAACAAACATGAATATATATTATAAATAATAATTAATGAGTATAAACTAATATATTATGAAAGGGCATGTTTTCTAGTTAAGACATGACTATTCGTAAAGGGGCACCTTGCCTAGTATATAAGCAGGGCCCTCATTTTTAACCACAATCATATCATCATATCATAGCTCTTGTACGTTCAACATTATTTATATAAATATACTACTTGTCCTATAATGGATAATTATATATTCCAGATATTATGAATATTCTTTTGCGTATACAAATTCTTGTCCATTACATAGTGCACATACCTTTGTAAGTTGGAAATTGTCTTTCCAACACCCAAATTCCTTGCAACTTTGGAGGTGTGAGCTTATCTAATTAGATGTAGTCATCCACCTTTAGGGAAAAAGAAACTTATCTAGCATATAGAGTAACACATTCTAAATATGATAGTTAGCTTTGTTGTCACCATCTTATACAAGACGATGGTTTTGCAATTTATGAAACACCTCATTGAATTCCTCATCCTCTATATATGCCTATCTATATGCATCATGGGTGAAGGGCTCCATGTGCATAAGAGTTACCAAGGCTCTAATTTTTGATGTGGTTGGCCTTGAAAGCATATTGGGGAAAATGTTTATGTTTCCTTTCTTGTATTTGATGAATAAATGAAACTACTATAAGAAATCCATCCACTTATAGTGTCTAGTATAATGTTTCTTAATTTGGGCCTACAAATACTGTAGTAGCTAATGATATCTGTGGATGATGGTCTCCTTTCCCTTAAAATAGTGTTTCCAATTTTTAACAACTTGTACTAGGACATAGAGCTACATGTCATAGGTAGGGTACTTGGGAACTACCTCATGAAATAACTCAAAATGGTCGCATACAAGCCCTTTTCCTTGCATCAAGACCACTCCAATGGCATACCTACTTGAATCTATATATTATTTGAAGGAAGTATACAAGTTTGGTGCTTGAATCATTTTGATTTTCACCTCCTCAAAATATCTTTGCTATCTCTTCCCCATTTGTAAACTCTTTCCATTCATTTTTATGGCATGGATTGTCGCAACTACTACTGAAAATGAAGATATAAACTTCCACATGTATTGTGCCACCACAACAAAACTCCTTTCTTCAAAGACATTTTTAGGAATTGACTACTTCATGATGGCCTCCATTTTCACGGGATAAATATTAAGCTCCCCTCCACTAATCACAAACCCAAGATACACCAAAAAATATTGGGAAAACTCACATTTATTAAGGTTTTCTAGTAGTTAGTGTTTCTTCAAAGTCTCTAGCATCTACATCAAGTGTGATATGTGCTTCTTCTAGGTAGAATTATAAACCAATATATTATCGAAATAAACTATAACAAATGAATCTAGATAAGGGCATAGTACATCATTCATTAGTCTCATAAACATAGCTGGTACATTGCATTAATAAATTGGAACAACTAATCGCTCATGCAAACCTTGTTTGATGTAGAAGGTAGGCTTCTAGGTGTCTTCTTTGACTCTAATCTAGTGGTGTCCTGATTTTAAATCCAACTTAGTGTAAGTGTATTGTGTGTTACAATTGATATAATACATCATCATTCTTGGTAAAAGGGTATTGTTTCTTGAGCTTAATCTTGTTTAATGCTTTGTAATTGATGTACTTTTTCCAAGTCCCATCCTTCTTTTGTACAATATGATGGGTGGCCCACAAGTTGAGGCACTTGGTCAAATCTCATCCTACTTCAGTAGATGTTGCAATTGCGTATTTACTTCATTTTCTTATCAAACATATTATCTATATAACCCAATTTTTGACAATATAGAGTTTGGTAATAATTGGATTTCATCCTCCACTTCCAATTGTATGCTATCCCTTTAGGATCCTATAAAACTCCCCTATATGCTTGTAGAAACCCTTATAATTGGTGTTTTTGTTTGTTATTACACCTCTCTCAGGTTTCTTTGCTCTCATTATCTCATCCTCAAATTGATTCTCTTACAAGAAAACTAAAACATATTTTTTGATGGAACAAATTAGTTTCCTGGTTTGGTTGGTATTTGCCAATGGAATTCGGGCTTTCCTTTATGTACATTCATGATGAAGGATTTCCCATCCTTGATAAGGTGGTATTGGTTGACTCTTTGCATCAATATTTCATCCCTCATATACATGTATGGAATCCCAAAAAATACTCCACATACATCAAGTGGTACTATGTCTCATTAATATAATGAACACTTGTAATTTTTTATTATCTTGCATTGTTTTTTTACCTTGATGATTGTTGCATCCTTGTTTACACATGGGCTAGGATGATTGTGAATCTACAATCCGAGTTTATTGATCAAATTTGTTGCTATGAGATTAGCTTGTGAACCGAACTCAAACAAGGCACCTATCTTGGTCTTCTTGACTTGGATCTTAATATGGAAGAGTTTGGTCACATGCTTATCTTCTTGATGATGAAGGATACTAAGATTCACCTCCCTCTACACTAATTTACAAGAAATCTTCTCATCCACATCAGAGTTACTTTTGACCTAATTACTCAAATATGTGGCTAGAAGATTAATTTTCTTCCCATCCTTCCTGTGATTCTTTAGGTTTAGATCTGAATGCAGATTCCAACACCTCTCCTTGATGTGACCATTAATGTTTCAATGGTTGCAATGATTGATAGGATCCTTGCACTGCTGTGTAGTGGCTACTATCTTCTTATCCTCCCCCCTTCCCACTTCTTCCTTCCCTCCTAGAAAACTTCCTGGTGCTATTTCTTCTTTGAACTTCTTGATTTCCCTTTCTTTTGGCTTATGATTTCTAGGTATTTTGTTTATACACATGCTTCATCCACTGCTCTTGGCTAAAAAAGAATCACTTTCTTTCATAGATGGTTGCACAGAACCCCTAGATACCTTAGGAATAAAATTTGGCTCTTGGGAGAGATGAAAAACATGATGGAAATATTCCTAAACACAATAGTTTACTTTCGATTGACTTTCGTACACTTGGTCCCTATCTTTGCCTAAATTAGTTCTATTGGATCCATTAGTATTATACATACTTGATAGGGTAGAATTTGGAATCAATGATGGTTTTGAAGTCCTACCACTTAGTCACTGGTAGATCACCCTCTAGTCTAAGTGTCTATGTATAGTTTTCCCACTGGGTTAGAGCATGGCCCTCTAACTTCAGTCTATCAAATTATATTTTCTGCCCTCATCTATTAGGAAAACACTAAAATATACTTCTAATTGCTGCAAATAGTGATTCATTTTTAAGGCATTTATCTCACATTAGGAAGGAATTATGTCTTCCTTTGCTTTCATATCAAATAGGGATTGTGAATGGTTGATGACACTCAAACTTGGCTTCTCTTTCTTAGATTCTTTCCTCAACTCATTTTTTGTGTCTTTTTGATCTCTCATTTTCCCCTCCAATCTAGCCTCTATGTTAGATCCTCCATCTTCTTTGATTTCAAGCTTGTTTGCTACGTTTGCCACGAGGATGTTCATATGAAAACTAATGTAAGTGAATTGTTCTTCCAATATTGTAAATCTATCTTCCGTGAGCTCATGAGGGATATTATGAATAGAGTCATTGATCCAGATACTGGGGGCTAAGATCCATGAGGTTTAAATGCCAAGGGAGGAGGAGAGAAAACATACAATCTACCATGAAATTAAGTACATGATAATACAATGAAAATCCAATTCTTTATTAAATGGGAAGGAAAACATTGTTACATCTACATCATGGAACATTTAATGTCCTTTTGAAAGAAGAGGCCCATTATTTATAGTATTTTATGTGCTTCCTTGAGTTACGTTATTCAATACCATGGGCAAATACTATGGGTGGATACCACTCTCCACTTGTATCAATCCTCACTCATTAGAAATAAAATGTCCCCATTGCATAAATTTCCCTCATTAGAAGCTTCTACTAATTGTGGATCTTGGTGAGCTAATTGGCTTGATGAAGAAGATATGAGCCAATGAAGAGAAGAGTTTTCTGTGGTTAACCCATATCCATGTGTTTTTTAATGACCCATAACTATGATGATGACAATGTATCAATACCAAATGAAGGGAAGGGTTTTGTGTGGTTAACCCATAACCATGGGTTTGTGGATGACCCATAACCAAGTAGAGTTAAAGAAAATGGTTTTTTGTGGTTAACCCATAATTGCAGGTTTGTGGATGAGCCATAAACAAGTGATTACAATGTGCCAAGTGCCAATGAAGATAGTTGCTTTGTGTGGTTAACCCATAATTGTGGATTTATGGATGAACCATAACTAACTTGGCAATGGAAATCTTGGAAAAGGGTTTTGTATGGTTTACCCATAAATTTAGGTTTGGGTAATCCATAACCATGATGATTTCAATGTATAAAGGGCTAAGTATGAAATTATTGAGGAAGGTGTTTTCATTGATGTCAAAGTTTAGTCATTGATGTCAATTGTTGTCATTGATGTCAAGACTAAGGAGATTGTTGAGCATGTTAGAAGTTGTTGTCATTGATGTCAAGCAATGTCAAGTTTAGAGGGAGCCTATTGAAGTTACATTGTTGAGTGAGGTGCTATATTTGATGTCAAGGAATTTATTGTGTCAAGTTTAATGGGAGCTTGGTAAGTGTGTTATCATTGTTAAGATGTTGTCGCTGATGTGTTAATGTGCATTGATGACTAACATGAGGCCATGAATAAAGGTAATATAATTGAATACATTTCTTCTTTAGTTCCTTATATCAAATGAGAAAAGCGAGTGTTTAGTTGTATAGCCCTCTCCAAGACCCTTCCAACAGTGTATGGAACTTATGCTAACTCCAAAGGAATAAGGAGAAATCCTAGTTTGAAGTTTTGTAGTTCAAGTAAGGTTCCATATTTTCATAATTCAAGCATGGGTCCTTCCTCACTAGTTCAACGTCAAAAGATATAACAAAATATTATAAGGAAGAGTGAAAAGTGATAAAGTGGCAAGCCCATGGTTACAACCTTCAGTCACAAGGGGTCGAAAATCAACACCTAACCGCCTACGAGACCAGTTGGTCCATTCGATGTGCCAAAAGAAAACAAGGGCACAAATGATGAGTGACAGGTGGTGAGGCAATAAGCTCTTAGTCATAACCCCCAGTCATAGGGTGATCGACCTAAGAACCAAGGTTCTTATTAGCATGTTGGTGTGAACTCAAATGCACACCAAGAACATAGTGGCAAGGTGGCAGGCGACAAGCCTTGGCACAAATTTTGAGATGCCAGGTGTCAGAGACATATGGCAGGTCAATGATGTGGCCCAATAAGGTTACAACATGTAGCAGTTATGTGTATGGTGATGATGTGTCATCCTATGGTGAGGAAACATTGCAGGTGGTTTTGGTCTTTTTGGGTTGCCAAGTGGACCCTTTCTGAATGACACGTGGTAGTGGCGTGTCACCACAGGTGGAAGTGATGAAGCGGTAATAAACGTGGCTGTGATGTGGCACAACAGGTGGTAGATAGATGATGTGGAAACATGTATGAGTGACACATGACATGTGGATTCAATGTTTTTAGATGGTCAAATGGACTATTGGTGAGTGACATGTGGTAGTACATGTTATTAGAGATATGTTGTAGGCTCTGATTGGTTGATGTGGAATGGCACATGGCATACTGTGACATGGTAAATGATTCAGTATAATATTGGGATCTGTTCCATAGAACAATTTTGCAAATATTTTCAATGTTGAATATTTTTGGTGATTTTTGAAGGTGTGGTCATTGTCCACCACCCATTTCCCAATGCTTGGGGAAAAAGCATTTAAGGACACCGATTAATGGCAGAGCAGCAAGTAGTGAGCATCAGACAAAAAAATTCTTCATTGACGTGCAAGACTGTTAAATGAGATCCCTGGCCATCGACCACCACCCATTTCCCATCAGTAAGGGAATGAGAAACATAATGATGAGTGGAAAAATGATAAGGTATTGACAAAATGTTTTGTAGCATCAACAACTAATGACCTAGTCTATCGACCACTAGCCAACTAGTAAAGTGTTACACACACTAACAAGCAGCAAGTAGTAGAGAATGGTTATAACCCTTGATTGTAGATGCTAGACACAAAATAACCTAAGGCATTAGCCTATCATCCATTAGTAGTCAGAGCATAGGGGGTGTAGACAAAGGCTAATGAGTGGTGAAGGGGTAGGATGACAAAGGAGAAGCCCTCGGTCATGAACCTTGGTTTCATTGGGCTAATGAATAGGTGAATGATGAAAAAGCATTTTAAAGAGGTTCACACATTATGTTAAGTTGTGTGACTCCTATGAGCAGTTGAGAGAAGGAGATAACTTCCTGTTTTGTTGAATGAATACTCGATCCACAGTTTTGATTGAAAATCAAATGATGAGGAGGTAGCCAAGTTCTAATGATTGGATAGAATGTGCTATTGAATGGGAAACAATCCACAATATTTATGGTTATTGATATAGTCACAAAGTCATGTCTATTGATATAGTCAAGGAAAATTCCCATGGGTAAAATCATAGATTTACTCCCACGGTAATTAAAAGGGAAACTCTATAAAGAGGTAGAAAATGACATGATTCGATTAGACGTATAAAGGTGTAATCATAGTATAATCATTAGAGACGTGTTGAGGATGTAAAAGTCAGATTTGAATTTGTTACATGAGGTGTCCACAAATAAATAAAATTTGGTTGTTGATTCTATTCACAGGAGCATGATGAATTACAAGTTGGTTGTCCTAATGGGAAATTGTCATTGAGTCTATTATGTGTGCACTAGAACCAAGACAAAGTTATAAAAAATAGAGCTAAAGGGTTGAGTGTGATTGGTAACAGGGCCAAGTTTGTTTTGTGAGAGGGCTGAGTTTGTGAGAGGTCCAAATTTGTTTTGATAAAGGGTATAATTCATGACAAGGCCAAGTTTTTTTATGACAAGAGGGCTTGAATATGTAGTTTTGAGAGGTGGGTTGTAGCAGACAGGAGCATGCGCAACAATAAGTTGTAGGAGTTAACTAGAACATATAAATCCGAGGAAGAATATGATGAGTGCATTACTACTACTATATAGTGGAAAGGATGAACATAAGTATTTTCAAAAAGAGTTACCAAAACAATATGAAAATCTATGATTAGATCTAGACCTAAGGAAAGTGTAGCAAAGTAGAGATTGAATTGAAATTAGAAGTTTTAATAATCTGAGTATGTCTTTAGTGCAGTGAAATATCTTGCTGACTAAGAGTTGAAGTGGTGAGAGAAACACATATACATCTAAAAGAGTACCTATGGCTATGAGTTTGAAAATGAATGAAATATGGATCTACTAGGCTCAACAGGCTGGTCCCTGCACATTTAGGGAGTGGGTGCTTCCTCCATTGGAGCGTTTAAAACATCAGGGAATAGGTTCTTCATTTAGGCTAGACTATTGATTCATTCAGGTTAGAGCCTTTAAAATATCAGGGAGTCAGTGCTTCCTTCAGGTCAGTGCTTGTAAAGAAATGGGGTTGGTGCCTCCTGCAAGTGGATTCTTGCAAATTAGGGATTTTTTTCTTCCTTCAAGTTGGTTCTTATAAAACATTAGGGATTTGGTGCTTCCTTTAAGTCGATACCTGTAAAATAGGGGGTTGGTGTCTCTTGAAATTGGGTGCTTGCAAATTAGGGAGTTGGTGCTTACTTTAGGTCGGTTCCTATAAAATGTTAGGGAGTCGGTGCTTCCTTCAAGTGGGTACTTGCGAATTCAGGGGATGGATGTCTCCTTCTAGTTGAGCTATAAAAACTAATGTAATTATAGGTTGAAACCTACAACTATATTCAAATATAAGTTTTGTGTTTTTATCCCTTTATGGATTTCCACGTAATCTTCGTGTCTCATATGTGTATACTGTTTTATGGTGTTACTGTGATTCATGTGTTGTTTACATGATTCATTGCTAAATGTTGGATATTGTTAATAATGGTTTAAATTGGCCATAATACTGATGCACCCCTTCTCTCAGTAATATCCTAGTTTCTAATAGAAACTTGCCAATGGTTTACTCTTTTAGTTTCTAGAATGTCGTTTAGTCTTCTAGGAGTGGTAATAATTATATCAACTCCATGTTCCAAACCCCTTAGTTGTGGGCCTTTTGGTGATCCTCCATATAAACACATGCATGAAATCCTTGATGATCTACCAAAATTTATAGTGTCCTCTTGTATTTGAGTTCTCGCATTGGTGCCAAAACAAGTACCATAGGCCCAACTAGGTTTTGTTACAACAACGTTGAAGATGAATAATTGCAGGTAAAAGATAGTCTAACATTTTCCCAAAACTTGTTTTTGTAATTGTTGCTATGTCCCGATTCTACATGGAAATAGGCCATGATTTTTCCTATACTGGAGTGGGGGAAAAGAAGCCAACATTCTGTAGCTCTCAAAGAATTCCTGGTGGAAATCTAGTTTGGTCAAATCTCATAGAAAGAGTAGGAACATTATCTCCCTGGGCTAAAACCTCATTTTGTCTTTGATAGTCATCAACTGTTGTGGCATTCATTTCATTGGGAAGATAATTATATGCATCAAAACCTTGGTGTGGGCCAATCTCAATTCATATAATGAAACCATTACCAAACATAGGTGGAACATGTGAGGAATTCAAATCCCCGGTGAAATGTGCTACTGTTGTTGATGCTACTGTTGATGATGATGTTGTTGACGTTATTTATAATGCTATGGATTTTGTCATAGTTGAAACTGTTGAGTTCTCATGATGGGAATAGAAGCAAACTTGGGATACCCTTCCAAGCCAAAAACAACTTTATTAGCATCATAATGGTGGTAATTTCCCAATCTTATTCCTCTATTGTCTTTTCTCATATGAAATACCTCACCACCACCTTGATGCTACCAATGCACAAAATGCCCATTTGGAATTGGGGCAAATTTAGGGGTAGAAGCCAATATGGGGTGAGGCCTGGGAGGGACAAAAGGAGCTTGAACCACTAGTTTCTCATATTGGGTAACGTTGTTGTCTAGGTTCTAATAGTGCAGATACCTAGTGTTACCATCGATCAAATCTCTCCATTGTGCCGGAAGAGTGGTCTCACAAGGAGCATATCAAGGACCCATTCTAATAGTAGGAGCAACATCCATTTTCACTAGAACTGAAAGAAAAATCTAAATATTTTGAAATTCTCAGCTTTGATGGAGCTGGGAGACAAACAAAATATGTTTCCAGATGATCTAGATCCACATAAACTCTATTAGACTTAACTTTGCATTTAACTCAAAACACATTTTGTGGAAGAAAACAAGTGCCAAAAACCCAATTAATAAGAATGAATTTCCAAACTACACATTATCGATTGTGGGTAGAAAATATCCCCAATCCATTGACTCCTTTACTTTCCTCTCTACTGTTTTCAGGAGCACAACAAAACTCATCCTATGCATGTAGTTTTGTATTACATATTTTGGAGAAGAAGGTATAAAAAAAGGGGAAGATGATGCAAGGTTGGAAAATCTAGTGGACTCCATAGCACTACCTCCAGTACCTAATAATAATGGAAAAATGATGATATAGGATGATAAGAAAAATTCTTGAAGATGAGGGTTTATGAGCTTCTTCATGTGGTCGAGTTTTCATATTTATGTTGATCTATTGATGTTTATTTTTTTCTCTCAATTGGAAGTAATGGATCCCCAATCAGGCTCTTCTAAGCCCTGGGAGCCCAAGGCATAGGTGCTATCACCTCTAGAGCAGTTGCTAAAGAGATTAGATGAATTGGAGGTGAACCATGCACACTTGAAAGAGGAGATGGCTAAGTTTCTTGGCAGTCACGAGGCCAATGCAAAGGCTGCAATAGAAGCACAAGCTAAAAATGAAGCAAAACTAAAGTCAAAACTAAGGGTTCTAGAATTGGTACTAGTACTCTCAACACATAGAATCAACCATTTAATAATAAATTTAGTGAATTGCAGTCCCATTCTCCTAGAAGGATGAAGTATGAATCTTCTCAGTGAAGTTAGACAGTCACATCATCTTCATTGCTAGAATGATCACATGTGGTATCACCATAATTAAACCAATTGATTATAGTTAGGAGGGACAAATACGATGCTTAATAGAGAATATCTAAGGAAAACATTGTAATTACCCCTCCCACCCCTTGTCCCATCTCGAGTTATGGGAGATGTTACTTGTTATCACTCAAAAAATGATCACCTAGCAATTTCTTCCTAGGTCAATTGAAATACACCATGTAGGATTAATTTTACCATATAAATTCACTTTCATCATGGGAAATAATTTAGTAAACCATTTTCCTAAATTATTCTCATTGTGAAAGTGAATTTACTATGGTAAAATTAATACTACATGGTGTAATTTGATAGACCTAGGAAGAAATGGCTAGGTGATCATTTTTTGGGTGAAATGTTATTCAACTAGATCAAAAAATAGAAGAAAATATAAATTAACGACTTAGAAATTAGCCTCTTTGAGGGGGAAACCTCCTTTAAGTTACATAAATGAACAATTCTTGGATGATACAAATGATAATACCTCCTTGATATATATAGGAGTCTAAGGGGTCACAATATAATTAGATCTTACCTAAAAATAATAATGTAAGGGCACAACAATGACAATAGTGGGCTTCTATGGGCACAACGAAGAGAATAGTGGGCTTCTATGGGGTACAACAATAACAATAGGGGGCTACACTAAAAATAACAATAAGGGGAATACACTAGTATTATAGGGACCTAACATGCCCCTCTCCGTCAAAAAAAGTGTTTTCCTCAACGCTTGAGTATTTCCAGATGATTCTGTATAAAATTCTCATCCTCCCATGTGGAATATTTAGCGAGTAAGTTCATACACTTAATGAGATACTCTTAAATTAATCGATTTTGTATCTATCGGGTTCTTGTTTCCTTGATTGCTTCAGGCTCTAATATGATTTTTCCTTCTTCGTCAAATTATGGCAACAATGTTTGAAATTGGAGCTTGTCCTTGATAACCTTATGTAAGCATGAAACATGGAAAACTAGGTTTACTCAGGAAGATGCAGGCAACTCCAATTTGTATGCCATAGTACCAATATTTTGCAACACCTTGTAAGTACCATAGTACTTGGGTGGTAATTTATTATCCTTCTTAGCTTTATTGAGGGACATTTGTTTATATGGTTGTATCCCTAGAAATACCCAGGCACCTACGTCAAAAATTCTTTCACTACGATGTTGATATTCCCGTTGTTTCATTCAATTCTGCACCAGAGTGAGGTTATCATTTAAGAGTTGGAGAACTTGTTTTTGATGCTCGGTGTGATCTTCCACTGTTTGAACTTTAGAATTTTCTCTTAAAGAAGATGCAATGGATGGTGGATGATATCCATAAAGTTCCATAAATGGGGTCATTTTTGTTGTAGTATGCAAGGAAGTATTATACCAATATTAAGCTAGAGGTAACCACTTGAACCATTATGTTTATTAGATACAAAGCAACGAAGATATCCTTCAAAGCATTTGTTCACTATCTCAATTTTCCCATCAGATTGAGGATGATAAGATGAGCTATGAGCTAATTGAGTGCCAAGACGAGAAAATAATTCTATCCAAAAATTTCTAGTGAAAATGGGATCTTTGTCACTTACAATAATGTTTGGGTTTCCATGCAACTTTTGAATTGTTTCCATAAATGTAGTAGCAAATGTATTGGTTTCAAAAGGATGATACAATGCACAAAAGTGTGCATACTTGGTAAGTCTATCAATAACCACCATGATGACACTCTTTCCTTCAGACTTGGGTAAAACTCTGATAAAATCCATTGATACCTCCTCCCAACGCTGACTTGGAATGGATAAAGGTTGTAACAGACTTGGGGTGTTAATTGTCTTAACTTTATTTTGTTGGAAAACCAAGAATTCTGCCACAAACTTTTGAATATTGGGTTTAAGGTCATCCCAAAAAAAATCCTTCTCGACCTTGTGGTAAGTTTTTAAAAATCACGAGTGCCCTCTTAGGGGGGAGGTGTGCAATTCCAAAAAAATATTTTGCTTGAGTTGGGAATTCTTACAAATATATAAGCAATATTTATACCATAATGAATCATTTTTCCAGCTAAATGTATTAGATGTACTGGGATCTTGCTGCAAATTTTGAATGAGTGTCCATACCTCTTCGCCATTATCCCATTCATCCCTTTCTTTGGTTATCTAATTAGGTTGGATAATATAAATGGCACAAAGAAATGCTTCCACATCCTCACCCTTTCTTGAGAGTGCATCAACAACAACATTTTGCTTCCCCTTTTTTGTAGATGATTTCAAAGTCATAACCCAAAATCTTCGTGACCCATTTGATACTCTTTTGAAGATAATATTTTTCCAAAAACTATTTAAGACTACCAAGATCTATTTTTACCTTGAAGTGTCTTCCCATTAGATAAGGTCTCCATTTCTTTAGTGTATGTATTATTTCCAACATTTCCTTCTTATAAATAGTTTTACATAAATAATTTCATTTGATTAGATGACTTTCGAAAGAAATGGGTCTTCCTTATTGCATTAAAACAACACCAATTACATTTCCTAGGGCATCACATTCCACAATAAAGGTTTTTGTGAAGTATGGCGTAGCTAAGACAGGTTCTTGGCACATTGGCTATTTAAGATGTTCAAAGGCCTTAGTTTCTTCGGAGTACAAGAAAATGCATCTTTCTTTAGTAATGTTGTTAGAGGTACTTCTATTCTCCCATAATTCTTAACAAACTTATGTTAATACCCTGTCAACCCAAGAAATCCTCAAATATGCTTTATGGTTGTGGGGATTTTCCATTCCTTAATGGCTTTAATTTTGTTACGGTCTACCTTAACACCCCCATGAGATACAATATGACCCAAATATTCCACTTCCTATACTCCAAAGAAAAATTTGGAGGTTGTTGGATATAATTGTTTCTCCTCCAATATTTTGAGCACCCTATCAACATGTTGAACATGATCCTTCCAAGACTTGCTGTAGATTAGTATATCATCAAAAAACACTAACACAAATTTTCTAAGGAAGGGTTTGAAAATGGAATTCATCAAGCCTTGAAATGTGGAGGGTGTATTAGTAAGGGCAAAATCCATGAACAAAAAATCATAATGACCCTCATGAGTTCTGAATGTTGTTTTCAGAATGTCTTCAATCTTCATTCTTATTTGATGATATCTTAAATGAAGATCCAACTTGGTGAAGTAAATTGCTCGATGTAATTCATTCAACAATTCATCAATGATAGGAATGAGAAATTTATCTTTAGTAGTGAGCTTGCTGAGTTCCCTATAATATGGACACATATGCCATGATCCATCCTTCTTATGCATCAATATTATTGTAGCAGAGAAAGAACCGTGACGAGGCTGAATTATACCAGCCTCTAACATTTTTGCAACCATATGTTTAATTTCACTCTTTTGGGCATAGAGATATCTATAAGGTATGATGTTTGGATGAACACTTCCTCAAATCAAATTAATAGCATGATCATGATCACAAATAGGTGGGAGGCCTTTGGGAGTCTCAAATACCTTGGAATGATTGTTCAATACTTTTTAGACATTTGGAGAAATAGATGATTTCGATATTGGAATCTCTAGTGAGCATAATTGTGCAATTGCACCCCATTGTTCTTTCTTCAGAAGATTTTTCATGCCATTAGAGATGATTATCGTTCCCAGTTTCCCTACGATACCCCTTAATTCAACTTCCTTTCCTTCCCAAAAGAATTCCAAGAAAAGTTCTTGAAAATTAAAACCTATCATCCCCAAAGATTGTAACCATTGGACTCATAGTACAACATCAACACCACCCATTGGATGGAAATAATTAGACTATTCAATACATATTCCCCTATGGTTAGCTTTATATTATGGCACTTTCTAGAGAAATTTATAGCTCTTCCATTTATAACCATCACTTGACACTCTAGTGTTGGTTATAGGAAGCAAGTCAATTCCTTGGAAATCTTACAATGAATAAAATTATGGGTACTACCTGAATCAATTAGCACTATTACCTTTTTCTTCTTGATATATATTTCTATCTTGAGATTTTGAGCAGCGGTAATTCCTACCAATGCATTATAAGATATGTTTGGATTCATTACTTCTTTATCCAGGGTTAGTTCCTGGTGTATATCCTCCTCTTTTGATGTTTCTTGTTCCTTTTCTTCCTCCTATTTATAATATATGTAGAATAATTTCTTCTCAGCACACTTATGACCTTTAGTGTATTTTGTATCACAACTATAACAAATCCATTTTGCTCTTTTTTCCTCCAATTGTTGTGTTGTCAACCTTGTAGGTTTTGAAAGGCTAGGAGCAGGAACACTTCCATATTTATAGTTGTGAATGGTAGACTTCCTTGTTGCCATAATTTTTCTTTCTACTTTTCTTTCCACCTTGAATTCCTTCTCCAATGAATCAGGTTCCCAAGGATGAAATTCATGTTGGATGTTATCCTTTAAAGTCCCTTTGAAGACATCAATCATATGATCCTATGGAATATCAATTACCCTAATATTCAATTTTTGAAAGTCCTCTATGTGCTCCGCCACTGAAAACTTTTGTTTTAGATTTATTAATTAGCTAAATAATGTGTTGCTCTTTGTATCTTCATAATGTAGTATCATTTACTCCATAAAATTTGACCAAGTGACAAGTTGTTTATGAGAAAAAATCCATTGATACCATAAAAGTTGATTGGGTTATAAATATAAATATGCAATGGGTACCTTTTATGTGTGTTGCACATTATGGAGATTGTTAGGTCCCTATACTATTAGTGATCCCCCCATTACTATTATCGCTGTATCCCTTATTGTTATTATTGTGCCCCTATTGTCCCCATATTGTTATTATTGTGCCCCATAGAATCCCTCTATTGTTATTTTTGTGCCTTTATATTATTATTGTTAGGTCGACTTGGTTATATTGTGACCTCATAGACTCCTATATATAGAAAGGAGGTTTTGTCATTTGAATCATCTAAGAATTGTTTATTTGTGTAATGTAAAGGAGGTTGCCCCCTTGAAGAGGCTTATTTCTAAGGTGTTCATCTATATTTTCTATCTTTTTGTGAGTTGGTTTCATAACATTCGGTATCAGAGCGTTGGATTCTAGGGTTTCGCTACTCCAAACAGGTCATTGTGGCATTTTTCGTTATACCATTTTCGCTATGAAGTTTCAGACATTACAGAAAAAACCCATTTGAGAATAAATTGTTTTGAACCTCGCGTCCGAATTTCAAATCTTTTCACGCTACATTTCGGAGATATGATCTGAGGAAGTTAGGGTTTTTGCAAGCTCTAGAATTTCCTCTAAAATAGGTCATCATGGAATTTTTGCTATCTCTTTCGCTGTGTAGTTTTAGAAGCCAAACAAAAAACCCATTTGAGAGGAGATCAGTCTAAACCTTGGCTCTAGATTTTAGATCTTGTCTCGCTATATGTTTGGAGATATAATCTGAGGAAGTTAGGATTTTTGCAGAACCCCGAATTACATTCCAAACAGGTCACCTTGGGAAATCATCATAACTTTTGCTCTGAGCATCAAATTGAATTTTTGTAAGAAGTTACAGAAAGAGGACAGACTGTAGTTTCTTGTGTATCTTTTTTAGATCCAAAGGTCAAAACAGTGACATGTGGCACTTCATACAAGTTTGCTCTTATGAAAAGGTATATAATCAGCTCATCTTGGGAGATTTTGCATAACTCTTTCTTGGAGAATCCAATTTTGATCAGACTGGTGGAATTGGAAAGAGGACACAAAGGGCTACTATAGGTCACGATTTCAAAACTAAGAGATCCAAAATTACAGAGGTACATCAGATTCAATATCGAGCTCCTACAAGTGAAAAAAGGTGTGTATTTTTTAAATTGTTGCATAAGCTTGGTTTGAAAAAGTAGTTTGAAGGAATTCAAAGGGCATAGTGAAGCATTATTATCGGTAATTGATGCCCCGAAGAAAGAAAATGGAAACACCTAGTAAGCAACCTGAAAGCTCTAGCATGACTCATGAAGAAGAGGAAGAAATGCAACATGATATATCAATATTACGAAACCAAGTGCAAAAAATTTCACTCGCACAAAAGGTAACTGAAAATAAGATGGATGGTTTAAATAAATATGTAGAAGCTAAGATGGATGGTTTAAAGAAAGGTGTAAAAGCTAATATGAATGACTTGGAAGCTAAGATGGACAGCATGGAAGCTAAGATGGATGGCATGGAAGCTAAGATGAATGGCATGGACGATAAGATGGAAGAATTGAAGACAAATTTGAATAAGTTGCTACAAGAAATGGTCACTAATGGTGAAAGGGTAGTGAAGGAAAATCATGATGAGAACAAAATAAATGTTAATCATGATTTCATAGACTCTAACGTTGGATTGAAGACCCACCATGTTCCAAAAATTGATATGAGGAAATTTGATGGCAAGGATCCTGGAACATGGATACTACAGATGGAGCAATTTTTCGATCTCCATAATGTGCAAAACACACAAAAGGTATGTATTGCAACTTTATATTTGGAACCAAATCAGTTTGTATGGTATCGATGGCTTTGCTCTCATAAACAAATTGTCACTTGGGAAATTTTTACAGAAGAAATGATAGCACATTATGAGGATACAAATAACAACACCTTTTTTAGCCAATTGATAAATCTCAAACAAAAGGGTTCAATGATGGAGCACATTGAGGACTTCCAAAAATTGAACATAAGGGTAAGAGATATTCTAGAGGAGCATAGGATTGATGTGTTCATAGGGACTTTAAATTATAATATCCAACATGAGGTTCGCCTTTGGGAACCTAATTCATTGGAGAAGGCATTCAGGTTAGCAAGAAAAATGGAAAGAAAAATTATGGCAACCAGGAAGCCTACCACTCATAACTATAAAGATGGAAGTGTTGCTGCCCTTAGCCTTCCACAACCTACAAGGTTGACACCACAAAAATTGGAAGAAAAAAGAGCAAAAGGGCTTTGTTACAGTTGTGATAGCAAATACACTAAATGTCATAAGTGTGCTGAGAAGAAATTATTCTACATAGATTGTGAAGAGGAGGAACAAAAGGAACAAGAAATGTCAAAAGAAGAGGATATACTCCAGGAACAAACCCTAGATAAAGAAGAAATGAATCCGACCATTTCTTATAATGCATTGGCTGGAATTATCACTCCTAAAACTATCAAGATAGAAGGACATATCAAGAAGAAAAAGGTAATAGTGTTGATTGATTCGGGAAGTACCCATAATTTTATTCATTGTAAGATAACAAAGGAATTGAATTGCTTCTTATATCCAGCACCAGAGTGTAAAGTGATGGTTGCAAGTGGAGGAACCATAAATTGCTTTGGAAAGTGCCATAATATCAAGTTATCCATGGGAGAATATGTATTGAATAGCCTAATGCTTTCCATTCCAATGGGTGGTGCTGATGTTGTACTAGGAGTCCAATGGCAACAATCCTTGGGTACAATAGCTTTTAATTTTCAAGAACTTTTCATGAAGTTTTCTGCAGAAGGAAAGGAAGTTGAATTAAGGGCAGGGAAACTGGGAAAGATAATTAGCTCTGATGGTATGACAAAGCTTCTAAAGAAGGAACAATGAGGTGTAATTGCACAATTATGTTCGCTAGAGGTTCCCACATCGAAATCATCTATTTCTCCAAATCTCCAAAAAGTCTTGCACAATCATTCAAAGGTATTTGAGACTCCTAAAGGTCTCCCACCTATTCGTGATCATGATCATGCTATTCATTTGATTCCAGGAAGTGTTCCTCCTAACATTAGGCCATACAGATATCCTTATGCCCAAAAGAGTGAAATTGAATGTATGGTTGCAGAAATGCTAGAGGCTGGTATAATTCAACCTAGTCAAAGTTCTTTCTCTGCTCTAGTAGTATTAGTTCACAAGAAGAATGGCGAGGAAGTGTGGGAGCTCATTCAAAAGATACAACAAGATCCCAGTACATCTGATACATTTATCTGGAAAAATGATTCATTATGGTACAAGGATCGGGTATACCTATGTAAGAATTCCCAACTCAAACAAAAGATTCTTAGGGAATTGCACACCTCTCCCTTAGGAGGGCACTCAGGATTTCTAAAAACCTACCACAGGGTTAAGAAGGATTTTTTTTTGGGATGGCCTTAAATTGCATATTCAAAAGTTTGTGGCGGAATGTTTGGTTTGCCAACAAAATAAATTTGAAACAATTAAGACTCCAAGACTATTACAACCTTTATCCATTCCAAGCCAACGTTGGGAGGAGGTTGCAATGGATTTTATCACAGTTTTACCCAAGTCCGAAGGAAAGAATGTTATCATGGTGGTAGTGAATAGAATTACCAAGTATGCACACTTTTGTGCATTATCTCATCCATCTAAAGCGAGTACAGTTTCTATTGTATTTATGGAAACAATTCAAAAGCTACATGGAAACCCAAAGATTATTGTAAGTGACAGAGATCCCATTTTCACAGGAATTTTTTGGACAAAATTGTTTTCTTGTCTTGGTACTCAGTTAGCTCATAGCTCATCTTATCATCCTCAATCTGATGGGAAAACTAAGATAGTAAACAAATGTTTGGAAGTATATCCTCGTTGCTTTGTATCTGATAAATAGACAGAATGGGTCAAATGGTTGCCTTTGGCTGAATGGTGGTATAACACTTCCTTCCATACTGCAACAAAAATGACCCCATTTATGGCACTTTATGGATATCATCCACCATCCATCACATCATATTTAAGAGAAAATAAAAAGGTTCAAGCAATGGAAGATCACATCGAGCACCAGCAACAAGTTCTCCAACTCTTAAAGGATAACCTCACCTTGTCACATAATAGAATGAAACAACAGGTAGATCAACATCACAACGAAAGAAGTTTTGATGTAGGTGATTGGGTATTCCTACGACTACATCCATATAAACAAATGTCCCTCAAGTAAGCTAAAAAGGCTAACAAATTATCACCAAAGTATTATGGTCTGTACAAGGTGTTGCAAAAGATAGGTACTATGGCATACAAATTGGAGCTTCCTGCAGCTTCTCGAGTGCACCTAGTTTTCCATGTTTCATGCTTAAAGAAGGTTATAGGTGAGAAGCTTCCAGTTCAGACAATATTGCCAGAAATTGATGAGGAAGGAAAAATCATATTGGAACCTGAAGCAGACAAAGAAACAAAAGCTTGACAGCTACGAAATAGATCAATTTTAGAGTATCTCATCAAGTGGAAGAACTTACCCATTGAAGATTCCACATGGGAGGATGAGAATTTTATACAGAAGCATCCAGAACTACTCAAGCATTGAGGACAACACTTTTTTGAAGGAGAGGGACATGTTAGGTCCCTATAATATTAGTGATCCCCCCATCACTATTGTCGTTGTATCACTTATTGTTATTATTGTGCCCCTATTGTCCCCATATTGTTATTATTGTGCCCTATAGAAGCCCTCTATTGTTATTTTTGTGCCTTTATATTATTATTGTTAGGTCGGATTGGTTATACTATGAACCCGTAGACTCCTATATATAGAAAGGAGTTTTTGTCATTTGAATCATCTAAGAATTGTTTATTCATGTAATGTAAAGGAGTTTGCCCCCTCAAAGAGGCTTATTTCTAAGGTGTTCATCTATCTTTTCTATCTTTTTGTGAGTTGGTTTCATAACAGAGATCAAAATATTGGTCCATGTGTAGTATCGATGTTACTGGATCCTTGCCATCAAACTTCCTCATATCGATATTTGGAATGTGGTGGTTCTTAAACCCAAAATTAGAGTCTCTAAATCATAATTCATATTCCTTTTGTCCTCATCATGATTTTCATGGATTACCTTGTCACCACTGGGAAGCCTTTCTTCTAGCAATTTTGCCAAACCTTCCTCGAACCCTTCTATCTTGACATTAATCATTTCTTGCATGTCTTCTTCTAAAACATCATTCAAAACTACCATGTCCCTTTTTATACTATCTATCTTAACATTCATCATGGCTTCAATTTTATTTTTTGTTACTTTTTGTGAGATCAAAATTTATTGCACTTGGTATCGTAATTTTGATATATCCTGCTGCATTTCTTCTTCTTCTTCATGTGTCATTGAAGAGATTTATGGTTGCTTACTAGGTGTGTCCATTTTTTTTGTTTCGAGGATTTTTAGAATCAAGCAATGATATCTATGCTTCACTATGCCCTTTGAATCAATTCAAATTGATTTTTCAAAGAAAAGTTATTTAAAATTTCAAAAAATACACACCTTTTTCTTACTTCTTAGGAGCTTGATATTGAAACAATTTTACCTTTGTAATTTCAGATCTCGAAGGTCCGAAAATCCATCTTTTGTTATCACTCTGATTCTTCTTTCAAACCCCATAAGTTAGACCGATATTGGATTCTTCAACGAAGAGTTATGCCCAATCTCCCACGATGACTTAATATAGACTATTTCAGTAGAGCGAATTTGTACAGAGTGCCACATGTCAATGTTTCAACCTTAATCCTTGAAAATGATGCAAGAAAAGATAAAGTCTGTGAAAATTCCATCACTATTTACAAAATTCAAATCCAATGCTCGGAGAGAAAGTTATGTCAATTTTCCCTAGGTCACCTATTTGCGATGGAATTCTGGAGCCTGCAAAAACCCTAACTTACTCAAATCATATCTTTGAAAATATAGCGAACCAAGATAAACAAAATTCATATAGGAAGTGGACCAATATTTCAGCTCCATGTGGTTGAAATTTCATCTTCTGAATCCTTGTAGAAATTTTTTTATTGTGAAAATTCCAAGATGTTCTGTTTGAAGAAGAGAAACCCTAGAATGCAAAGCTTTGATACCAAATGTCATGCAACTAAATCACAAAATAGAAGAAAAGATAGATCAAAGACTTAGAAATTAGCCTCTTTGAGGGGGTAACCTCCTTTACATTACATAAATGAATAATTCTCGGATGATACAAATGATAAGACCTCCTTTATATATGTAGGAGTCTAAGGGATCACAATATCATTAGAGCCTACCTAAGAAAAATAATATAAGGGAACAACAATAACAATAGTGTGATTCTATGGGGCACAACAATAACACAATGGGGGATACATGAGAAACACCATAAAAATATGGGGCTACACTAACAATAACAATACGGAGAATACACTAGTATTATAGGGACCTAACATAACATTACTTGTTTATCTAACTTGAACCCAAGGTATGTGGGTTATAAAATATCCTTTTCTCAAAGTATTAAAATATCAAAACAAACTCCACCATTTCATTCAACTTGTTAATATCCTTCTACCAATATAATTTTTATCTTGATGCGAGTCATAGATTGAAAGTTATGCCCTTCTAAAATTTAAGCCATCATATAGGGCCATGTAATCATCATACTACCATGTGGAACTCACACAGTCCTTGCTTGAACACCACAACGCTCCCTCAAAAACTTAGGCACATGGCCCACTAAGTTCCCATGCCATGGCAAAATGGGTTAGTCTAAAGTCATATCTGGTTTATGATGCATCCGAGCCTACACCTAGGTGTGCACCCTCATAACACCAGGATCCCTAGATCCCTGGATTCAAATGGGTTATGAGGTTAATCTAGTGCAAGGCCCACCACATACATGGCATCCACATGGTGGCCCTCATGGTATTTCCACGTCAACTTAAAGTGGGGGTCCATTGAGTTCCCACACCTTGGTCTTTATCACTATTGTACCGTTGTATTTGGTCAGTGCCCATTTGAGCCTTTCACCTTCATGATGCCTCTCAACACCCTTAGATGGATAGATCCCCATATCCACTCTACTCTCAAGGGTAACCTAACCCCATGAACATTTGTTCATGCACATATGTGATTGTTCTTTTCCACAACTAGATCCTTAGATCAATGAATGTGACAACATATGAAGAGGGAGATCCAATCTCCCATTAAGTATTTTCCACCACCAACCTCCAGGTTCACTAAGATCACCAGGTGAAAAAAAATGATTAACATGGAATATTCAGCCCTTGAACATTTTCGGGCCATTGCACAAGTGAGCACTTCATGCCAGCCCTGGACCCCAGATTCTTAGATTACTCTAGCACACGAAAAATAAGGGAGTATCGAAATTAAAGAATTTATTATGGAATGGGTCCATCAGTCCAAAGGCCAAATTTCCTGAGAATCATTGTCTGCGGCTTATCCTTAGCCTCCAACAAGTATCATAAGCCAACAACCCATTCACATAGGTCTTCAAATTTCTGCTAAGCAGATTATCAAGCATGTATTAACTTAGTGAATTCTGAGCAATTAAGTAGCATTATGATTCAAACAACAACAAGGAAATTTGCAGATATTTACAATTTACACAACTTTTCATAAGAGAAGAACCTACAATTACAACCACATAGGCACTCAAATTCAAGCATAACAAGAACTTATAAATCATAAATAGGTGTTGGGTATGTGCTATATTATTTGCATGATTAGTTATGTTGCGCCAGGAATAATGGTGGGGGGGGGGGTGGTGGCGAGGTGGGGGGGCGCATAGGGGGGTGGTCGGGTAATTGCCTAAAATATTTATTTTTTTGGTGGACCCAAGGATTGTTGGGTGGAACCAAGGTTGGGGGTAGACACACCCCTAGTTTTATGCATGTTTTTTCCCATGGAGTTTTGTAGATCCAGTGAAGGGAACTACAATTATGTTCTAATCCAAGGTTAATGGATTAGAGGTTTATAAATACTTCAATATGTATATAATGTATTATAACATTGGAAATAATATAATGAAAAATCAATATGGTTTTCCCAGTTTTGGGTTCGAGGAGAAAAATCTCAGTGTATATTTCTGTTCTTCCCATTGTATATTTTCTTTCTCCTTTTTAAGAATTCGTTTGTAGGTAATTTTTGTACAGGGTTAAAATCTTCATTTAAAATAAGATCTAGGTTTGGATTCAAGGGGACACCTTTGTGGCTGAGGGGTTTTTTTCGGGCCTATGGTAGACCTTGTTACAGTGGAAGATATGCATGATCGATTCTTGTGGTGAAATGAAATGGAAAATAGTGGAAAGATAACGATCGAAAAATTCAACGGACAAATTTTTCAGCTATGGAAGGTCAAGATGAAGGATCTATTAGTGGATAAGGATCAAAGAAAATTTTAAGGATGGAAATTTATCTTAAAGTTTAGAAACATTGGCGAATTTCACTAGTCCATAATATGCAATCTATAAAATATTTGATGATATTTTTGTAAAAGAAAATTCAAATGTCTAATAATTTTATATAGTCTCTATATAAAATTTTGGCGATTTTTACAGTGAAATAGTTTTATATTATAAAATTTGGGCTAATAATTTTTACAAAATATGGAAATTAGCGAATCTTTTTTTGGGAAAAGGCATCGAAAATTAGCCCACTTGCGAATATTAGCCCATAAAATTTTCCATGATAAAGATAAGTGGATCACAATGGATATAGGTACTAAACCAATGAAAATGTTGACAAAAGAGTTGACCAAGTTGGATCAAAAGGAAAAGAGAACAATATAGATATGTGTCATAGATTCAGTACTATTGAATGTTTCAGGTGAAACTACAACACAAGATTTATGGGATAAGTTAGGAGCTTTGTATCAATCTGAGTCCATAGTGAACAAACTATTCATTAAAAAAAAACTGTATATATAAGCTAATGATGATGGATGGAGACTCGGTGACAGAGCATCTAAATGCCTTCAATACTATGGTAAGTCAATTATTATCTATTGATATTAAAATTTCAGACGAAGATAAGTGCATCAATTTGTTTTTTTCTCTACTAGATTCATGGGATAGTCTGGTTGTTTCCATAGTTAGCAATATAGCTACTGTCAAATTTGATGAAATAGTCTCATCCTTGTTGTCAGAGGAGATGAGATGGAAAAACATGGAGAAACAGAATCGAGATTCCTTGTCCATAAGAGGATGATTACTGAACATAAATAGAAATAAGTCTTCAAGTGGGAGATCTAAATCTAGAGGGAGATCTAAATATATAGGAAAATTTGTAAACGTATGATAGAAATGTGAAAAATAAGGGCACAAAAAAAAGTATTGTGGATCTAAAAATCCTAAGAAAGGAAAGGGATATGATGATGCTCCTTCTACAGAGGCAAAAACCATCTCAGATGAAGGTGGGGATGTGTACTTGGATTCTTCAAGTACACATGTAGATCATGAGGCATGATTGATTGACTCGAGTGTATCCTTTCATATGAATCCCCATAGGGAGTGGTTCTTCGAAAATGAGAAGTATGATGGTGGTGATGTGTTCCTAGGTGATGATAGGAAGAACAAAATAACAGGACAAGGAAAAGTATACCTGAAGTTGATAGGTGGAAGGATCAGAACACTTCTAAGTGTTCTGCACATTCCCATATTGGCTAGAAATCTATTTTTTGTAAGCAAGTTGGATGATGTAGGAGTAAAGGTAGTGTTTGAGAAATGTACCTACAAGATGGTTCAAGGAGCATTAGTGTTGTTGTGGGGAGTTCATATCAGAACTCTATACAAGTTTCTAGGAAATATTGTTATTGATGGGTGTAATAGTTTTGTTGTTCCTAAAAGTGGAGTAGAAATCTTATAATCTCTAGTGAAATGACTATGATGTGGCATCAAAGATTGAGACATATTGGAGAGAAGGGCCTTTGGGGACTACATGGTAATGTTATGGTAGAAGGTATGTCTAATTTCTCTCTGATTTTGAATTCTATGAACATTGTGTATATGGGAAGCATAATTGAATGAGTTTTTCCTCTAGTGCTAAGAGGGTAGAAGGAATAATAGAGCTTGTGCATAGTGATGTGTTTGGAACAATGTTGGTCCCGTCACTAGGAAAATCTGTGTACTATGTGTCATTTATAGATGAATTCTCTTGGAATACATGGATATATTTCTTTAGGAAGAAACCTAATGTATTTAATAGGTTTAAGAAATTTAAGGTTGTAGTGGAAAATCGAACAAAGAAGAAGATCAAGGTGTTAAGGATAGATAATGGTGGAGAGTTTTGCAATAAGGAATTCAAAGAGTTTTGTAATAAGTGTGATATAGCACGACAAAATACTACTCCATACACACCTCAACAAAATGGAGTTGTAGAAATGATGAAAATGGCGCTGATGGAAAATTCAAGAAGCATGCTTAGTGGCACTGAATTAGGGAGAGAATTATGGGTAGAGGTAGTGGATATTACATGTTACCTATTTAATAGATCACCTCATCAACATTGGATGAAAATAATACACATGAGGTATGGATTGGTAAGAAACCCTCTCTCACATATTAGTGTTCCAATCCCTCATTTTTTGGGGTCAATTTTGGTTGGAATGCGGTTATAGAGAATAGATAGCACAAATTGGAAAAGAGTTTACTTTATTTGGTCAAAATACAACAAAGGAAAAAAAATAACCGATAAGCAGAGGACCAATTATTTTCATTGGAATTTAATGGCATCATAATGAACTTGGCACCAATTACACTATTTGTGCACAACCAATATCGTTGCATTCACATCCAAATTTCAATTCATTCTTAAATAATTCACACACACTTCATGATCATCTTGATTAAATAAATCAATAAAATATTATAACATAATTTATGAGCACTTATTCTCTCACCTCCCAGTAATCCTCTCTCATTCATACGTTACCTTCAAATGCTTCATAAGGAATATCTTATGTCATACCATACGGTGACATGCTTCACCATGAGTACCTGATTAATTTCCTATGGATTAATAGATTGAATCCATTGATATTCATTCGTTTAATACTTACTGACCCTGTCCTGCACTTGATCATTGTAATCTATACCCACAATACATAACCATGCATCCCATTTCAATGCAAAAATATATTAACTAGCAGGTATGTTTGACCATAATTATAAAATTTGTTGGCTGTGGAGCCTAATTATCTTCATGATTCTGAGGTCTCATCTATGTTGGACCCCAGTTCCTAAATAGGGTGGAAACGTCACCCGTATGATAGCCTCAGGGGGGTTTGGGGGTAGCGCACTCAACGCAAAAATTAGATGAAAATTTTTGTTGTAAAATATCGTAATTTCATAGTCAATCTGGGCCGTTCATTAGGATAATGATATGACATAAGAAGTTATGTTAATTTAGGGTTTTTGGCCCTAGAAGGCAACCCTCTATTTATATGAGGGAATTTTATTGTGGTTGTGTATGATTATTCTAAGAGAGAGAGAGAGAGGAGGCTGTGTGAGAGCTAAGAGGAAATTACAATGGATCTATTGTAGGTTGTATCTCTTCATTTTGCTTGATAATATAAAAGGAAGGACTGGATGTTTTTCGAAGGATGTAGCCCAAATTGGGTGAACCATGTATATACGTGTCTCTCTTGTTTTATGTGTTTCTGTAATATTTTATGTGTTCCATTTCTATGTAATATATAATTTTCTAACAACTGCCATAAGAGTCGAAGGTCTATTTGGCTGATAAACTCGTAGGAAAAAAGGGTTCCTGGTTTGAGTCGGAGCAATAACAGAAGATGGTAGGTTTAGGGTCGAGAAATTTAATGGCAAAAACTACCAGTTTTGAAAGATTCAGATAGAATATTATCTGTATCAGAAATATCTGTACCTACCATTGAGTGGAAAAACAAAGAAGCCAATGAGTATGACAGATGCAGAATGGGATATTTTCAATAGAAAGACACCATGAACAATACGACTATGTCTGGAAGCTTCAATGGCATTCAAAATTTCAAAGGAGACGACAATAGAAGGTCTAATGATGACATTGGAAAAAATATATGAAAAACCCTCAGCCTCAAATAAGGTATTTCTTATGAAGCATCTATAAAACATGAAGATGTCAAAAGGTGGATCTATTGCCGATCATTTAAATGAATTTAACACGGTTACTAATCAACTAATTTTTGTAGGGGTAAATTTTGATGATGAAGTTAGAGCTCTGTTGTTTCTATGCTCATTTATAGAAAGTTGGAATGGCTTAGTTATGGCCATCAATAACACTGTCTCTAGATCTAGTACTTTAAAGTTTGATGATGTTATTCATGCTATCCTTAGCGAGGAAATACAATGGAAAAGCTCAGGTGAGACATCAGGTAATGATTTGGCTACAGGGATTAGTGGGGAGAAAAATGGAAAGAGTAAGGAGCCCAAGAAATCACAATAAGTCAAGAAAAGGAATATTCAAATCTAGATCAAGGATAGTGTGTTGGAAATATTGCAAGAAAGGACACCTGAAGAAAAAATGCAAATCTTGTAAAAGAACAAAAGGAGATGGACAACAAGAGAACACTCATTAAGCAAATGTGATAGTTGATGTGTTGCAAGATGCTTTGAATATTTTATTAGATAATATTATTGATGCCTGGGTGGTAGATTCAGGGGCCTCATTCCATGCCACACCCAATAGGAAACATTTTCATGACTATGTTGAAGGAGATTTTGGATAGGTTCGTTTGGGTGATGATAAACCCTGTAAAATCATTGGAATGGGTAAGGTTTTTATAAAAAACAGAATAGAAACTAATGGTTGTCAAAAGGAGGCAAGGCATATTCAAGATCTAAATAAAAATATAATTTCAAAAGGGCAGTTACCTGATGAAGGTTGTGTAACTATTTTTACAGACAAAACCTGAAAGGTCACTAAAGGAGCCCTAGTAATAGCAAAAGGAGAAAAGGTTGATATGTTGTATTTATAAAATGGTATTTCTAATTTTGTTAATGATTTAACCTTCATAGGAGAAGATACAACATTGTGGCATTCTAGGCTTAGGCACATAAGTGAGAAGGGGTTGCAAATTCTTCACTCAAGAAATTTGTTGCAAGGTTTGAAGAATGTTAATTTGGATTTATGTGAGAATTGTGTTTATGGAAAGAAGAAGAGAGTCAAATTTATCAAAGTTGGGAAAGAAAAAAAGAGCGAAAAATTAGATCTTGTGCATATAAATGTATGGGGACCAACCCAAGTATCATCTCTTGGTGGATCTTGCTATTATGTTACCTTTATTGATGATGCAACTAGAAAAACCTGGATTTGTTGTATTCAAAATAAATCTGATGTATTTGATACTTTCAAGAAATGGAAATCTTTGGTTGAGAATGAGATAAGAAATAAGTTGAAGTGTCATAGATCAGATAATGGAGGTGAATGCTATAGCAAAGAGTTTGATAAATACTGTTCAAAACATTGAATTTGTAGAGAGAAGACAGTTCCAGGAATGCCATAGGAAAAATGGTGTGTCAAAAAGGATGAAAAGGACAATCATGGAGCATGCAAGGTGCATGAGATTGCATTCAGGATCACCCTTACAATTTTGGGCAGATGTTGTAGATACTATTGTTTATCTAATAAACAAAGGACCTTTAATTTCTTTGGATGGTGTATTCCAAAAGAGGCATGGATAGGTAAAAAGGTGAACTACTCATTTTTAAAGACTTTATGTTGTGAAGCCTTTGTCCACATTAATAAAGAAAATATAACAAATCTTGAGGAAAAATAAGATAAATGCACCTTTACTGGATATGGTATTAGTAATTTTAGTTATCACTTATATGATTATAAAAATCACAAAATCATTAGGAGTAGAGATGTCATTTTCAATGAAAAGGTCTTGTATAAGGAACAGATGCAGAAAAAGAAACAAGAAAAGGAAAACAAAGAATATGCAGTGCTTGATGAGATCACATAAAAAGTAAAGGTTCCTGAAAATCATAATGATCAACAACCAAAACAACAACAGCAACCACAATAGCAATAGGCACCTCAAACACTTGAAAGTGGTGTTAGAAGATATACCAAGATAACTAGACCCCTTGAACGATACTCTCCTTCATTACATTATGTATTTTTGATTTATTTTGGTGAACCAAAAATATATGAAGAAGCAATTCAAATAGAAACTAGGAAGAGGTGGGAGCAAGCCATGGAATAAGAGATGGACTTCTTGATGCATAATGAGGCTTGGGACTTAGTCAAGTTGTCTGCAGGTAAAACAACATTGTAGAATAAATGGGTTTACAGGTTGAAGGAAGAATATGGAGGAAAACTGAGGTATAGGGCCAGAATTGTGGTGAAGGGGTTTGCATAAAATAAATTTATATACTTTGATGATTTTTTTCTCCTATTATTAAAATGACTTCAATAAGAACTTATTTAAGTCTAGTGGCAGCAAAAGAATTGCATCTTGAGAAGTTAGATGTAAAGACAACCTTTCTCCAAGGGGATTTGGAGGAATAAATATATATGCAACAACCATACGGGTATGCTGTCAAAGGGAAGAAGAAATTAGTGTGTAGGTTGTAGAAGAGCTTGTAGGGCCTAAAACATGCTCCAAGGCAATGGCATCTAAAATTTGAAAAGTTTATGTGTGAACAAGGTTATATTAGATATCATTCTGATCACTGTGTTTATCTTAAGAAACAAAATGATGGAAACTCTATTATATTGCTATTATATGTAGATAACATGCTTGTTGCAGGTTCTAACATGTAGGAAATAAATGTGCTCAAATGAAAATTGGAAAATTCTTTTGCAATGAAGGATTTGGGTGTTGTGAAACAAATCCTTGGTTTGAGAATAACTAGAGATAGGAAAAATCGCAAATTAACATTGTCTCAGAGTGAGTACATAGAAAAGGTGTTGGAAATATTTAATATGCAGAATGAAAAACCAATTAGTATACCTTTAGCTAGCCATTTCAAACTAATTAAGGAGATATGTCCCAAGAACCAAGAAGAGATGGATTTTATGTGTAAAGTTCCATATGCATCAATGGTTGGAAGCTTAATGTATGCAATGGTATGTACAAGGCCTAATATTTCACATGCAGTGGGAGTTGTAAGAGAGTATATGAACAATCCAGGAAAATAACATTAGATGGAAGTGAAGTGGATTCTCAAATATTTGAGAGGTGCCACAAATCAAGCATTATGCTTTGGTTGTTCAAACATTTCTATACATGGATATGTTGATGTAGATATGGTAGGTGATAAATATAACAGGAGGAGCACCACAGGGTATGTGTTTATTGTAGGTGGAACAACCGTCATTTGGGTTGTAAAAATAATCCATTGCATTGCAGTGACCTTTAAAATTTTGGAGTTGCATCAGACCTCTACAATAATCAATGTATATATACCTGCACATTCTTACCCTCTACCAAGTTTTTTTTGTTTTATTTTATAATTATATATATATATATATATATATATATATATATATATATATATATATTTTATTGTAGGTGGAACAACTGTTAGTTGGGTTTCAAGATTGCAAAACATCGTTTCAATTTCAACAACGAAAGCAAAGTATGTTGCTTCTACAGAGGCTAGTAAAGAAATGACTTGGTTACAAAGGTTTATGGATGAGTTGGGAAAGAAGCAGGAGATGGGCAAGTTACACAGTGACATCCAAAGTGTCATTCATCTTGCAAAGAACTCAATATTTCATTCCAATACTAAACATATACAATTAAAGTACCATTTCATATGGTCAGTGTTGGAAGATGGACAATTGCAGCTGGAAAAGATACACATTAACCATAATCCTGCGGACATGTTAACAAAATTTGTAACTAGGGAGAAACTGAGATCCTGCTCACTTTCAATTGGTCTTCAAGTATGATGATGAAGATGAGAAACAACTAGGTCCAAAGTGTAAGCATTTTACAACAAATGAAGCAGTGGTGGAGTTGCTATAATCAGTCTCCAACTGGGAGATTTTTAGGTGCGGAGCCTAATTATCTTATTGATTAAGAGGTCTTAGCTGCATTGGATCCCAGTTCCTAAATGGGGCAGCAACGCCGACCTATGATAGCCGCTGGGGGGAGGATGACTACTTTTAAATATCCCCTCTAGCGGGGGTTCAGGGGCAGTGCCCACACAACTAAAAGTAGATGAAAATTTTCCTTGTAAAATATTGTAATTTCGTAGTCAATATGGGCCATTCATTAGGCGAATGATCTGACGGTAAAAGTTATGTTAATTTAGGAGTTTTTTCCCTAGAAGGAAACCCTCAGTTTTATATGAGGGAATTGTATTGCGGCTGTGTATGATTATTCTGAGAGAGGGAGAGAAGGCTGTGTGAGAGAGAAGAGGAAATTACAACGAATCTATTGTAGGTTATATCTCTTCATTTTTCTAGATAATATAAAAGGAAGGACTGGATGTTTTTCTAAGGACGTAGCCCAAATTGGGTGAACCACGTATATACGTGTCTCTCTTGTTTTATGTGTTTCTGTATTTGTGTTTTTGTAATATCTTATGTGTTCCATTTCTATGTAATATACAATTTTTAGCAAAATTCAATGTCTATTCAACACTATCCAAAATCAATTCTCATGCTCTAAATTCAATATTAACTGAGCAAGTTCAAAATTCCAATAATTATGATTTCAAATTACGATTACTCTTGGAAACTCACTATTTGTGTATCTTTTGGCATTGGACATCCTTCAATGTATCTTCAAGAAGAAATTTCCTATGCAATTCAGTCCATAACAACATAATTCTTTGGATTCAAACAATTGGATATGCTATCCTACAATTCCCTTGTGCACTTAGAATTCTACCTTTCCTTCAATGCTTGAGAAAATATCGATTCCTCTACTTCTATGAAAATTTGTCCTCACAAAGTTCCATACAACTTCAATACAACCCAAAAACCATTTCGATGCAGGATTTCAACACTTGAAACCACCTCGCTAGTTTGACTTTTCCTATGTCGATAATTTCCCTTGCTGGATCTTCTATGAACACAATTATTCACAATTTAAGTTAACTTACTCATAAAGGTGATTTTTTTTCAGCATTTTGACAGCTAAGTGTCTCACACAAAACACTATTATTATTATTATTACACAGTGAATTCATCAATACTGCGCAATGCAGAGCAATCATCTTATAAACCAATTCACAATTCAATACATTCTACATAAATTTCCAACACGAATTTATGTGCAACATTCACACATTCACACTTTCATCATTTGATCATTTACAAATTAATCCATATACACAAGAATTTTCCAATTCAATCCTCACTAAATATTCATTAACAATTTAATTATACATTGATGGCCCAATCATTCAAAATGAGCTTGCTCTACCCTAGCCCCTTCTTATCTCTCCATCCACCCCCCTTATAAAAATTGATTACAAATTCATTATTAATACCCAATCAGTCCAATCTAAATCCACATATTTTGGATTTGACAACAACCCTAAGAAATCATCGATCCTAATTCTAGATAAAACACTTAAATTAGCCCTCAATAATATGAGAGCACTTTCTAGAAACAATTATCATTATTATGTACTTATCACTAAACTAACTCCTATTATAAAAAAATCAAACTAATCCTTTACTTTCTTGAAGTCTAAACAAAAATCAAATGATGCCCCCGCATCATACTCCCAAGGTTCAAATTGTTCATGAACTCATGTCCATGAGGTCTCCGTTGAACTATTTCTTTTCTATAAAATTGCAACAATTCCCAAATATTCCTTGTAGATACATCTACTTGGATCCCATACCTTGTATTGTTTCCCATTTATTTTGCTACAACATTCTTCTCCTCCATTATCTTGCTACATTTTTTGCTACACATTCTCCTTTCTAAGATCCCATCTCTTGTTTTGTTGCTTGCTCAACACCTTACTAATGCAATTAGATTTAGCCGAGAGTAGCTTGTAGTTGAATGTTCCTCAAATTCCATGGAAACTCTCTCTAGTAACCTCCTCCATTAGTTCCCAAATTTCTTTAATTTCTTCTAGCTCTTTGGCTTGCTGGTATACATCATTGGCATAAAGTTTATGCTGCAAGTTTTCAAAAAAAAATTGTATGGCCATTTCCATTCACATTTCTTCATGCTTCTGCTCATTCTCAACAAAAATTAGCACCCAGTGCTACATATCCTTAAGATACAAATTCAGTCTTCATGACTATTCCACCAAACTTAGTTCTTGGTCCTTATTAAAGTGACAGATTCACAATAAACACTTTATACATGTTTCCATGGTTTTTCACCAATGATCATCTATACCACCATCATCCCTCATTTCCACTCCTTCTGTGAAATCTCGTTGTCTGCTTGTGAGTTGCAATCAAGCCAACACCTTACCAAACTATCTCCTCTGAACTTGGACAATGGTTCAATTCAATTGAACCTTCTTTTTGAGTATTCCTTTCTCTCTTGGTTGTTGCATTTACCTTACTCACTTACTGAGAACTTCCACTTATCCTCTTCCTCTTCAACAATGTTAATTTGATGCTAGGGTTCTGTCACAAATTTCTTCACCTAAGAGCTCTGCATGCTTCCTCTCATTCAATCAGTTTTTAAATCTGTGATGGTGCAATTCTAAATTTCATCTCCAAAGATCTTACCCACTCCAATTTCTCCTCAGAAGAGCATACTGCTCTGATACCACTTGATGGAACCATAATGAACCTGGCACCAATTACATTATTTATACACAACTAATCTCGATGCATTCACATCCAAATTTCAATTCATTATTAAATAATTCACACACACCTAATGATAATCTTCATTAAACATTAGAGGAAATTTCAGCCTAAAAGTGGCCTCCTAAGGAGAAATAATAAAATAATAGTTAAAATAATAAAATAAGAGTTATGTTGGAGGGAAAAAAGTAAACTAATTTTTTTAACTGTATTTTTGGCTTATATCCTTATAGGTTTACTCAAAATTCAAGTGTAGACACCCATTGGATGCGGAATTAAATTCCACATCCAATGTGTACCCATTATGCATACTTTTGAGAAGACCCATATTGATAAAAATTGAAGATACATTAAAACAATGTGTTGAACACACCTTTTTGAGTGTATCTTCAATTGTTATCAATGTGGGTCTTCTCAAAAGTATGCACAATGGGTACTCATTGGATGTGAAATTTAATTCCACATCCAACAAGTGTCTATACATGAAATTTGAGTAAACCTATAAGGAGATAAGCCAAAAATACAATTAGAAAAAATAGTTTTTCTTCTTTTCCCTCCACAATATTCACATGTGCCTCTTTTTAATTTTAAAGTATTTTGATTAGTTTACATATTATGACATGGAAATTACATGAAAATTTCATGGACACTTTTAGGCTAAAATTTCCTCTAATGGAACTCACTAAAAAATATAACATAATTTATGAGCACTTATTCTCTCACCTCCCACTAATCCTCTCTCATTCATACATTACCTTCAAATGAATCATAAGGCATATCTTATGTCATACCATACGATGACATGCTTCACCATGATCTGATTAATTTCCTATGGATTAATAGATTGAATCCATTGTTTTTAGTCCGTTTAATACTTACTTCCCTTGTCTTACACTTGATTATTGTATTCCACACCCATTCACAACCACACAACCCATTTCAATGCAACAATATATTAACTGGCAGGTACATTTGACCATAAGTATAAAATTCAATGTCTGTTTAACACTATCCAAAATTAATTCTCAGGCTCTGAATTTAGTATTAGCTGAACACGTTCAAATTCCAATAATTACGATTTCTGATTACACTTAATCTTGGAAACTCACTACTGGTGCATCTTTTGGATTTGGGCATCCTTCAATGTACCTTCAAGAAGTAATTTCCTATGCAATTGGGTCCATACCCACGCAATTCTCTGGATTCAAATAATTGAATCTGCCATCCTACGATTCCCTTGTACACTTAGCTTTCTACCTTTCATTCAACACCTGATAAAATATCAATTCCTTTGCTTCTATGCTAATTTTTCCACACGGAGTGCCATACAAATTAAATACAACCCAAAAACCATTTCAATGTAGGATTTCAACAATTGAGTCCACCTTGCTATTTTGATTTTGTGTGGGTTGATAATTTCCCTTGCTGGATCTTCTATGAACATATTTTTTCACAATTTAGGTTAGCTTACTCATACAGGTGATTTCAACATTTCGACAACCAAATGTCCCAAACAAAACACTATTATGATTCTTACAAATTGAATTCATCAATATTGCACAATGCATAACAATCATCTCATAAACCAGTTAAAAATTCAATACATTCTACACAAATTACCAACACAAATTTTTGTGCAACATTCACACATTCATCATTTGATCATTTATAGATTAATCCATATACACATAAGAATTTTCCAATTTAATAGTCACTAAATATTCATTAACAATTTAATTGTACATTGATGGCCTGATCATTCAAAATGGGCTTGCTCTTCCCTGGCCCCTTCTTGTATCTCCATCCACCAGACTTAGAAAACTCAATTACAAATTCATTATTAAAATCCAATCAATCCAGTCTAGATCCACATATTTTGGATATAAAAACAATCCTAAGAAACCCTCGTTCCTAATTCTAAATAAAACACATAACTTAGCCCTCAACAATCAAAGAGCACTTTCTAGCAAGGATTGTCATTATTACATGTTTATCTCTAAACTAACCCCTATTACAAAGAAATCCAACTAATCCTTGACTTTCTAGAAGTCAAAACAAAAATCAAATGATGCCCCTGCACCAGAATTTGCCAAGTCCACAAAAGAAGGATAAAATTGTTAAATTTGAAAGAATTAAGATAATGTGGACCAAGCGAGTGTAGATTATGTCATGGTGGTTAGGGTTGACTCCATCAATTGAGCATGAACAAGTTCAATGGGCAGAAAGTTATATATATACATGAAAAGCGAGCTTCAGAGGGGAGAGAGATAGTAGAAAAGGAGTTATCATGCTATTGAAATTAAGATTCCTCCTATATTTTGTTGTATTCCTTCATAATTATTTGATTTTAATGGGTTTCAGGAGTGATATTTGATAGATCTAGCCAAGTTAGTGCATATATGTAGGTGTAATATTTATCAAGATTTCTAATAGTAAAAGTAGTTCACTGCAGGGAAGTCTATTGCACTTTTGAATTGATGTGTTTGTGTGTGTTTTCCCTTTCAAATTTTTTGAGATTCTATGTTAATTTATGTGTAATGTATCCATTTATTTCTTACACAAAGATTATTTGATTGATCTGTGAATGGTGATGTTTGTGATGCTTATTTTAATTGATGTAATGGATTTTATCACCATCTAAAGCCCAATCATCCTATAAAAGTCTCACCATGCCTCAGGTGAGACATTATTCCCTTGGGGAAGATTAAATATGTTGAAGTTATGCTAGACTACAACAAAATATTTGATGGAACCCTACAGTAGAACCCTAGGTGTCATCAAAATTAGTGTTTGATAATGGTATGAAGAGAAGTTTGATTCCCTAATTTATCAAAAAGCACAACTATGAAAAAAAACCTATGATATATTTTGATATGATATATTTTGGTTCAAATTCCTTAAAGAATTGTATCGTTGGTTAAGCAGGTTGCAACATACCTTGGGTGTTGGGATTTCTAGTTAGATGTTTAGAACATGGACTATAGCTAATCTAGTTTATTTACATAGGCTAGATCACGAACTTACCAGAGTTGTTGAGTTTTGGGTATAATATATATTGGAGGGATACATCAATGAGTATTCTATAGTGAATCACTAATCATTTTCCAAATCTGAAGCAATGTTAAAATATGGGTTAAGAGGGCGGTTGCTGAAAGATATCCCACTATGATTAATTTTTTATGGTATAAGAAAGATTGCTGCTATTTCCTCAATCTAATATGGGCCTTTGGGGAGATTCCGACCAGTTGTGAAAGTTGAGAGAGTGTTGCGATGGATGGGGAGGAGTTGCATAAAGCACAATACTTTAGAATAATTATGAGGGCATGGATATCTAATGAATGGAGAGAATGAAATTTATATGAGATTAATAGAAGACGAAGGGAGTTTTAGTAGTTAGGAGAAGTGTTGAGTAGTTTGGAGTTGCGAAGAGAAGAAATGGGAAACCCTAGGCTGAAAAATATTGTGAGAGAAGGGTTGAGCTCCAGCACAAGAGGAGGAGCTAGAGGAGATGAGTCAGGAAATCACAGTAGGAATATTGAAGCCCTTAAGAAATTAGATGGAACCCGAATGCCAAAAACACCAAAGCAAAGGATCTCGATGTCTGATCCAAACACTACTGTAGATGAGGAAACACACTTTGTTATGAGAAGATTGTTCTATGAGGGTGATTCTTCCCAAGAAGCAAAAATCCACGAGGTAGTAGTGTGGTTGGATATTTCCCTACACTTCCCATTGTACCCTATCAAAACCTTGCAATTTTCATTTCCAAATTAGTTAAGACTTGGAAATTCCTTAACATCCATAAGGTGTATTTGGCTGGTAGTTTTGGTAGCGATAGTCAATCACATTTCACAAAATATTCAAAACCTGGTTTGACAGGAGTTATTTTAGTTACACTTGGTCACACTCCAATGGTTGGGAACGTAGCTGGATCATTTCCTTTGTATACTGAGTTTTTAGGATGAGGGTGTAGAACAACATTGGTACTTGTGTGAAGCTAACTGGAGATCTAGATAGACTCCAGAAGACTCTAAAGTGACTGAATTTTAGACTACATTAAGACACACATCTCTTCTATAATTTGTTAAATGGTTGATGACAACTCAAAGTATGACTTTGAATATGGTTAGAAAAGAATCCAATTTGCCTAAGTCCAAGGAGCAAGGCTTGGATGATTTGTGGGACAAGAAGGTGAAACTACATGGGAATGTATGAAATGATTCAAAGATGCAGTTGGGAAGATAAATTATCCAATTCATCCAGACCATTAGAAATAATGGCTCATTAAAGCATTATTTCCTTTAACCAAAAAAGCTCTAACACGATATAAAATTAATATAGGACAAATTGCAACAAAATATGAAACTTCGAAGCAATGATCAGGTATCCTATTGACTTTAGAGAAAGTTCTAAATCTAGTGATCCTGCTATAATTTTTGTGTGTGGAGCATGATTATTTAGAGGTCTTTGTTTCAACCAGATGTATACCCCAGGAAGTTTGTACACCCCTCCACATGGGGGGTGTGGGGGGGACTTGTCCCCCTGCGGGGGTTCGGGGGGGCCCATCCCCCCTGGTTGGGGGGTCCAGGGGCTAGCGGTCCCTCAGCGGGGGTTTCGGGGGCAGCGCCCCCAAAGCTAAAAACAGATGTAAAATTTCCTTGTAAAAGTATAGTAATTTCTAGTCAATCTGGGCCATTCATTAGGCGGATGATCTGATGGTAGAACTTATGTTTAGTTTAGGGTTTTTTGCCCTAGAAGGCAACCCCTCTCTTTGTATGAGGGCATTTGTATTGAGGCTATGTAATAGGTGTGTATTCTCCAAGCGAGAAACAGAGAGGTGAGACTGTGAGAGAAAACAAAGGATATTACAACGGATCTGTTGTAGGTTGTGTCTCTTCATTTTGTTGGATAATAGAAAGGAAGGATTGGCTATTCGGGGTGGACGTAGCATAAACTGGGTGAACCACGTATATCTGTGTCTCTATGGTTTTATGCGATTTCTGTGTTTATATTTATGCAATATTCTATGTGTTCCATTGCTCTGTAATATATAATTTTCTAACAACTAGTATCAAAGCCGAAGGTCTATTTGGCTGATAAACTCGCAAGAAAGAAGGGTTCCTCGTTCAAGTGGGAGAAATGGCGGAGGATGGTAAGTTTAGGGTCGAGAAATTTAATGGCCAAAACTTCTCGCTCAGATGTAGATGGAAGATTATCTGTATCAGAAAGATCTGTACCTACCATTGGGCGGAGAAACAAAGATGCCGACGGTTATGATAGATGAAGAATGGAACCTTATCGATAGAAAGGCCCTCAGAACAGTACGGTTGTGCCTTGCAGCATCAGTTGCCTTCAACATTTCGAAGGAAACAATGACAGAGGGTTTGATTAAGGTGTTGGTGAAACTATATGAAAAACCCTTGGCCTCAAACAAGGTATTTCTTATGAATCGTTTATTTAATATGAAGAGTCGGAAGGTGGATCTGTTGCAGACAATTTAAATGATTTAATACTGTTACAAGTCAGTTAAGTTCTGTAGGGGTAAACTTTGATGATGAAGTTAGAGCTTTGTTATTCTTGTGCTCATTGCCAGAAAGTTGGAATGGTTTAGTAATGGCCATTAGTAACTCTGTTTCTGGATCTAGTACTTTAAAGTTTGATGATGTTGTCAGTGCTATCCTTAGCGAGGAAATGCGATGGAAAAGCTCCAGTGAGACATCAGGTAATGCTTTAAGTGCAGAGTCTAGGGGAAGAAAAATGGAAAGAGGAAAGAGCTCAGGATATCGTAGTAAATCAAGGAAAGGCAGATCCAAGTCCAGATCGGGGATAGTGTGCTGGAAATGCGGAAAGAAAGGACACTTAAAGAAAGACTGTAGATCTCGGAAGGGAAAAGAAGGAGATGCACAACAAGAAAAAAATCATGAAGCAAATGTGATAGGTGAGGTGTTACAAGATGCTTTGATTCTTTCTTTCGAAAATATTACTGATTCTTGGGTGGTAGATTCAGAGGCCTCATTCCATGCCACACCTGATAAGAAATATTTTCATGACTATGTTCAAGGAGATTTTGAACAAGTCCGTTTGGGTGATGATAAACCATGTACAATTTTTGGAATGGGTAAGGTTCTTGTAAAATAGCAGAATGGAAACCAATGGCTACTAAAGGAGGTAAGGCATGTTCCAGATCTGAAGAAAAATCTGATTTCAACAGGATAGTTAGGCGGTGAAGGTTGTGTGACAACTTTCACAGATAAAGCTTGGAAGGTCACCAAAGGAGCCTTGGTAATAGCAAAAGGTGAAAAGGTTGGTACATTGTATTTATGCAATGGTATTTCTAACTCTGTTAATGCTTTAACTTCCAAAGGAGTAGATGCAACATTATGGCATCATAGGCTCACACACATGAGTGAGAATGGGATGAAGATTCTTCACTTAAGGAATTTGTTGCCAGGTTTGAAGAATGTTGATTTGGACTTCTGTGAGAATTTCATTTATGGAAAACAGAAGAGAGTCAAATTTCTCAGAGTTGGGAAAGAAAAGAAGAGCGAAAAATTAGAGTTTGTGCATACAGATGTATGGGGACCTGTTCAGGTATCATCTCTCAGTGGCTATTGATATTATGCTACTTTTATTGATGATGCAATTAGAAAAACTTGGATTTATTGTATTAAGAATAAATCTGATGTATTTGATACTTTCAAGAAATGGAAAGCTTCGGTTGAGATTGAGACATGAAAGAAATTGAAGTGTCTCAGATCAGACAATGGAGGTGAATATTGCAGCAAAGAGTTTGATAGGTACTGTTTAGAGCATGGAATTCGTAGAGAGAAGATAGTTCCAAGAACACCACAAGAAAAAGGTGTGTTAGAAAGGATGAACAGAACAATCATGGAGCGTGCAAGGTGCATGAGATTGCATGCAGGATTGCCTTTACAATTTTGGGACAAATGTTGTAGATACTACTGTTTATCTAATAAACAGAGGGCCTTCAAGTTCCCTAGATGGTGGTGTTCCAGAGGAAGCATGGACAAGTAAAAATGTAAAATACTCCTTTTTAAAGCCTTTTGGTTGTGAGGCCTTTGTCCATATTAATAAAGAAAATAGAACAAAGCTTGAGGCAAAATCAAAGAAATGTACCTTTATTGGATGTCGTGTTAATGATTTTGGTTATCGCTTATATGATTATGAAAATCACAAAATCATTAGGAGCAAAGATGCAATATTCAATGAAAAGGTCTTGTATAAGAATCAGTTGCAGGAAAAGAAACAGGAAAAAGAAAACAAGGAATACACAGTTCTTGATGGGATCACTGAAAAAATAAAGGTGCCTGAAAATAATAATAATCAACAACCACAACAACAACAACCACCACAACAGCAACAGGCACCCCAAAATCCTGAAAGTGGTGTTATAAGATCTACCAGGATAAGTATACCCCCTGAACGATACTCTCCTTCATTATATTATTTATTATTGACTAATTATGGTGAACCTGAATGTTGTGAAGAAGCAATGCAGGTTGAAAGCAAGAAGAAGTGGGAGGTAGCCATGGAAGAAAAGATGGACTCCTTAATGCATAACTAGACTTGGGACTTAGTCAGGTTGCCTGCAAGAAAAACTACATTAAAGAATAAATGGGTTTATAGGTTGAACAAAGAATATGGAGGAAAACAAAGGTACAAAGCTAGACTTGTGGTGAAGGGGTTTGCACAGAAGAAAGGTATTGATTTTGATGAAATATTTTCTCCTGTTGTTAAAATGACTTCAATCAGAACTATTTTAAGTCTAGTAGTAGTTGAAGATTTGCATCTTGAGTAGTTAGATATAAAGACAACCTTTCTCCATGGGGATTTGAAGGAAGAGATATATATATGCAGCAACCACAAGGATATGAGGTAAAAGGGAAGGATAAACTAGTGTGCAGGTTGAAGAAGAGCTTGTATGGCTTAAAATAGGCTCCAAGGCAGTGGTATCTAAAATTTGACAAGTTTATGTCTGAATAAGGTTATACTAGATGTCACTATGATCATTGTGTTTATCTGAAAAAGCAAAATGATGGCAGCTATATTATATTGTTATTGTATGTAGATGACATGCTTGTTGCAGGATCTAACACGCAGGAAATAAATGTGCTCAAAAGAAAATTGGCAAAATCATTTGCAATGAAGGATTTGGGAGCTACAAAACAAATCCTTGGTATGAGAATAATTAGAGACAAGAAAAATCACAAATTAACATTGTCTCAGAATGAGTACAGACAAAAGGTGTTGAAAAGATTTAATATGCACAATGCAAAACCAATTAGTACACCTTTTGCTAGCCATTTCAAACTTAGTAAGGAAATGTGCCCAAAGACCCAAGAAGACATGGATTATATGTTTTAAGTTCCATATGCATCAGCAGTTGGAAGCTTAATGTATGCAATGGTATGCAAAAGGCCTGATATTGCACATGCAGTGGGAGTTATAAGCAGGTACATGAACAATCCAGGAAAGGAACATTGGATGGCAGGTGAAATGGATTCACAGATATTTGAAAGGTACCACAAATCAAGCATTATGCTTTGGTGGTTCAAAAATTTCTCTACAGGGATATGTTGATGCAGATATGGCAGGTGACAAAGATAATAAGAGGAGCACTACAGGATATGTATTTACTATAGGTGGAATAGCTGTCAGTTGGGTTTCAAAAATCCAAAGTGTTGTTGCACTTTCAACAACAGAAGCAGAGTATGTTGCTGCTACAGAGGCTACTAAAGAAATGATTTGGTTACAAAGGTTTATGGGTGAATTGGGTAAGGAGCATGATATGGGCACGTTATACAGTGATAGCCAAAGTGCCATTCATCTTGAAAAGAACTCAACATTTCATTCCAAGACTAAACACATACAACTCAAGTACCATTTCATAGGATCAGTGTTGGAAGATGGAGAGTTGAAGCTGGAAAAGATAAACACTAGCCAGAATCCTGCAGATATGCTAACAAAAGTTGTAACCAGGGAGAAACTGAGAATATGCTCAATTTCAATTGGTCTTCAAGGATTACGATGAAGATGAGAAACAACCAGGTCCAAAGAGGAGTCACTGTCCAGCAAATGAAGTAGCGGTGGAGTTGCTACAATCATTGTCCAAGTGGGAGATTGTTGGGTGTGGATCATGATTATTTAGAGGTCTTTGTTTCAGCTGGATGTATACCCCAATAAGTTTGTACACCCGTCCACGTGGGGGGGTGTGGGGGGGACTTGTCCCCCCTGCGGGGGTTTGGGGGCCAGCGGTCCCCCGACAGGGGTTTTGGGGGCAGCGCCCCCCAAGCTAAAAATAGATGTAAAATTTCCTTGTAAAAGTATAGTAATTTCTAGTCAATATAGGCCATTCATTAGGCAGATGATCTGACGGTAGAACTTATGTTTAATTTAGGGTTTTTTGCCCTAGAAAGCAACCCCTCTCTTTGTATGAGGGCATTTGTATTGAGGTTGTGTAATAGGTGTGTATTCTCCGAGTGAGAAACAGAGAGGTGAGACTGTGAGAGAAAACAGAGGATATTGCAGCGGATCTGCTGTAGGTTGTGTCTCTTCATTTTGCTGGATAATAGAAAGGAAGGACTGGCTGTTCGGGGTGGACGTAGCCCAAACTTGGTGAACCGCATATATCTGTGTCTCTCTGGTTTTATGCGTTTTCTGTGTTTATATTTATGCAATATTCTATGTGTTCCATTGCTCTGTAATATATAATTTTCTAACAATAATCAGTATGCAACATCATATTACTGACTTCACTAAAAGGATCAAGGACATGAATACTGCTAAAGAAAATCACCCGCAAGTTTCGTGTACAATATGTCATACTCAGGGACATCATGCTATAGAGTGCCTGAGGATACGAGTTGCAGGACCTTCTAATATACTGCTAGGGCCACCTCCTCCTCATGTAGGACCTTCTAGAGGGGTTGTTCAAGTCTCAATAACTATTGTTCTTCATGGACATATGAAATACCATGCATTCTCGAATCAACAAGCTATTGCTTCTAATGAGTATTGTGAAATTTTGCATACCTATGGCCATTATCCACGATTATGTCCTATACTACAAAAATACTCAAATGTACCTAATAATATGTTTTTCGAGTTTTGTGGGTCTCCCACACAACATATTGACTAGTGTAGAGCCTTGGATGTTCTCGTTGATCACCTAGATTGGACTGTTCTCTGGGTGAATGAGTCCCCTCGTGGAAGAGGAGGTCGAGGATACAGAGGAGGAAGGAATATAGGAAGAGGTACTATCCGTTGTTATAACTGTGACCAAGAAATCCATGTAGCTCGAGACTGTTCATTTCCAAGAAGACCTGGTGTTCACATTATTGGGTGAATTCCCACACAACAAAAGGTTTCCCTCAGTTGATCACTCGATGGGAGGTGCGCAACAAGCAAAGGAGAGCTAACTTTATCAACATAGAGCCTAGAGAGCGATAACCAATTCCAAAACCTAGCATTAATATAATTGACAAGGGAGGTACGTGGACTGGAGCTGATAAAGTCGTGCCTGAGTAACATTCTATAACAAAAGCTGCAACCCCAAGAAAACCATATGACCCCCATCAACAGAAGGAGTATTTTAAAGATGTTTCTGAGATATTTAAATAGTTAATATCTTCTTGCTGTCCTAAAATCATAAATTAGGAGAAAATACAACAAATATTCCTCAGTTCTTACAAGGAACATTTTACCCTGTCATGGAGTGGTTAAAATTATTCTTTCATATTTTGAATGATGAGAAGTTGTCTAGTTAGTTGCGGAAGAAGTTGAAAATCACTGTAAAATATTAGGAGATTTCAGAGCACCCCATTTCTATGAATTTACTATAATAGCACAACAAACAAGTTCTCTGAAACAAGCACAGACCTGGGAAGGAATTTCACATCGATGCTCATATTGTGGGATACCAAATTAAAGATACTATGTTGGATTTCGTCTTTGATGTAAAAATTTTGCCGAGAAAGACTTGGGAGATGTTGGGAAATCCCAAGTTGGTGTTTTCTCCAATCCAATTATGCATGAATAACCAATATTGGATTCTCCATATTGGCCATTTAGAGGATGTAGAAGTAAACAATGTTAGATTAAAGACGTATGATGATTTTGAAGTAATTAGAATTATTTGGGATAAAGATCCATATCTGGCATTACTTGGAGTTTATTGATATTTTGAGATTTATGCCTTCATTGATATAAGGTGGGAGACTATGAATTTCAAGGCAGATAGAGTTCAATTTATTCAACCCCTGGACCCTTATCAAGGCATTATATACACAAAGCCCAGTGATGATGCAGAGGAAACTAATGCCCTAGTTCAAATTTTTCACTAAATTTTTTCTTTATTTATTACCAATGATGATCCCAAAACTGTCGTGGAGGTAGTGGATTTAGATGGGAAAATTTGGAATATGGTCATGGTTGAAGAAATGGAAACTTTGGACAAAAATGAGGCTTGGGATCTAGTGGAGTTGCTGACTGGAAGCAAACCCATTAGCAATAAATGGGTGTTTAAGAAGAATATGAATGCAAAAGGAAAAGTGGAGAAACACAAAGCTCGGTTAGTAGCGAAAGCTTATTCCCAAGTGTCAAGAGTTGATCTTGGTGATATTTGTTCTCTTTTTGCCAAGTTAGCGAATTATATTAGATTACTTTTATCTATTGTTGTTGCTTTTGATTTTGAGGTTGAACAAATGAATGTGAAGATTACATTCCTACACAGGGATCTAGATGAAGAGATATACATGAATAAACCATAAGGTTCTGTAGTGAAGGGTAAGAAATAACTAGTGTGTAGGTTAAAGAAGTCACCAAGGATGTGGTATCAAAAAATTGACGCATATATACAAGGAATTGGCTTCACAAGGCTCAAAGTGGATCATTGTGTGTATTATAAATTAGTTGGTGATCATGTTATTTATTTGGTCTTGTATGTGGATGATATGTTGCTCACTCTAAATGACAGAAATTATCTAGGATGTGAAGAACCAATTTTCCTCTAAATTCGACATGAAGGATCTTGGTGCTGCAAACTTCATTTTGGGCATGGAGATTAAAAAAGGTTAGGAAAAGAGGAAGCTCAAGTTAAACTAGAAGAAGTATGTCGAGACAATATTGCAGAGGTTTAATATGTAGGATAGTAAATTGATGAATGTTCCTATTTGTTTAGGTATAAAGTTATCTATACAACAATGTCCTAAGACATAAGAATACAAAGTGGACATGTCTTATGTTCCATATGTGAGTGCAGTTGGTAGTTTCATGTATGCAATGGTTTTAACCAGACCAAACATCACACATGTAGTGGGAGTATTGAGAAGCTTTATGTCAAAACCGGGGAAGGATCATTGAAAACTAGTAAAGTAGGTTTGCAGGTATCTATGTGGCACTAGTGATTATGATTAATGCTACCAAGGAAGACCAGGATTGAACATAGTGTTTGACATACATGGATTCGGTGATGCAGACTATGTTGGAGATATGGGTCAGAGAAGATCTAGAGTATGTGTTTAATGTATTTGGAGGAGTATTCAGTTGGATGAGCAAGAGACAACCTATAGTGGCACTTTCAACTACATAGGTTGAATACATGGTAGCCCCTCATGCAAGGAAGAAAGCAGTTTGGTTGTAGAGTTTTTGTTCAGGTATGGGATTGGTACAAGACACTATAAGGATAGATTGCAACAACCAAAGTGCAATTTTCTTGGCAAAGTACCCTACTTATCATTTGAAGACAAGGCATATTGATGTTTAGTATCACTCTGTGAGGGATATGGTTGAAGATAAAAAGGTGTTTCTTGTAAAGTTGGAAACTTTGATGAATACTGTAGATGCATTGACAAAGTCTGTGAGCACTAGGAAATTTTCTTGGTGTAGACAAAAAATGGGCATTACAGCCTTGGACTGATGATTGTGTACTCTTGTGACCCCCTGTGTGTAAAGAAAGCAACAAATGGGAGGATGTTGGTTGCGTGTTATATTATTTGCATGAATAGTTACGTTGTGCTGGGTGTAGCAAGGGGGTTTTGGGGTGGAGGGGTGGAACCCCCTACACGGGGTTCACGACAACGCCCTATTTTCTTTTTTTAGGGTATACTGCAGACCCAAGGATGGTTAGGCAAACCCACCCATGGTTTTATGCATGATGTTTTTTCCCATGGTATTTTGTAGATCCGGTCAAGGGAACTAACGACTATGTTCTAATATAGCATTAATGGATCGGGGGTTTATGAAGGCTTCCACGTGTATGTAATGTATTGTAATGTTGAAAGGAATACAATGAAAAATCAATATGGTTTTCTTGATTTTGGGTTCCAGGAGAAATATATTTGTGTATATTTTTTTTTTCTTGCCATTATATATATATATATATATATATATATATATATATATATATATATTAAGAATTTGTTTGAAGGTAATTTCTATAAATGGTTAAAACCTTCAATAGGGTAGTAGCTCCATGGTGCTACCAGCCATTGAAACAACAATATCCAATATAGCTAATAGTGAATGTAATGATAAATTTCAAGCATCCACACATAAATATAAATAATCATTCTAAGATTTATTAAAAGAATAATGCTATCTGCAATCCAAGGATGCATAACTTTATATTTATTTGAATGTAGTGAAATGGTTGGAAACTGAAGAAGGGACTTTAACTCTCCACCCAACCATAGGACAACCAAACTACAATCTCTCTGTCAGCTAACCACCCTTGATCTAGATCCATAGTCTGAGGGGATACTTTCTCAAGGGAAAACTCACACCAAAGCTTGGTCAAACACTTAGGAGATGGAATCCACTATCTAGGCGGTTTATCAAATGCTCACTAGTAGTAAGCACCATAGTGATTCTCTTACTCTCTCTAAGATCAATCATAGGGATTCACCCAAGGCCCAAATGGGGTATTTCTTAGTTCTAGGAGAATGAATTGACTTTCTAGGTAGTTTATCAGTTTTTTTCATGGAAATCACTATAATGACCTATAGTCCAATGTATAGGTAGTTTACTGGCTCTTTTAGCAAGCACTATGATGGATCAACTCAACCTATCTAGTGGTTTGTTGGCCATACATCAAGAACTCAAGTAGTTTATCAACTTAATTCAGTAGCGAATAAGTGGTTTATCAAATTATTTAACAAGCACCTAGTATTTAATTAGCTTACTTAGCAAGTAATAAGTGGTTCAATTCTCCATTGAGATTCCACTTGTCATTCAAGCATAGGCACATATTCTAAGGCCTTCTCATCACAACAAAGGGAATGACACCCCACATTAACAAAATTTTGAGGTAAATAAAGGGCCTCAAAATGAACAATGTACTAACAAAATCAACTTTAAAAGAGAAAATAGGATTCAAGATGTTGATGTCATCCCCAAGGGTAAATATTTTTGGAGGGAAAAGAAGAAAACTAATTTTTTTAATCGTATTTTTGACATATCTCCTTCTAGGTTTACTCAAATTTCAAGTGTGTAAACTCGTAGACTGTGGAATTATATTTTGCATCCAACAAGTACCCACTCTACATACTTTAAAGTAGATCCACACTAAGCAAAAATCAAAATACATGAAAAATGTGTTTTAAACATGTTTTTTGAATTTTTCTCTGTGTGGATATACCAAAAAATATGCAAAGTGAGTACTTTTTGGATGAAAAATATACTTGTAAATCCAATGAGTGTAAAATCTTGACATTTGAGTAAACCTAAAAAAAGATAAGTCGAAAATACAATAAAAAACTAGTTTTCCTTTTGTTTCTTTTAAAAATCCATAAATCTTATTTTATTATTTTTACTATTATTTTGTTATTTTCCTTAGAAGGCCATTTTAGACCTCAAAATTTTCCTAATGAGTCTCTGAGCATTAGCTTAAGGACAATAAAATCCAAAACAATCTTTTTCTTTGCTGCTCTCTATCTCTTCGGCTATACACTTTTCATTGTCTAATGTCCATTGTTCAAGTTTGTCTCTTAATAACCTTGATCAAAAATACATGTAATAAAGTTAGTAAAGAAAAAATAATAACCAAGGTCATGGGACACGTATTCCAAGCTGAATGTTGGGAAAAAGGATAGTGATGCAAATCACATGCGATTAATAAATGGCTATGAAAATTGACAAAGACAATGACAAAGGATTTGGAAAGGAATGAGGCATTAATTGACATTTTATTTATGAAAATAATGGAAAATAGGAGAAAAGGAAGGTGAAAGGTCAAATGTTGCATGTGAGGAGGGAATTGAAGGAAAATAATGGAAAATGAGGAAAATAGAGGCCTCGTTAATAAAAATCCTTATGAGAATCAATTCACAACCGTTTTGTTAGTTTTAGCTTGGAGATCTCTCTTATATTCTCTCTCTCTCTCCCCCTCATACTCTTGGAAACTTAGAGTTTTCTTGGAGCACTCTTGGAGGAGTGTTTCATACTTGGGATTCAGAGAAAGAAGGCAAATGAAATGGAGGAAATAACAAGGGGATAGCAGGATCAACAACTATAGTTGGATTGTTTTATAGGTATTGAATTGCATGTATGATTTCCTTGCTAGTTTTCGCATGCATGACACATGCATGTTGTTTCATGGTTATGATATGTCATTGGCATGGAGTATTTCCTAGATCGACAATGGCTTTTCATAGCCTTGCCATTTCCCAGATAACCATGGATGTTGTTGGTTTTTTCCTTTTCCTTTTTGGTTTGTGCTTATGTTCCTTATGGTTGTGGGTTGAGTTATTAGTTTTTGGAGCCTTGGTTGGACAAATGCTCTGGAAGCCTTGTAACAACTTGGGTTGAGTTAATAGTCTTGGAAGCATTGGTTGTAGAAATTCTCTAGAGCCCTTGGTGGGTTGAATTAGTAGTCCTGGAAGCCCTGGTTGGACAAAGACTCTAGAGTCCAACAAAAACTGTGGGTTGAGTTACTAGTCCTGGAAGCCTTAGTTGGAATAAACACTCTAGAGCCCTCACTAAAACAAAAAAGGTCATTGGTGAGGGTCATTCCTATGACGAATCTTTAAGGTCTGTCAGCAATGTCGCATATGGTGACAGTCCTTAAAAAAGAATTATTGTAAGTGCCTATAATGATGGTCCTTTAAGGTTTGTCACCAAAGCCATTTTTAATGACACTTTTGGTGAGGGTTGTGTTGAAGCCTCGAAAATTATTGCTTACAACATGGGGGAAAACCACCCGGTCCGGACCTTGGTTGACAACTCCATCTCTGTTTGGTGTAGTGGCTCCGACTGGGGATAATGGGACCAATTTCCCAATATAAATTATGATAGTGCTGATGGGGTGATATATGATAGTTAGGGGGAATGTTTAAGCTAAATTAATCTAATATAAACTAATAATCACATGAATATATCCTAATTTAAACACTATCTAGCTATGACTATACTTGAGAATAAAATTGAAGTATGCGATCTACAATAACGTCCTTGAGCAATTGATAATAAAGATCATTCAACTGCAATAAGAAGTGAAATCATTTTAACAATAATTGTTTCTAATAAATAGTTAGCCAAAACGATTGTGAAAGATATACCGCATAAGAAATTATTCATATATTCAGCATAAAATTTAGGCCATCACCATACAAAAGTGCAATAATGCCAACCAAGCTTTAAAATTTCATACATAAACAATTTGAAGAAAAAATTATTGCTTAATACCTAAATAAAACCAAATCACAAGATACAAATACCATTTTTAATAAGTTCTACTCATGTGTTTCAGCGATATCGACCTAGTTCCAATCAATCCAACACCATCTAAGAGTACAAAAGTGCAATTTCAGTAGAATATGCTAGATGAGATGAAAACAAATCCTGTTCCATTTATTTCACCAAAACTTCCTCAAAGGGACAAAAGTGTATGTTTTGAAGATTGTTTCTGATAAAATTTCTCGACCCCTCTCTAAATGTGTGAGAGGGGTTTAAATACTAAATTATAAATCCTAAGAATAGATTATTACAAAAATAGTTGAGGAGGTTTAAACGACCTTCCTCAAATTGTGCAAAACAAAACAAAAATAGAAATAAAACATGGTGACTAAATCCTTTGCATTTGATCTTTGAGATCACATATGTCTGTCATTAGTTTGAACTGTGTCGGTCGGTTAATTGTAGATTTAAACTGCCAAGTGAACACGACATCGGTCAGTGCTGATACCATTTTCTGCGTGGAAGAGGTTAGGCATCGCAGGTCATCCACTGGTTGTAAGGTTTAACTAAATATTGCCAGTATGCTTCCCAATTTAACCTGGTCATTTGCCTAATTGCTTCCTCTTTTTCCCCTGTTGCCTGCCTCCACTGTTGTTCGAGCTGTTTGACATTCAGAAGAAAACCTGGTACAAACTCTGCCACCAGGTTTATGTTGTGTAAATTTTCATTGATGTTTTCAGTAACACTATTTGCTGCTGCTGTTGTTGCTGTTGCCTTTTCTGCTTGTCTAAGCTGAGAATCCCAGTCTGCAAATATAATTTCTTTATGTGACTCCTCCAGTATAGGCAAATCGGCCTTCCTCCCATCCTATGAATTCTTTCAGGTGATGAAGTCGGAAACTCTTTTCAAGACTTCATCATATTCAAGTCTCATGTCAACGACTTAACTCGTTAAGTTGTCACTAGTCTCGTAATAAGGACTCAATTGCGAGACCTTCTAGCATAGAATTTATTTTTGGTGCATTAGTTGGGGGTTAAGGCTGAGCGCTTCAATTATAAACTGATCAATATTTGGGTTGTCCTTATACTTATCTGTTATTGCTTGTATCTGCGCTTCCTTTTCTGCTAAGTTGGCTTGATGTTTTATTTACATCTGCTCGAATTCTTGTTGGAGCTTGGCTATTTGCAATTGCACTTGTTGGTTAGATTTTTCTTGCTCTAATTGTTGTTCCAACAACATAATTTTATTTTCCTTTTCTCTGAGCAACATTTGTACCTCTATTTATTTATCAATAGTCGTTGTAGCATAGGCTCTTGCAAACTGCGACAGTCTAGTAAGGTTCTCAAATGGGTCGATGGGTTAATCCTTCCATAAAATATCCATCAACTCATTATCGGGAGTAGTATCAACTGTAGCATCCAACTTTCTCTTCTTTCTTTTCCTTTTGACAAAAACTTTATGGGCTGGGCTATAGAACACATCTAAAGGAGGAATCTCCTCAATTCTCCAAACAATTTCAGAGGTAGGAGTGGCAGTTGAGTACTTATAGTTTTCTCTGCTGTAATTTCTTGAATTTCTTTGTGTTGTGGAGTCCGTGGCTCAGGTGCTTGTCCCTTTGTATTGATATTTTATTAAAATTCTCCCATTCTTTCTCTAAATCAATCACCGGGGGTTTTGTTGATTGAGTGGATGTGGAGTGAATTTCAGCCTGTTTTTTAGCTAAGGTTTGCTCAGCTAATTTTTCTGTAGATTTGACTATATCCTTTTCTGACTCCTTACTTTTACTTCCCCCATTCTATGACTGTTGCTCTGATTTCTCTGACTCCCTAGTAGACTTCCCTGGGGACTCTGCTTTAGAATCATCTTTAGAATTTTCTATGGAGCTCTCTTCTAGGCTTATGTTGGGAGTTGGCTCCCTTATTGGTTCAAACTATAATTGGTCCAATGGGACCTTTAACAATCTCTTTTCTCTATATTCATGAAAGGCTTCAAGATATTTTGGGTCAAAAAGTAATGATGCCATGTGCTTCACATTTGTGAATGTTTCTTTCTATAGGAATACATCATCAAATGCATCTTCCTCATGACTGAATACTTTCACTTTCACCATGGTAGTGAATTCTTTGGCAATGCCATTTGGGTCATACTGTCTTCCTGGGAATTTAGGTAATTTTAGAGATTGCATGATCTATGTTTCTTTGAATGCGTGATCCATATCGTGCAGTGCAAATGCTCCACACTACAATGGAAATGTAGGCCAAATGGCATTTTTCACTTCCTTTAATCCTTTGCTTAGCCCACCCTCACTCGCTGTTTGATAGGCTATCTCTCTAGCCATCAATTTGTCGGGGACGTAGTATGGGAGGACATGTGGTGAGGCAATGCTCCCAAATACTCTGATATATGTGAATGTTTCCTCCCCAAGCCATCTGGCCACTAGGAGGATATCTACCTCAGCTTCCTTAAAAAACCTAGGGGCATTTCGTTTGTGAACCTGTTTGTGGATAGGCAACATGACTCCATGACAAATTTTGTAAAAATGCAGGTGAAACTGAGACTCCCACATGTCCTTATGATATATATGAATGGGAAGTGGATCTTTCACAGTCCACTTCCATCCCATGACAGGAAATTTTGAACCAAAACAAATTGCATCCATCACATAGGCACTCATAAAAAATGGAGGGTAAACCCTCGAAGAGATACTCCTTTTCCTCCTATAATCAATTATCACCTTTACTAAATTATTAGAAAAAATTTGGGCCCAATTCATTATGGTTGCGTTTACGACTGCATCTATTAATGGCAGTCATTTTGGGGAAAATTTAGTGCTATTAGGCTTGCCAAACATCCTACATAGCATGGCTGCTACAAAACTATGGGGAGGAGAAATAGATGCAGTAGAGTACATACCCGCTTTGTCATTTTTTTCTTTCCCTCATTATTCAACTAGGTTTGGGTGACATATGCTAGGTCCTCGTTCTCTTTGGAAAAATTCTCAACAAATTGTTTTTTGTAGATCATTTGTGGCTTTGGTAGGTGGTACATAAGCCGTAGGTTGTCTGGAGAAAAATATCCCATAAACTTTTGGCTGCTATTCTTAAATTCTATGTCTGAGATATCGACCTGATCAATAATCCACTTGACCATATCTATATAAGGGATTATCTTTGGGCACATGGCTATGCGATGTAGAAATGAGCATGCCATCTCAAAAATGGAGGCATCTTAGGAAACACGACCATTAGTTGTGACCTTTGTTTCCAAAGGTCTTGGTTCCTCTTGTTCTAATAAATCATACATGGTTTCCCATGTATAGGTCCCTCCTTCTCTATTGCATGTAGTTTCTGTGAATAAAGGAGTCATTCTGATTTCTCAGACGAAACTACCTTGCCCCTCTTTGCCATTGCTCCCAAAGACTCATTCTGTGGATTTTTCCTGAAAATGGAGAAAAACAACAGTTATCAGATATAGAGAGATAATAATGAACGTGAGATGGAATAATACAAATAAATTGAAAAGGTGATAAGAAAGGAGTTTTATTTGAATGCAAGTGAGAAGATATCGTATCCCGTTGAATGGATTTTCACACATAAATGCCATTAACCTTTATTAAATGCCCACTAATGGTTCGTTATCTCTTAGCTTTATTGCTCATTAATGTCCACATCGTAAGTCAGGAAGAAATCTTTTTAGGGTGGCAAACCTTTAAATTGAAAAAATGTCGATTTTGCGATTGCAATGCAATATCGCAAATTGCATTATCACATTATGTTTTTACGCTTTCCTTATTGTTTCTTTTGTTTGTGTGAGATGCGAAATGTGGTCCGCTTACTATCATTTCCAAAACATATATCATTTGTTAGGTTTTCTTATGTAAAGCCCCTTTTATCAAGCAACGAACCTAAATACTTGTTTGTGACGTATCTTGTGAGTGGGTCTAGGTCTCAATCGCATTTCACAATCTCGACGGATGGTAAGTTTGCGGTGTTCTTTTAAATGTCCAAAATGCGATGCGATAAGGGAAATGCTATCATCGCAATTTTTCATCTCGCACGTTTTAAGGTAACTTATTAAGGTGTGCCTTCTAAAAATAGCGATATGCGATGCGGGCCTTAGTTTTGATAAGAAATGCCTTACGACTTAGTTTATATAAGAAACGTACTAGTTTCAAAGTGTTTTAGTGCGGAGTCCTCTTTTTATCTCTTTTCACTAGATTTGGTGGATTAGCAAGGCTTTCAATCACACTTTATCGTGCGATATGTGGGAAAGGAAAACATTTACTAGTTTGTGAAAAGGTGTTTGATTGATATCGTGTTTTATTCCAAAATTTAATAAGGAAAATGCCTAAATTCTAAACTTATTTTTGGAAGGATTTTTTTAAAGGGTCCCCATTTATTAATGTAATATTGACTACTACTATTAGCAAATGGGGGGTTGTTGAATAGCACAACAGGTTGTTAAAGGCCCATCACTAATTCTCTCTTTGGTGACATTTCTAGTGACGATACTTTATTTACCCTCACCAATGCTCTTTTTGGTTAATTTTGGTAACGATAAAAAAATGTTTATCATCATTGATTATTCCAATGATTTTTTGTTGATGTGATGTTCATGCTACTATATTTTTTTTAAAAGATAATGATTTAAGACCATTGTTGTGGAGTCTTTTTCATTATCTATTTAAAGCCATAGTGGTTAGAGTCAGTCAATTTGTTAAGAAGTAATTAGTGTGTATCATTTCCCTCAAGTAATGAGAATATAATTTTCCCATGAGTCAACACATCATTCATCTCTATTAGGTTTATTATATAACAAATTTCATTTAGATAAAGTTCCACTAGTGTGTGTAGGAACTATATTATTTAATACATAATAAGGCTCTATCAATTCTATTAATGAGAGAGACCTTACACTCAACACTCTCGGCACATCTTAACATGTTTTGGCACACACTAACATTCCTTGGAACCTTGCATGTCTTGGAACATATTTGTACCTAGAAAATCTTACCATGACTAGGACACCCAAGCACATATTGGAAGGTCCAAGCATAGCATAGCACTCTCCTAACATGTGTTGGCATGCCTTGTAGTCCCTAGCATGCTTTATAACACTTTGGCATGCATTAACATACATTAGAACTTGGCACTTGGCATGTATGGTAACCTATTATTAGTGTGCCTAGCATGAACCTTTTGAAAAAGATAAAGTCCTGACTTATTAACCCTCTTATGTGTTCATTTCCTTGCATTTTAACTTGGTTTTCCTTATGTTTCCTTGACACTCCTTGACACATATTGACATACCTTGGCATCCTGCACATCCTAGCATGCCTTAGCATCTGTCATTTCTTGGCATGCCTTGGCACTATTTGGCACATGTTAACACATACTAGAATTCCTTAGCACACTCTGGCACTTCTTGACATGCCCTGATATTCCCTAACATGCCTTACCAGTGCTTAGCATACCTTGTCACTCCCTCCTTGGCATGTAAGGCACTCATTGACACTCCCTAACACGCCCTCATATTTATAAAATTCCATGCATTTTTACCTAGTACTCCCTTATGTTCCATACTACTCCATAACACTTAGCATGCATTAACACTCTCTAACACACCCTAACACTCTTCAACATGCCTTGCCACTTCATAACATGTGTATCACTCCATAACACACATTGGCACTTGGAACGAGTTGGCGCATGACAACTCTTAGCATGTCTAACATTCGTTGAGATGCCTTGGTATGCTTTGGCATGGTTTAATATTAAAATTTATATGAGATCAACTATTGGAAAGTAGATGAGAAGTAACATAGGAATATTTGGTACTTAGAATGAACTAACACTTGGCACTTGGCACCTAGTGTTGGTGTGCCTAGCATGACCCTCTTGGAAAATTTAAATTGATGACTTATTAACTATCTATGTGTTCATTTCCTTGTATTTTAACTTGTTTCTCCTTTTTTTTGGCCTTGACAGTCCCTGACACATATTGCGACACCCTTGCACATCTTGTCACACCTTAACACTTGGCACATATTAGAATATTTGACATACCTTCACACTATCTAGGACATGTTAGAATTCCTTAGAACGCCTTGGTACTCACACCCTCACAACTAGCCTTACATTTTTTCATGACTTGGGAACCCAATTAGTCCTTAGCTACTGTAGTTCATGTGACAATGGCCTACTTTAGCCTCAATAACTTGACCAATTGCACCTATTACAAATAGATTTTGCCTTGTTCACCTAAGAATTGCCTATAACTCATCTTAGGCCACTCATGTCCAAGCTCAAATTGTCCCACTTAAGAACTTACCAAGACAAGGATCACATATAGCCATGCCCATAAAACAACCAAGCAACATAGCTTACACAGACAATATTTTGCATGTATGTCCAGTTCATATAAACAATAGAGCATTAACTAAGAGTTTGCAAGAACCACAAGATGCACAAGACACACATGATATAAGCCGGCACAAGCCGAGTGCCCCAAAACTTATACACAACAATGTACAATATGCAATTGTCTAAAATAGTTTAAAACATGAGAACTTGGCCAAAATGTTCCACATGTCATATAAAAATAATAGCCAAAGGAAAAAAGTGTTGTGCCTAGCACAAAGTCTCCCTTTGTCTAATATTTCTTTGTCGAACCCCTTATCGCAACCATAGGCTTACCTCTTGTAAATTCTATTATGAACTTCTCCTAACACACTTCGTCCTTGGCACACTTGAATTCACTGACACTCCCTAGCACACACTCTTACTTGTTCATTTCCATTCATTTTGACCTAGTTCTCCCTTGTGATGCCTTGGTGATCCTTAACACTTCTCAGCATGCATTGATATTGTCCAACATGTGTTAGCACGCCTTTTCATTCCTTTTCATGCCTTGACCCTCCCTAGCTATCATGTCCACACAACTACGCTTACTTAATTTTCAACTTGGAAACTCAACCAAGTCCTCGCTTGACTACAAGATCTTAAACAAGTTATGATTACTACAACTAGACTGGTCTGGATAGCTTGGGTAGAGACCACTATGGTGATGGTTAGTGATGTCTGACCATGAGGTGTAATCACTGGTTGAGGGTTGAGGTGAGTTTTCCTGTGGAAGCCTTGGTTTGGTTTTATTTTGGTTATTCAATGAGATCCCACATTCATGCTTGGAATATGACATATAGGTGATTGACTGAAAGAGAGATTGGGTTTGGCCCAATCTATGGTCGCGTGGTACGTGGAAGTCCCTAAATTCGTTGGATTTGCATATATTAATATAAGTTCCTTTTCCTTTGTTATCTCATGAGTAAATGTTCTTGTCCTCATGTGGCTTTAGTGGTTGTTTCATCATTGAAATATCTCTAGTTATTTTTTGGTTATAAGCATGTTTTATGATAAACATTATGTATGCCTCTCACCATGTTTTAGTTAGTGGATAAAATATTAATGAATGAACGACCTAATAGATAACAATGCTGATATTGGTAGGAGATATTAGTCCTCCTTGATGATTCTCATATAAGTATGAGACTCATATGCTCAGATGTGTTGTTATGACATGTAGATTTCATGTTTATGATATGTTTGAAGAAATGCTTGTCATGGCTGGTAGGGGTTAGGTCAAGTCCTTGTTCATTTTTTTTCATTAGTAGCCTTGTTTCAATGTTATTTATCAATTATGGAAGTTTCATAAAGTTCTAGGCAGAGGCCCTGAGTCTTAGCCTTGAAAAGGTGGCTCAGAAATCGGGGTTGTTGGCACAGAACTACCTAAAAAAGGCCATAGTTGCATGGATGGCTTGCTGTGGGAACGAATGGAGGGTCTTAGCTGCATGAAAGGCTTGTCGTGGGAGTGACTAGGGGTCTATTTCAGTAAAACATTAAGTTTTCTCAGGGGTTGGACACTTGGAAGGGTTGGTTGTCTCCTGAAGGTTTTGTAGCTCTTGAGGAAGGTTAGATTGGTCTTGCCTTGTCAGTTCCACTTCCTTAACTACACTTCGGGAGTTGAATCATATCATAGTAACTCTTCGTCACATATTTACCCCAATGGACTGGTAAACTTGGGTAAGTGTGGGAGGAGGGTGTTACAGAGTGGTATTAGAGCATGGTTCTGTTCTCCTTAGGTGATGTATGATTTCCCTTTCTCTTTGGATGAATGCGTTGTCATGCATACATTTCAATTGCATATATGTTTATTATGATTGTGGTATATGTGCTTGTTATGTATGCAAGGTGGTGGAATTATGCATGGTAACTAGGATGTTAGGGAAAATACTGAGAGGTAGGAGGGTGAATCAATATTTTACACACTTTCAATTTCAATTTCTTATTCTAATTGTTATACGTAACTATTGTAAAAGAAACTAGCATATTTACGCAACTATTACTACAGACACCGACTTATGTTTAGATAAATTATCTGATCATATGTAAAACATTAACCAATGCATTATTATTCCATTATCCGTCAATTAAATAATAAGTATGAGCAGTTAAGAAGAAGATTGAAAACACACACAACCATATGAACACCAGGATTTTTATGTGGAAACCCAATGTAGGGGAAAACCACCACTTCTTTCTTCTCTGTCTTCTTCTTTTATTAAAAATAATATTCTTACAACCTTTTATAGGCACAAACTTTAACAAGTACACAGGATCCTACCTGCATAAGGCTATAACCTTCTCTCGTTTTCCAGCTCCTACTGGAAGGGAGATACAATCCCCTTTGTGAAGACTTTTATCCTTAGCTCTTTGTGGATCACTTTTCAGAATGTTTCAAATTGGATCCACTCTCAACAATTCTAAAATCAACTACTGAAATATTGGATCATCAAATATTCTAATGCAACTTGATCAATTCATAATAAATCATACCAATGCATATCCAATCATCAATATACCAAGTCAAACACCGTTACCCATCACATAAAAAAATTGTTGCCACTGCAAACCCTAATCAACACACATCAAATTGTATATGTTACTATCATTGATCATACCTGCATATGTATGTGCTTCTCCTGAAGAATACCCACATTCATATCTCAAGAATCACTATGCCATTGAATCAATCACCCAAACAGATATTGAAGCCAACATAAATTATTGAACCAAATATAGATTATCACATAAAAATATCACCACTTAGTCAAATTCTAGTTCATAATCAATTCAGCCCAAACAGTAGTGTCAAACACAAATTATTATAAGAAAGACTTCACCAACAGACATCAATAAACATAACAAAACATATCAACCATTATCATCAGCTCATCCTGCAAAACCCTAGTGGATGTATGAGACTCTTATAAAGCACTCCTGCGTATGTACGCGCCTTTCATACTTGACACTTACATACAAATCTGTCCATACTGCAAACAATATACATGACTATTTCAGAGGCAAACCAACATATAGATCTGAAATCACCAAGTCATGCTTTCACTGCAATCAAAAAATATACTTCACAACCCCTTGTTGTCTTATATTCATGTTATAGTATCATTAACACCGCAAATCTATCACAGTTATATATTCTTAATAAGAAAATAGAACAAGTACATATGATACCATACTTCAAATTTTTCCAGATACGTGTCTTATCCTTGCTCCTTTGTGCACCCCTGTTTCAGATTAAATCATTCATAGAAAGCAAATTTTTTTCACACATAACACTTTGATCTCCATCTCCTTATATAGCTTAGGCCTTAGCCAATACCTTAGGCCAATCAATTAGTAATGCCAATGGTATTATTTGATGGGATCAAATATCCATTGTTGCACTCTTACTTTGGACAAATACCATGGTATTGACAATACCATGGTGCAGAAACTATACGTGAATTTTCTTTACCATACCCGTATATGTACAGGACCTTTATTCGTAGGACCCTTGTACACTTTCCAAAATTCACTTTTATCATTCCTCTGTCTCTGAACTGACATTCCTTTGTCTATGTCACTTGTAGCATCTGCATAACCATCATGTTGACAACTTTATCAAGTAGGTTTCCATCGAGGATAACACATTAGTCACAATGGAAACAATCTCCCCATTTGGACTTGATGGCAACCACTTTGGTGTTTGGTCACCACTACCTATGGATACCTATAAACACATATGTAGACATACCAAGCTTCTCTCCAAGCATTCTGCTCCAAACACCAAGCTACTTCCCCCCTTTGAGATTAATGGAAAAGGGATGATCAATGATGAATGAAGACTTATTTCTCCCTTTATAGAGAGGATCAATGTAAGCGTGATTTGCTGAATATGAACATTAATCATGCTCCACCTGAGCATATGTTGAATTTTCTAGAATATTTTCAAAGAAGTACATGAATCTATGACTTAACCAAATAGGACTTTTCCTATCACCAAGGAATCATTCTTACATTAATCACCCAACGCAGTGGGGTTACATATTTGTCTTAACCCTAAATAAAATTCCCAAAATAATGGGATTACATACATAATTGACCCCAATAGTCCAAACATGACTAAGTATTACAATGATTACATCATGGATCTATACATGACCGTTACATCAAGAGACATATATGACATTTATGACTAAAATCAAAGACCTCAATAGTGAGATAACAATACCATGAGAGTCTTCAACAAACATTATATATCATATAGGATCATGCATCATCATCATGTATCACCAACATATAGGAGAACCAAGAACATCATCATAAAGAAGCATAACATAATCAGATTCTTAAGCAACATATAGTCATCATCCAAAACTTCATGAATAAATGTGTCATCAATAGCATCATAAGCATCATTACGTAGCAAGGAAATCTCAAGGAATCATAATGCCAACAATGCACTTCTAGCGATATAGAAAATTCTCTCCTTGAACTTGTGCCAACGATGCACTGCTAGGTCTGATCACATCCTACTCATTAATTAGGAATGTCAAAACAACAACAACAACTCATAACCATGATAAGCCAATATCACTTCTAAGCAGCATCTAAATATCAAGATACTGTAACAAACCAATACCAGACCCAAAGGGCCAAAGAAAAACTGATTGAAATATACCAGAACCTCTCCCTGAGACTATCCCACTGTTTCTTTATCATAGAGAAACATACGCCACTGTATAGAACCAAACTCACATATATACATGACTGTCCTTCATGAGATCCACATACATAAAGTAAACTGTAATAATTTATAGTCTCAACTCCCCTTGAACATGAAATATTTGTTAGAATAATTAACAAAGTGATGAGGTAGAGACCCCTCCTAGTTTACGTTTGAGATATTCAAAGGAATCATGTGGAAGTGTCTTTGTAAATATATCTACAACTTGTTCCTTTGAAGGGACATATTCCAGTTTGACCTTTTGTTCAAGCACCTGCTCTCTCAGAAAATGATATTTGATTGGAATATGCTTTCTTTTTGAGTGCATGAAAGGATTTTTCAAAATACCTATGGCACTAGTATTATTAGACAAAATATGTATAGGTTGAGGACAAGTGATATGAATGTCTTACAATGTTTTCATCATCCATAGAAGTTGAGTACAACACGATGCAACAAAAACATATTCTGCCTCAATAGAAGATAAACCAATGGAGTTTTTTTTGCTGAACCATGATACCAAGAGAGGTCCCAAATAAAATTCTCCTCCACTAGTACTCTTTTGATCATCAATATTACTTTCCCAATATGCATCTATGTAAGTATGAAGTGAAAAATCTACATCTTTGGGATACCATAGAACAAAATATTGAGTTATTTGTAAATACTTGAATATCCTCTTGACTACATGGAGATGAGTTTCTTTAGGTTTTTCTTGAAATTGTCCAACAATCCCAATTGCACACATAATATCTAGTCTCATGCCTGTAAGGTAGAGCAAGATTCTGATCATAGATATATATTCTAGTTGATCCACTGAAGAAGAGTCATCATGTGAAATAAGATTGCATTCTGTTACCATTGGTGGGCATACAGGCTTGTAGTCTTTCATTCCATATTTCTTCAACATCTTCTTGAGGTACTTGGTTTGTGAGAGAAAGATACCATTCTTTGTTTTTTGAACTTGAAGATCAAGAAAGTATGTTAGTTCACTAAGTAGAGACATCTCAAATTCTTGCTGCATAACAAAAGCAAATTCTTGACTCATAGTTTCTACATTACTTCCAAATATGATGTCATCTACATAAACAACAATTATTAAAAGTTTATCTATATCAAATTTTATATATAGGTTGTTGTTTGCTGACCCCTTTTTGAAACCTTGTTGTTGAAGATACTTGTCAAGATGAGAATACCATGAATGAGGATCTTGTTTTAATCCATACAAAGCCTCTTAAGCTTGCAAACAATATTTTTATCATTGCCTAGAATAAATCCTTCAGGTTGTTCAATATAAAATTCTTCTTCTAGATACCCATTTAAAAATGCAGATTTAACATACATTTGAAATACTTTGAAGTTATGAAAGTGCAAGAAAAATTCTTATGACTTCAAGTCTAGCTACATGCTCAATTGTTTCTTCAAAGTCTATCCCTTCCTATTGAGCATAGTCTTTGCAAACAAGTCTTGCTTTATTTCTAATCACTTCTCCATTTTCATTTAGTTTGTTTTCAAAAACCCATTTTGTCCCAATAATATTTTTATCACGAGGCCTTGGTACTAACTTCCATGTATGGTTCTTTTCTATTTGATCATGTTCTTCATCGATTGCCTTAACCCAACATTCATATTTGCTTGCTTGATTTAAATTTTGAGGTTCAATTATGGATAGTAAAGCTAGGTAAATGGAAGTTCCAACAAGATTTTTTCTAAAATGTGCGATTCTAGATGATTTAGCTTTCTTTTCACCTAGAATTTGAGATTCCGATATTTTTATGAACATACCTTGATGAAGTCTTTTCTGATACTTTTGTGCTTTCAATTCTGTCTTTTGGTGCTCCATTAATTCCTTCTCCTACAACCTCTTGGCTTGTTGTAGAAATAAGTTCGTCATTACCAGTGCTTCCCTTTTGGTACCGGTGGATGCTTCATCAATTACAACATCAATGCATTCAACAATCTTTTGAAGCATTTTATTGTAGCATTTATATCCTTTGCTTCTAAAGGAGTATCCAAGGAGAATTCCTTCATCAAATCTAGATTCAAACTTTCCAAGCTTATCATCATTATTTTTTATGTAACATTTGATTCCAAAAACTCTAAAATTTTTGACAATTGGAGGCTTACCAAACCATAGTTCATAAGGACTTTTATCACTGTTTACCCGAATATGAGATTTTTTGAGGATATTCACGTCTGTATGTGCTGCTTCCCCCCATAAGGCATGAGGCGCTATAGACTCACAAAGCATCACACGTGCCATTTTTTGGATTGTTTTATTCATTCTTTCTACCACTCCATTTTGTTCAGGACGTTGAGCTATAGAAAACTGTCTTTTGATACCATGGTGTTCACAAGAGTCGAAAAACTCATATGATATAAACTTTCCTCATCTATCAAATCTAAAACATTTGGTTTTTAAATCGAACTCATTTTGTACTAAAGCTTTGAATTTATCAAATGCTTCATCTTTATGTTTCAATAAGCCAATCCAAGACATTCTATTAAAATCATCAATGAATAATATGAAGTATTGTTCACCTCGAGGAGACTTATTTCTCATAGGACCACACAAATCAATATGAATAAGTTCAAGTGGTTTTGAATTTCCTTCTTTAGCATTAAACTAAACTCTAGTTTTCTTACTGAATCAACATGATTTGCATAGAATGTTTTCTGGCAAAGAGATGCTAGGAAATTCACGCACTTCTCCCATTCTACTTGACTTGTGTAATTGAGTGAAGCTTAGATGTCCCAATATTTTGTGCCAAAGCCAACTTTCTTCTGATTTTCTCAAGTAACTACAATGTTCTTGGCTGCCTTCCAAGAAATAAACATTACTTGGAGTTCTTGTTCCCTTTATTATTATTTGACCTGTATCGAGATTCTGTACCACACAATTCTTTGATCTGAAAACAACCTCATTGTACTTGGTCACACATTTGAATAACACTTAGCAAGTTATGTATTAATCCATCAACAACAACAAAAAATTTCCGGCTTTAACCTTATCTTTTAGAAAAACAATTCCTTTCCCTTTAATACCAGCAGGTGAGTTATTTCCAAAGGTTACATTCTTTTCTTTATTTATTTCATTAAAGGACATCAACTTATCTTTATCACTCTATCATATGCTTTCATCATCCATTGTCAATGTACCATAGATTTTCTTGATCTCCTGCATACAAAGCTAAAGCACAAATTTTAGATTCTATGGTTTTCTTGTTGTTTCCTTTTGTTCATTCTGAAGAGTTGGCCTCATTCTATTTCTACATTCAATCTCCTTATGCCTAAATTTGTTGCAAAAATAACATTTCGTTTCATCTTGGAGAGGTGAGAAATTATTGCAAGAGTATTTATTTAATCCAATCTCATTCTTTTGTTTTCTTGCTTCTCTAGCCATGGTAGTTTTATAAGTGACACATTTAGCAGCCTTATGACCAAAATTATGACAAGTGAAGCATTGGCCATTGAAGTAGAAAGTCCTGGGAGCATAATACCTTTTTGTATAGTTTTCCTTTTGAGTGTGGTAAGGATGATTTACGTGAGAGACATTTGATCCCTCATTCCTTTGCTGAGAGCTGGAATTTTGATGACTGCTACCCTTTACTGCAATGAGGTAGCTTCCTCTACTTATTTCTGAATATTTTGCAGTCTTTGATGATTCTCCATTGTATCCAAGACCTGTTTTTATTAGAGGAGATTATTGTACTTTGGTTATTTATTCTAGGGTCTCAGATCATTTATAAAATCTAATTTTTAGACCTTTTGTTTTATCAAGTTCCTTTCTTAGACTTTCTATTTCTAGTTCTAACTTTTCATTATGTCTCTCCCTTTCTAGAATTTGTTTCTTCAATGCCTTTTCTGCGAATTTAGCTTCTTATAAATGAATTTTAAGATGAGCTATTTCTTCAATGATATTATCATTTTCTTCTAGGGCATCCATAAAAGCATAATTAGACTCATCAATAAATTTATCTTCAAATGCCACAAGTAATTGATATTCTTGATCAGATTCACCTTCTTCACCATTTGAAAGACCCTCACTATCTTCATGTGTGTAAAAATTTTTCTTGGTTTCAAACCTTCCTTTAAAATTTACTTTTGCAAAATTCTTCCCTTTTTCATGGTTTTCTTTATAAGGGCATTTAGCAGCATAATGACTAACCCTTCCATAAGAAAAACATTCGAAAGGAAGCTTACCTCGAAACCTCGTAGTTCCTACTTGATTTTCTTTATGAAGTTTGCCTCTTCTTCATCTGATACGTAACTTGATTCCTTAAGCTCCTCCTTTTCTTTTCCTTTAGAAGTAGCTTTGAATGTTGCTTATTTGATATCTAAAGGACCCCCTTTTCTCATTTCATAAGATATTAAGATCCCATGAAGCTGTTCAACAGTAAGGTTATTCAAATCCCACATTTCTTCAATGGAAGATACTTTCGAATCAAAATTTGGGGTTAGAGATATTAGGATTTTTTAAAAAAGAATCAAATATTTTACTTCATCACAAATATTTCTCATTGAATTAAGGAAGTCATCTACCCTAAAAAAGAAGCTTGCAATACTTTCATCACTATACATTCTGAGAGTTTCATATTGAATTCTAAATGTTTGAAGTTTGGCACTCTTTACCTTAGTGTCACCTTCATAACTTTGAATGATCTTGTCCTATATATCCTTTCCTATATTCAGCTGCATAACCTTCACAAATTATGATTCTACCAAGCTTCCCAATAGAATGTTGATAACCTTTGCATTAGTCTCATATTTTTTCTTTTCTGCTTCAACTGTAGGAATGGAGGATGGATATTGATAGCCTCCTTCAATGATTTCCTAAACATCAACTCCAAGTGACTATAGATAAGATCTTAATTTGACTTTCCATAAAATCAAGTTGGTTCCATTAAACTATGGTGGCCTGATAGATGCTACTCCGACTTGATTTCTCATCTTGATGAATCTTTCTTCAAGTGGTTAAGCTTCTTCTAAAGGACTTGCTCTGAAACCAATTGTTAGGAAAAATACTGGGGGGGGGGGGGGGGGGGGTGAATCAATATTTTACACACTTTCAATTTCAATTTATTATTCTAATTATTATATGCGACTGTTGTAAAATAAAATAGTGTATGTACGCGACTGTTACTAAAAAAACCCATGTATATCTAGATAACTTATCTGATCATCTATGCAACATTAACCAGTGCATTATTATTCCATTATTCATCAATTAAACAATAAGGATGAGTAGTTAAGAAGCAGATTGAAAACACGCACAACCATATGAACACCATGATTTTTAGGTGGAAACACAATGTGTGCGAAAAGCACCACTATTGTCGTCTCTGTCTTCTTCTTTTATAAAATATAATCTTCTTACAATATTGTACTTGCACAAAATTTAACCAGTACGTAGGCTCCTACCTGCAAAAGGCTATAAACTTCTCTCATTTTCTATCTCCTACTGGAAGGGAGCTACAACCCCCTTTGTGAAGAATGTTATCCTCTGCTCGTTCTGGATCACTTTTTAGAATGTTTCAAACTAGATCCACTCAACAATTTTGAAATAAACTACTCAAATACTGGATCATTAAATCTTCTAATGCAACTTGATCAATTCAGAATAAATCATACCAATGAATACCCACTCATCAATATACCAAGTCAAACATTGTTACCCATCACGTGAACCAAATGCTACCACTGCAAACCCTGATCAACATGCATAAGATTGTATACGCTACTGTTATTGATCATACCTGCATATGTACGTGCTTCTCCTTAAGAATACCCACGTACAGATCTCAAAATATTGATAACTGAATCTGAATCACTATGCCACTGAATCAGTCACCTAAATGGATACCGAAGCCAACATAAATCACCAAATTAAATATAGATGATCACACAACAGTATCATCACTTAGTCAACTTCTAGTTCATAATCAATTCAGCCCAAACAATACTTTCAAACACAGATTATTATAAGAAAGACTTCATCGTCAGACAACAATAAACATAACTAAATAGATCAACCATTATCATCAACTTATCCTATAAAACCCTAGTGGATGTACACGACTCTTATAAAGCTCTCTTGCATATGTATGTGCCTTTCATACTTGACACATCTAGATTTTTTGACACTGTAGAAAATATACATGACTATTAAGAAGAATATCCACATATGTATGCAATCTTTCGAAGGTAAACCTACATATAGATCTAAAATAATTGAGTCACTCTTTCACTGCAATCCAAGAATATACTTCGCACCCCTTACTGTCTTATATTCATGTTAGAGTATCATTAACACCACAAATCTATCACAATTATATATTTTTAATAAGAAAATAAGCAAGTACATATTATACCATACTTCATATTTTTCTAGGTTTATTTCTTTCCCCTGCTGCTTGGTGCACACCTGTTTCATATCAAATCGTTCATAGAAAGCACAAAATTCATTGAATGTTCTTTGACCTTTCAAATTGAATCATTGTTATTGCAATAGCTGCAATTGGAACAATATGAACTCCCATCCACTTGTTGTCTATGTTAAATTGAATATTCTATATAAGTTGAAAATGTGACGAACTTTCATTTAACAGATTCTGGACCAAGAGATATTTTCATCCTAATATGTCTCTTTCTACTCATAATAGGTAGGTATTGGTGCTTATCCTGCCTGATCCAGTTCTCTCTCTATTCAATTTTATTTTTTATCTTTTGAAACTTTAATGGAATGGAGCAAATGAAGGATTCATCTTTATTTTATTTGAATCTAATATAGTTCAAGTTATTTCAAGTAGTGATTCCATCATTCTATAATCACTACTTGAAATAACTTGACACCCAATACTTTGATCTCCATCTCCTTATATAGATTAGGCCTTAGCCAATACCTTAGGCCAATCCTTTGTAATTTCGATGTTATTCTTTGAAAGGATCAAATATCCATTGTCACGCTCATTACTATGGGCCAATGCCATGGTAAAGACCCCTGGTATTGACAATACCATGGTACGGAAATTGTACGCGACTTTTCTTTACCATACCCGCATATGTACATGACCTTTATTCACAGGACCCGTGTATACTTTCCAAACTTCACTTTTATCATTCCTCTGTCTCTAAACTGATATTCCTTTGTCTATCTCACCTATAGCATCTACATAACCATCATGTTGACAACTTTATCAAGTAGGTTGCCATCAAGGACAACACATTAGTCATAATTCCAACATAGGATAATCATTGATATGATGTCTATATACTGTGATGATTATGATTATACATGTATTGTGATAATCTGGTTGGCCTTGCAGACGAGACATCCTCCACTAAACTATATTGAGGTAAGTTAGTTATGTTTATGTTTTTGCCAACATAGGATAATGATTGAGATGATGTTTATATATTGTGATGATTATGATTATACATGTATTGTGCTAATCTAGTTGGGATTGCATATGAGACATCCTCCCCTAAAATATGCTGAGGTATGCTGGTTTGTTTATGTTTTGGTTTAGCTGAAATGATATATTTGCAGGAAGAGAAGATCAAATATGACTAGAAATATGTAGACTATAGTTCATGAGATTCTCTCTACCAATCAGATGAGCAACATGGTGATGGGAATTCTCCTCCCATAGCGGGCACATTAAGAAGTTTGAAGGAATAAATAAGGAGTTGCAAATAAGATTATGACAATATCATTCAGGCACAGGAGAAAAAAGTATAGGTTAATGCGGTCATTCTTCAGAGCTTGTAAGACTTGCAGATACAAGGACCACCTAGAATCAACTATGGACAAGAGGACATGACTAATGGAACATATGGTAGTAGGTCACATGGTGGGTACAAGTTGGATATATATGAAACAATGAGAGATGTAAGGTTCCTAGATACACCTTATAGACGAGGCAATGGACATGGGATTTAATCTAGTTCTGGTTCAGACAGGCGTCATGGTCATCATCGCTATCATCCTTATAAGTTGAGTGACAGGGGATATTTTCCATATGAGTTCATGAAACCAAGCCACCTACATTTGATGGAGAAATGAAGAAGTCACAGGATTCATAAGCAGTGTTTCTTGGGATGAATAAGTTCTTCAGATTACATGATTACTCAGAGAACATGAAGACCAAGACAATGACTTTCAATCTTAAATGTAAAGCAAACATTTGGTGGGAAGATTTAAAGAATGTCATGGGCATTCAGGAAGAGGAGTTGACTTGGAGTGAGTTCGAGAGATTTTTTAGGAAGAAGTATCAACATAGAGATAATATGATGATAGGGAAAAATAATTCTATGAGTCGAAGATGGGATCCATGACCGATGAGGAGTACACTAGGATATTATTAGAGCTATTAAGGTATGTTCCTTATCTTCAGGAGGAGAAAGCGAAGATTCATAGATTCATTAACGGGATGCTGGTAGCATTCAAGGACATGATTGAGTTTGATGAGAGTATATCATAGGAGGAAGCCATCAGGAAGCTAAAGCATTGTTATGAACAATCAAAGCGCAAATCTGAGACTAAACATGATTGAAAAGGTAACGATAGGAATAAAGGGAAATGGGATAAGAAGTGAACGATACCTAAAGACACGGGTAATAAAGAGAATGAAACACTGTCAAATAAGTTCAATGCACCTGATAGAGGATAGGGATTTTGGTCTGAGGAGCAGAATAAGGGTGATGGTAAGAAACCTTCATAGTGTTGGAATTGTGGTGGAGAGAATCGTAGGATAGATTGTCCATAACATCAAGGTGGTAGGCCTCAGATATATAGTGCACATGAAGCATAAAAATGGGGGATGTTGGACAAAGTATTCCACAGATCTATGCAACATTGGATAATAGGCATGTAGACCACTAGGCATCTATTATCGAGATTGAAGGTAAGCTTTGTGATCAATTTGTTTCTATTTTTATTGACCCTAGATAAAATTATATTTATGTTAATATTGAACTGGTGGATAAGTGTGGTTTGAATAAAGACGTTCATGTAGAGTCCCTATTAGTGAAGTTGGCTACATGTACTAAGAAAAGTGTTGATCACTGGGTAAGAGCTTGTTCATTTGATTTGAATGGTATGCTTACATCAGCGCATTTGAATGTGCTTCCATTAGGATCAAATAATATGCTTTTGGGTATGAATTGGATATATCTTCACAGGAACAAAGTGGATTTTTATGAAAAGGCCATTGAGTGCTTGGATGACAATGGGGAACAAAGAATCTTGCAAGGTAAAAAGAAGGCAACGCCAGTCAGAATGGTAACAACTATGCAAGAAAATTGTCGGTGTAGGAAAGGGTGTGTGTTATTTGTAGTACATATTTCTAGTTATAAAGGTAAGGATGCTAGGGATGTGGAATTTTTGAGCATGTACCTAGTTCTACAGTAGTTTCAAGATGTATTTCCTGCAGAGATTCCAGAATTTCCACCTCATAGAGAAGTGGACTTTTCTATTGAGTTGGTACTAGAGTCAGCACCAACATCAAAGGCGCCATATGGGATGAGTTCACCAAAGTTAGTAGAATTGAATTTGTAGCTGAAGAAAATGATTGAAGAGGGATACATTAGGCCAAGTGTATCACCTTGGGGTGCACCAATGTTGCTTGTGAAGAATAAGGATGGTACTCTTAGATTGTGCATCGATTACAAGAAGTTGAAAAAGGTGACCATAAAGAATAGGTATCCGTTACCAATGATTGATGACTTATTTGACCAGTTGAAGGGAGAAACAATTTTCTTGAAGATTGACTTGAGATTCAGAAATCATTAGGTACACATTAAATAAGAGGACATCTACAAGATTGCTTTCTGGACCAAGTATGTACATTACGAGTTTGTTGTAGCTCCATTTGGTTTGAATAATTCTCCATCTACTTTTATGTGCTTGGTGAATAGTGTATTGTGTCCTTATCTAGACAAGTTTGTTATTTTATTCATTGATGATATATTGATATATTCCAATAATGAGGAAGAGTATGCCAAAAAATTAGAAACAGTACTAATATTTCTAAGAGAACATCAGTTGTATTCCAAGCTTAGCAAATTTTGTTTCTTTCAGACAAAGGCACATTACTTAGGTCATGTTGTTTCCAAGGAAGGCATAGTAGTGGATCTAGAAAAGATAAAATCTATCATGGAATGAGAAACTCTGGGAAATGTGGATGAGGTAAGATCATTCATGGGGTTAGCAGGTTATTATAGGAGGTTCATCAGGAAATTCTCACAAATTTCTTATCTTATTACATCATTGCAAAGGAAAGGTAATAAATTTGAATGGATAGAGGATTATGTAGCTAGTTTTGAGCAGTTGAAGAAGTTGTTAACCAATTCTCTAGTTTAAAGGATTGGAGATCCAGATAAGTACTTTGTAGTGTGTACAAATGCTTGCAAGAAAGGAATTGGTGGGATCTTGATGCAATTGGGACAGGTGGTATGTTATGAATCAAGGAAACTGAATGAGCACAAGCAGAATTACGTTACACATGATATTGAGTTGGCAATAAACATCCATGATTTGAATATGTGGAAGCACTACCTTCTTGGCAGGAGGTTTGTATTGATGAGCAACCATAGTGTATTGAGATACTTGTTGGACCAAATGAATATGAATTCCAAGTAATATAGATGGTTGGCCACGATCAGTGACTTTTACTTTGAGATCAGGTACATTAAAGGGAAAGAGAATAGAGTTGCAGATTCTCTTTGTAGGAGAGTACAAGTAAATCACATAACAACTATGAGCTTTTATGGGGCATATTTATAGGATTGGATCTTGTAGGCATGACAACAGTATGACAGGTATAGGGAGCTTACGCACAAGTTACAATAGGTTAAAGGTGATCAGGATGTGGACTATCGTCTCAAAACGGATGGTTTGGTTAGATTTAGGGACAGGTTCTATGTGCCGGACAACAATGAGCTCAAGAAGACTATCTTGAGGGAATTTCATGTTACACCGATTCAGGTCACCCAGGATATGAAAAAGTTCTATTATTGGAGGAATTTGAAGAAGGAAGTGGTAGATTTTGTGGCTAGGTGCTTGGATTGTCAACAGGTAAAAGCAAAGTGTAAGCATCCAGGTGGAGTACTACAATTGATTCTAATTCCACAGTGGAAATGGGAGGAATTTTCCATGGATTTCATTACAGGCTTTCTAAGGACATCTAGATAACATGATTCTTTCATGGTTGTGGTGGACAAGTTGACAAAGGTAGCACACTTCATTCTTTATAAGCTATCAAGGTCAATTTATTTTCCTTCGAATACCATAGTTCAAAATCAATTGTTCCCTTGAGATATATGAAGATCATTTTTACTGCAACGACATGGGATTCTTTTGGTGCTACTTGGAATCTAACCACTTTCCTAACTTCTCACATTACATCTAGTCTCGAAGTTATCATGTATAATAGACTACCAATCATTGATCTATACATTTTTTGATCTACTTCCTTGGATATATTGTCCTTGCTTAACTTGCAAACAATCACCATTGGAGTGCTAACTGGCTTGCAACCCACTTGAAACCTCTTCAGCATTTATTTGATATACTTGGATTGAAAAATAAATATACCATCATCTTCTTGAAATATCCAGAGTCCTAAGAAGAAAGTCAACTCATTGAGTAAGGACATCTCCAATTCACTTTGCATATCATTTGCAAACTTCTTACTTCGCCTGTCATCATCGCTTCCAAAGATGATATCATCCACATACACCTCAATGAGAGTCAAGTTGTCTTGTTCAACTTTTATACATAATTTTCTATCGACATTTCCCTTTTTGAATCATTGCTTTTGAAAATACCTATCTAGATGGGAATACCATGCTCTAGGAGCCTACTTGAGACCATACATAGATTTCTTCAACTTGTAAACATAGTCCTTCTTGTCAATAAGAATAAATCCTTTAGGTTTCTCTATGTATACTTCTTCTTCAAATTCTTTGTTTAGAAAATATGAGTTGACGTCCATATGATACACCTTCATATTTCTTGAACATGAATAAGCCAATAACATACTAAGAGATTGTATCCTGGCCATTGGTGCAAATGTCTCTTCGAAGTCTATTCCTTTAACCTACGCATATCCTTTACAAACAAATATTGCTTTGTTCCTAGTTACTTGTCCATCTTCATTCAAACTTTTCCTAAAGACCCATTTTTTGCCAATGATACTTTTTTCCCTCGGTCTTGGAACCAATTCCCACGTGTCATTCTTTGCAATTTGATCCAATTCTCAATTCATGGATTTTACCTAGTGTTCGTCATGGTTGGATTTCTCAAAGTTGCTAAGATCAAACATGGATATTAAGGAGAGATGAGTTTGCTCTGACCTGCTTCTTTTGGTTTCTATTCCTGCGTTTACATCACCAATAATTTGATCTGATGGATGATTCTATTGATACTAGCATTTTGGAGCTTTACATGGTGCCAGCTGATTGATTTCTTGATTGGTAGTTGAATCCTATTCTTCTTCTTGTTGTTCTTCCTTTACTTTTCCTTCTTGCACAAGTTATTCTATTTATTGTTTCTCTAAATATGGGCCTCCTTTCTTGTCCTTTTGTTCATGAACTTCATCAAACCTTACATTGATGCTTTCAACTATCTTGTTAAGTCTCAAGTTATAACATTTATATGCCTTGCTTTTGTGTGAGTACCCAACAAATATACCTTTGTCTACTCGAGAATAAAAATTTATGATCTTCATATCTTCTCTCTTAATGGAGCATTTTCTCCCAAAGATTTTGAAGTGCTTGAAATTTGTTGGTATTCCCTTCCGTAGTTCATATAGGGTCTTGTCATTATTGCTTCTAAGCATACCTCTATTTTGAACTTTCATGGTTATCTTCCTCAGAGTTGCTAGGATCAAACATGGATATTAAGGCGAGATGAATTTGCTCTGACCTTCTTCTTATGTTTTTTATTCCTGCATTTATATTACCAATAATTTGATCCCATGGATGATTCTATTGATACCAACATTTAGGAGATTTAGATGGTGCCTATGATTGTTTTCCTGATTGGTAGTTGACTCCTCTTGTTCTTCTACTTCTTCTTCCTTTACGTTTCCTTCTTGCACAAGTTCTTTTGTTTCCCTTTTCTCTAAATACGGGCCTCATTTTTTGTCCATTTGTTCATGAACTTCATCAAATCTTACATTGATGCTTTCAACTGTCTTGTTGAGTCTCAATCTATAGCATTTATATACCTTTCTTTTGTGTGAGTACCAAATAAATATACCTTTGCCTACTCAAGAATAAAAATTCCTGATCTTCTTATCTTCTCTCTTAATGGAGCATTTTCTCATGAAGATTATGAAGTGCTTGACATTTGTTGGTCTTCCATTCCATAGTTCATATGAGGTCTTCTCATTTTTGCTTCTAAGCATCCCTCTATTTTGAATGTGCATATTTGTCTCCACTACCTAAACCCAAAACACATCACCTAATTTGGAATCATTTATCATGGTCCTAGCCATTTCTTCAACAATTACATTCTTCCTTTTGACGACTCCATTTTTTTGTGGCATTCTTGCATGTAAGAATTGTCTCTTTATTCCCTGTTCCTCACAGAAGTGTTGGAATACCTTGGATGTGAATTCCCCTCCGTTAGCAGATCTCAGATATTTTATTTTCAAATATGTTTCATTTTAAACCATCTCCTTGCATATTATGAAGCAATCAAAGGATTCAAACTTCTTCTTTAGAAAACTAATTGTTGTCATCCTGGTATAATCTTCAATCCTTTGGTTCTCATTGGTCCACATGGGTCGGTGTATATCAACTCTAATGGTTTTTTGTAGAATGTTCCTTGGTCTTGAACTCAACTCGTCTGTTTTTCATGATAACAATTACATGAGGTGCTAGCTGGTTTTGAATTCTCTAGCATTTCTCTCACAACTTCCTTTTTACTGATTTTGACTAGGTTGCCAAAGTTCATGTGTCCCATCCTTCTGTGCCAAATCCAACTTTTATCCTCTTTAGCCTAGAAAGGACCTTCGTCCCCAATCTCATCCAAGGTGTATATATAATTTTGATTTTTTGTTTCTATCACCACCAACATACCTAATTTCTCTCTTCTTATTTCACATTTATCTGACTCAAACAATAGTGTGTGCCCTTCATCACACATTTGAATCACACTTAGTAGATTGTGGTTCAATTTTTCAATGAGTAGCACATATTTTGCTATGGAATAATCCCTTTTGAGCTTAATGGAGCCCTTTCCTATCACCTTTGTAGAGCCATCATTTTTGAATGACACTATTCCATTTCTATATTCATTTAAAGATATATTTTTTTCCTTATCCCTTGTCATTTGTGTTGAGCAACCACTATAGACATACCATGCACTTTTATTGCTTTGTGCTTTTAGAGCAATTGCACAACTTTTATTTTTCTTCTTCCAAACTTTCGAGGGAGCATTTACAAAATGTTGTGGTTCCCTTGGAGGAGTGGTCAAACTACATTATTTAGAAAAAATTCCAAATTTATTGCATTTGTACTACTCTACTTCATTAATCAAGTATCTAAACCTAGTATAACTCTGTTTGTAATCTTCCTGAGATTTTATAGAATAATATTTCCTAGAGTAGCTTCCAAGGTTACTTCTATTCTTAGCATAAGCTTTACAATTTATAGCCTTATGTCCAAAATTATTGCAAGAATAGCATACAACAAGGAATATAGTTTTATATCTAAGAGGAAGAGATCTTATTTGTGGTGCAGTTATCCAAAAACCTTCTTCTTCAGATATCTTCACTATAGGTTGTTGATTTTGACCTTGAGCCTTTTCCTTGGTAGGAAAGCTTTCCTCCTTAGGATCTTTGACTATGTTAGCATATGTTTTCTATTGAGCTTAATTTTCTAGCATTGTGGAGCTAGAGCTTTTGAAAAATGTGGAGTTGTAACCTAATTCAGTCTTGTCACTGCATGATTTTTAACTGCTAATAATTTCATCCAAAACTTTGGTGTTATTTGCAAATTTTTATTTTTATTTATTTATTATTATTATTATTATTTATATTTTATATTTTATATTTATTTATTTTTATTTTTATTTTTATTTTTTATCTTTTATTTTTTATTTTTATTTTTTATTTTTTATTTTTATTTTTTATTTTGGATGTTCTTCTTCTCTTCCAACTCCTTCTTTAGTGATTCTTCAAATTTATTGGCCTCCTCTAGCTGCACTTTTAGATTGATGATAATGTTTTCTGGTTCTTTAGACTTTTTCTTGATACTTTTAGTGTGTTTCTTTAGTTCATTCAATTTGGCTTCCAATGTATGTACATTTATTCTTTCTACATTTAAATCCTTTAAGGCACTGATAAGTTCTCTTTCAAGATCAACCTTGCCTTCTTCTTCTTCTTCATCTTCTTGTTCTTCATTGGATTCCTTCATGTTATCTCTTGCCATGAACAACACCCTTCCTGTGTCATTTTCATTGTCTCTATTACTCACTTCTTTGTATGAAGAGCTATCTTCCTTTGAGTAGAAACGTTTCTTGAAGCCTTTATTTTTACCTTGCTCCTTGTATATTCATTGATTCTTCTTCACTTTCCTAGGTGCTTTTCCTTCACCATCATTGTCTAAGTTCTTTGCATAAGGCCACTTTGAATCAAAATGACTAATTTCACCACAATTGAAACATTTTAAGGGAGCTTACCTCTATACTTGTATGTTCCTCTTTTTAGCTTCCTCATAAAGTTGGCTATCCCTTTATCTAAAATTTCAATACAACTGCAACTGGGGCTTGGCTTAGATTATTGATTTTTTTCCTTGCCTACTTGGATGCCATAAAAGTTTCTTCTCTTTTGGATGGGTTGTCATGTTCTGTTCTCATTTCATAGGTTGTAAGTATTCCATGCAAGTCATCCTTGCTGACATTTTCTAAATCTAATCTTTCTTCTAGCATTGAGAATTTAAAATCGAATCTCATTGGAAGCAATCTAAGTATTTTCCGAACAATTACCTTATTTTCCATCGGTTCTCCTAATCCTTGTATGTCATTAACTACTTCATCAAATCGAAGAAAATAAGTTGCAATGTTTTTATCTTCATTCATTTTTTAGCTGCTCAAATTTTCCTCTGAAGGTATGAAGCTTAGCCTCCTTAACCTTCTTGTCCCCTTCATATATATTTTGGAGCTTATCCCAAACATATTTTCTTGATTTTCAATGCATTAATTTAACATATATCGAATATGTTAGACCATTCAAATAACAATCATGGCTTTAACATTACTATCATAAAGAATTTTACCTGCATCATCTGTCGAAGGAGTTGAAGGTTATCTATATTTAGTCTTTATAGATTGCCAGGCATCATATTCTTGTGCTTGCACATATGATTTCATCCTTCCACTCCAATGCACGTATTTTTTTTCCATTAAATGTTGGAACTCTGACTTTTGTGCACTCCATGATCTCCCTTCCAGTGGTTAGACCTCTTGTGAAGGAACGTGACTCTGATACTAATTGTTGGAAATACTAAGAGGGGCGAATATTTCACTTACAATTAGTTAACTATAAAATTTTAGACCATGAAAAATAAAATAGTAATCAACAACACATCACAAGAGAAATACACAAAAAAAATTTAGATGGAAAACCATTTGGGAGAAAATCCACCATACAATTTTCAAATATTTTGTGAGTACAAAATGATTCAACCACAACTGAAAGGGAAGCCCAAACTCTCTAGTACTCTAGAAAAGAATTCAATTTATTAGGTAGTTCCAAGCATTGAAAGGATGCTTGTGCGCCCTGGTTTTACCAAATTTAAATGGAAGGACACTCCAACGCCTGATTTTATCAACTACAACTTATAGGATTCTCCAACACCCTACAAGCTTCAAATTTTCCTAGCACCACCCTCTAACCTTGAAGTATTTTCAGGCTACAACCTGAAGGAGACTTCACTCTCTTGCCTTGGACCACCCAAACACCCTTAAAATAAAAATAATGAAACAATTTTGTGGGCTCCCACACCAGGGAAAATGACCCACTTACAAGAATTTTCAATGAAACCCTTTTGCTAATACACGCTTTAGATATACAATGAAAACTATGCCTCTTCAAAACTGCTGCCAAGTGAGGTGACAATGAAACATGTACCTCAAACCTTCTGATGTAATGATGGTTTCAAATATGTTGATGTCAAAATGTGCCTTCACTACAAAACTGACCTTTACCTTCACTTTTCCAAACACTGATGCTTTTGCCTTAACTGTTGGAGATGAATCCTCTTCACAAGAAGTCTGCCCCTGAACAATAGCTATTGTGACAAACTATTGTAATAACACTGAACTTCAATACTTTTGATCTAAAACCCTTGTTAAACTCAAGCTCAAAACAATCAAAGTTTTAGCAGTACTGAGAGTACTTGATGTGGCTCAGATTAGATGTATGCAACTAAAATTTAAATTCCAAAACACTCTTTCTACAGTCTACTTCATACAAGCTAAACACAAAGTGCAATACAAGTTTGCCACGATTCAGTTTTCGAGGGAAGGGTTAAGAGAGACTCTAAGAAACTTGTATAGATAATACAATATTTAATAAGTCTGGGATTTGTGTCTTAAGTACCCTTTCAATATTTCCGCAAGACATAAAACAAAGTGATCAAACCCTTAAACAAATCCACAGATGGACATATCTTAGCTTCAAAAAATAGTGCACTGAATCTTTATCTCTGAGCAGAAGAAAATAGTGACAATTTTGAAGAAAATGGGAGCCACCAAAATGACACAAATGGATCTACAACATATGTTATTTGGATGGAAAAATAATTTTTTCAAACCAATCAAGTTCAAACCTTTATACATACCTTTTTTCAATGAATAAGGTAACATAAACGAGGTCACAGATCTTCAATAGATGCCCATGAGAACCTTAGATAACCACACACTGTAATCTAGTTAAGGTCAAGTTGGGGATCCTAAAAAATCCGGATTTGCCCCAAGAGAATGATGTGATTTAGGCTTCAAAATTCATGAACAATCCAAGTCTGTGTTGAAGTTGTTTCTAGTGAACTTTCCATAAGAATGGGCTCAAAAATTTATTGAATATGTCTTTCTCCAAGCCTCTAAATAGGTCTCAATCACATACCAATATGAAGCCAACCAAAAAATCAGAAAGAATAAGAAATAAGGAGGTTGGATAGAGATAACCTCAAAGAGCGAATTGGATCTATCACGCTTCCACAAAAAATGCACCAAAAAGCGACCAAAATTTGTCGTACCACAGGGCTGAAATTCCTCCATAGCTAGCCTCAAATTTGTCGTTAATAGGTCATGCAAGGACGCAACAAAATGCTTCAGATAATCCTGTATAGGAGTTTGAATGACCTTAGAACCCTAACAAAGCCCTTTAAACAGAGAAAACCAACAACAATTGCTTTAGATTTTCCACCTTCTCCTTGGATCTACATGACTACACAAGGCCACAGGGATATATCAAAAGATCAGGCATTGAATTGATGCACCTTTGAGGAGAAACAAAATCCATTTTATAATAAAGGAGAGAATCCCTTGTTGAAGCCGACTTATGCAAATGGGAGGGAAAAGATTTAAGGTTTAAATTTTAAACTTAGCCAAAATTATTTCCTTTGGAGGATAACTATACTCTAATTTTAATAAAATTTTCCCTTTAATAAAATCATTTTTAACTAGACCCATTTTATCTTTAATAAAAATAATTTCTTTGTGACATATCCTTTGGGGCTTCTTGACCAAGAATGAAATTCAAACTTCTAATAGGCATAAATCCTCAACTGTGAGGAATTAGGATATGTACCACCTACCATCAGAATTGGCATGATAAGGAAAATCAACTGATGACGACCCTAAATATAAGAACACTATTCTTCTTTATCAAAAGTGGTCTTTTTTAGGCACTTCTTGGGTTGGCATCGATAACAATCATATTTCGTCATAGATATGATGATTATACATGTCCTAAGAGGCCCTAATAACAACTATCCAAGAATGAATAAGCTTAAACCATATGTCTATAACAAATAAATTAGTATTAAACTTTTGTAAGAGATTAATTTAAAAGATAATTTTTCAATTTTCTTTTTAAACTTTTAAAGTGAGTGGATTTAACATTGAAAACTTACAAGTCAATATTAGTAGTAACTTGTGACTTGACCATGGCCAATATTTCCATAGACACTGAATCCCACTCGACGGGGACATATACCCCTGAAGCCACATTAGAATGAGCCAATGTTAATTTATCAACATGTACAAACGCTACCCCCCTCTGGTTTGGAGCTTGTGACCTTCAAGGAGTAAACACGTGGTCTTAACTATTAGGCCCTAATGGTTAATAGCATGTGTTTACCCCTTGGAGGTCACAGGCTCAAAACTAGAAGGGGGCGGAGTTTGTACATGTTGATAAATTAATATTGGGTTGTTTTGATGTGGCTCAAGGGGTGGGCATCCCTCTGGAGCATGACCTAGTGTATACAGATCTCTCCACCCTTACTGAGTCACAAATTATTACTAATATTGATTTGTGGGCTCCAAGTACTAGCTCCAACCAATTTTCATCAAGTATAAGAAGCTTTTGAAGACTAAAATATATATCCCTTATATAAAATATTTAAATTTTACTAACATTAGTAAAAAGTAATTTAAAAGATAATTACTTTTAAAATTAAATTTAAACTTGTAGGCATGTAAATAAGGCTTGCGAGGTATTGGCCCTACATTCCCTTAATGTCTTCCTTACAGAATACGTTAGGATTTTATGTTATGAGTTCATAATCACAAGTGATATTTTCTTAGATTTGTTGGGGATTGAGGAGGTGGTACAACTATCAAAACTACCTCTCGGCGATCTCACTAACAAAGAAAGTCTGTTGGTAGGAATTATTAATGAGTGGGCTCAACAGGGTTTGGTAAAACTATCTAAGGCCCAATGAGATCAGTATGCAATAACACTCATGAACTGGAAAACGCACCAAAGGAAAAAATTGAAGGACAAACTTAGTAAGGATTTGCTATCTAAAAGAGTTGGGGAAAGAACATAAGTGTAAAGGAAGAAAATAAAAACGATTTTTGGGAGGATATGCTTAACTCAGGACAAACTAATGTAATCCCAACATACTTCCCACCTTCTCAAAAACTATATCATGAAGTTTCTTTCATGGAATATGAGGGGTTTCAATATCTTCTTTTGGTTATCTGTTTAATCTTGGTATTGTCCAGGTATCTATGGAATATTTGTTTCTCTCTCGGTATGGTAACTCCTCTAGTATGTTCTCCTCGATGGGGGTGGGAGCGTATTCACAACCCAATATTTCTTGAAATGGGTAATGCTACTGTAAGGTGTCCATATGGGGTCCATACATGGAAGCACAATGGTAAATGGAAAGAACGCCACCAACCAACGACACCTCCTCATAAATGGGCAAGGTTAATGGGAGAGGGATGAAACTTATTGTTGCTTTTTTTCATGGTTCCCGTTGTTTCCATAATGGTTCTAACACATTTAGTCGTGGAAGGGAATGATGCATGCTCTGAGCTCATTATGGTTCACTGCAATAGAGATGGAATACATTCCTTAACAAATGTGCTCTCAACTCATTTATGGCGGTCTTCGTGGCATCGATCAGGCTAATGGATGATGGTTTTTTTGGGTCTCATATCCTACTGTAATGATTGTAAAATTTTCTGGTATTGTTTTGTATTTTTGAACTTAGTATTGCTTCCTTTTATTGTTGGAACATATATAGTTATCATCCTTTGCATTGCTCTGTAAAACGCATGGTAAATGTTAATAAAACTCATTTCTACTTTTTGAAAACTTTGATGCGATTCAAATATATCTGGTTAAAGGTTTACATTCCCATATTAGTCTTTTTGGATGAGCATGTTATCCATGTGTAGAGCTGTAACAAGGGCCTTTTTCACCTCTAGTTATCTCACATTACAAGTCAATCCGGGAGCGTTTTGTTATTGTAAAGGGTATCTCAATTTGAGGCTATTTGTCAGAGTAATGCGTAGTAGTATAGGTCTAAGAAATACAAGAGTAAACAGATGCTAAGCTATGGCTAAATTACTTTTGCACAAAGAAATCACACGCGGCAAGTTTACCAGTCAAGGGTACGGAAATAATAACCCATCCCTCTAGAAACTGATGAAGGAAAAGGAATTAGAGTATGGATCATGGATCTGGGAGCATAATAGCGTCTGCTGTGTCTCACGATAGCCTTGATCCTCCTCCCACGCCAAACCAATAAATGCAAGTAAAAAGGAACAGCAAGAAAGCAGAATGGAACGGCAATTCAGAAATGAAATAGCAGTAAAAGAAACGGCAGTAAAGAAACTAAATCTCGCGAGTTCAACACTCTCAATTCTTGGCATCAACTTACATACAAAGAAAGAGCAATCGTTTGTACAAGTAGACAACTTAATCAAATGGAACAGCAAACCACCATAAACAGGAAACGTCAATCATATACAAAAGTAGACAGCTGAATCAAATAAACAGGAAACGTCAATCATATGTACACATAATCTGAAATGATCACCAGTAGTCCACACACAACGTTAATTCCATCTTCTTATGATCGTCACTCCAACCATATGTAGCTAAAACATTCCACTTATAAATTCTGTAACAGAAGTGAACAACTCAGAACAATGTTATGTGATCAATTCTGGAAATATGATGTAAACTTGTTACAAAGATTTACAAAAGGAAAAACTACTGATGAACGAGTATGGAACAACATGTAAGTATATCAGATTATTAAGAACAATAAACAAACCACACAAAGCCAAACTGTAATGATACAATCAGCCAGTGTCCGTTGGAGCCGGGCCCTTAGCTTCCAATGGCACACCGCTGAAACTTACTTCAGATGCAGGGAGAAAGTAACACCAAATAAATTATATTAATGCATCAATGATAGTACAGCAAAACTAAGTCTCAAAGAGACTCGATAGTCTGAGTTTAACCAACTGTGAAGTCTGTAAACATAAAGTAAAGATACAAGATAATCAAAAGTCCCTGAAGTCTTCGATGCTGCCCCTTTTTATACAAGTAATGGCGGAGTTAACTAACAACAAAATAATCGAAAGTAACGATCCCTCAGGATCAAAGATCCTGAGGGATCTGTTAAACTGTTAACTCCTTTCTTTTCTCTGCCTAGCCTTCCGAACTAACAGTCCTTCATCTCGTCCCGGATTGATCTGCCTTGATTTACTCGCCCTGGTCTGGATTTTATTTGGTTTCGGAGGGACAGCCGTTATCTCCTCATGGAACTCTCGTTTTGCACCGCGCCTTCCTACTTTTGTCTTTTCCTGCATAGAGAAGATAACTATTAGTGATTGGGTCATTCGTGCTCATTCTCATTACATTCTCCTTATTTTATAACAAAGAAAAGGTTACAACTATTGCTTAAAACACACTAAGTTATTCGTTAAAACATACCTTTCCAATGCTCTACACACGCCCCGACTTACTCTGTTTCATGGCCTCATGAAAACGTTATAATTAACATGGAGAGCGGTAAGAGAATAGGCGGGAGAGGGCACCTTGTGAGGAGGTCTGCAACCATGGTGAGCAACCAGATCATCAAAGAATTGATTCAATTGATCTGCAGGCATATTATACAAGGCCTGGTACCCAGGTGCAGGGTGCCAAATAATTGGGCTACGGAACCGGTATCCTAACCAAGACAGCCCAGCTTGCAGAATGCGCTGGCCATAAAGGCTCAACCGTTCAGCAGCCAGCTCAAAATTCTCGTATTTGAATGGCTCGCTGAGTTGGATGCTTGGGGTAGAAATCCGATAGCGGAATTTGGCAGCATCCAGGGCAGAATCCTTAATAGCCAGAAAGTATTCCAAGCTATTTCGGATCAAATCCTCATGCATGGGTCCTAGCAGTTCTATGACGCCCGAGGTTCTCATAAGGTTTTTGTGTGATTGCCATAGGTGAACTGGGTCTCTAGGCTCGGCCCTGACCCATAGATCTAGGTTGTTCTCCTGCCTCTGAAAGGAATTGTAAGCCCTGCGCCACTTTAACTGATTGACCCCAAATGAAACAAAGGCTTGTAGCTGTATATCTCCCACGAAAGGGCCAGGGTTTAAATCAGTTTCCTGCTCAAGCACCATATTGTGCAAATAGAATTCACATAGTAACCGTTGGACCTTAACCCCATAATGTTTGCAACAATCAATAAAATCATTAACATTATTAATCTGAATAGGGGCACCTGCCCTGACAGCTTTTATTTTCAGTCTTAAGTATCTTTCAAGGAGAAATAAAGCATAATTCTTTGCAGGGGCCCTGCAAGTCAAAACATCATTATACAGCGAACATACAGAGTCCAATTGTTTAATAACAGCATCTAGTCGACGTGTTACCTTGGCAACCTTTTCCTGTTCCTTCTGCCATCCTTCAAAGGCCTGACTCTCTGATTGACTCATGTTCCGCAGTTGCTGCTGCAGTTCTTCATATTTTTCCCGAGGGATCATTTGTTCCTTTAACTGCTCAGCTTCGTGTTGCAACTCCTCGTATTTTTCCCGAGGGATCATTTTTTCCCTTAGCTGGTCAGCCTCCTGTCGGGCTTGCTTCATCTCGTGGTGCAAGGCCTTGGTTTTTGGATCCTTTTTCCATGATTTCTCAGAGGCAGGGAGTTTTACCTGGACCTTCACGTTTCGCTGCCTGGAATTCTTATCCCGAATTATCCCTAAAGGTGGTGCCTCAGTTTGGACTGCTTTGTTTTCCCTTTCTTTTTTAACATGAATAAAGGGGTACGATGGCCCCACTGTAAATGGAATGTCGTCGTGCGGCTCGGTTTTGATTGGAACGGCAGTTGGTCCCAATGGGCTATTTGGAACAGCAGTCTGTTCCTCAGCGCCAATAGGAACGGCATTTTGATGTTCCATATCAGATGGAACGACATTTTTATCCTTAGTGCTGGTTGGAACAGTCGTAGGTCTATCAGCGGAGTATTGACCTACGAGACGCCTATAAGCCCCTTGCCTTCTCTTCTGACAGGACCCTGCTGCATTTGTCCTTCTTTTTCTCCTTATGGTCCTTCTTATTCTCAGACTGGCTTTCAAACTTCAAATTTTCTGCCGAAGCTGGGCTATAAAATTCAGCAGTCTCTGCTGTTTCTTTCTCAATTTCTTAACTTCTCTTGCCTCGGCAGTGGGCGCATGAGTGGCCCTCAGTTCTGCTCCTCTTTCATCGAGGGTTTCTTCTGGCATTCTGGGAACGAACTGTTCTCGACAAGCGTTTTCATTCTCCACGTCATCAGCAGGTGGGTTTTCTTCTGGTGTCTTGGGAACGGATTGTTCCCGGTTGGTATTTACATTTTCTCTGTCAACAACAGGGAGGTTTTCTCCTCCCGCCATTTCTTCATGCAATTCTTCATGCGTCTCTTCCCCAGAGGGTCCTTCAGGAGGGTCTACTGGACTGGAAGGTGAAGCATAATTTCCCAGGCTGGCCAAGATGGTGGCCATCTCTTCTTCCTCCACGGAGACCTGTGGAGGGCTGTCCCCCAATTGTTCCGTCTCCTCCTCCTGAATTGGATGCTCAGTGGCTGCCTCCGAATAGTTGGCCTCGGCCTCAGAGTCAGAATGTTCATTTCCTTCCTCGGCTTCTGCTTCGTTCCCAATTTGTTCCACATTTTCCCTCAAGGGTTCCTGTTCTGGCACTGGTGGCTCATCTGTTATTTCGATCAGCTGGTCAATATTTAGCTGGATTTTCTCCAGCCTGCTTTTTATTCTTTCCAACCGAGCTGACTTCCTAGGCCTCTTGGGTTGTTCAGGTGTGCTGGCCACCTGTTCTTCCACCACCACCTTCCTGCGTTTTTCAGATTATTCTGGCGTGCCAGAGGAATGCCTACGTTTCGAGGCAGCACGCCCTTCTGTGGCCAGTTCCTTATGTTTTTCTGTATGTCCAAATGCTCTAGAGGAACATTTTCGTTTTACTGACTCGGTGCGTTTCTTGGGTTGCTTGGGTGTATCCGAGGGATGCTTGGGTTTTGGTGATTCTCTGGGCTCCTTGGGTGCTTCAGAGGTACTAGCGGGATGCTTAGCCTTTGGGGATGGTGATGCCACTCCCCCTCCAATTGCTGTAATAAGCTCCCCCCAGCTACTCTGCTGCTGAGTGAGACTGTAGCTCACTATTAGGCGGATCAACCCATGGTGGCTAACCACTGCGTCTTCATGGTGTGCCTTTTTCAGGCTCCGAGAGGCATCATGCAGTAATGAATTTAACAATGCAGGGAGATTCACAGAACATTTTCCTTTTAACACAGCCAGGAGCTTAAGGTGACGCGGTATTACCACATCTTTTCGCCCCTCGCAGGTGATGTAGCTCTGTACCACCTTTGCCAATTCGCTCCAGGGTTCTCCTAGCGTTGCCGGCAACACTCCTTTTCCCTTCACTGTTAACTTATGTCCTTCGTCTTGGAAAATTTCTATGATCTTTTGCAACCTCTCTTTCTTTATCGTCCATATTGGTCCTGAGGCTGGTAATCTTGTTACTTCCACAATTATTTCCTTTGTGACCATTATCTGCTTCCCACCCACTACGGAGTGTTCTTCCTGTAAATTCTGCATGAATTCCATGGCCACTGTTTCATTTGATTCACGCAGGCGGCTAAAATAAGTTAGCCACCCCGCCCTTTCTAGGATTTCCCGAGCAGCTTCGGAGACTACTAGCTTACTAGGCTCGCTTCTAATAGCTTTGCCTCCCATGGTTCTGTTTCAAGATCCTAGATGGAACAGCAATTACCTGTCGCAAAGAACGTAATCGCAGCAAGAAAAACACAGAGCATGCATGAAAATTGATTGTAAATAACAACTTATTGCAAAAATAGCATTGTCATGCCGTTAACCCATACCGTACCTTCGTACCATATCATTTCCGAATGATGTGCTAACACGTGGCCGGCGGAGTAATGAGGTCACCTCCCCCCTCGCAATATGATAGGCTGTCCCAGCCGTCAAATGGAGGAGGAGCCGCCGTCCCGTCACCAAGTCATAAAGGAACAACATATAGAGTTTTGCCATGTTTCAGATTAGACAAAGAAATACCGAGATCGAGGAAAAAGGTAGATCGCGTTTTGCATAAGCCTGCGTGATGTGATGCAAAACAGGAGGATAGGACGTCTGGCACTCATATAAGGTCTGAGGTAGTCATAGTCAATACCTTTGCCATGATTGGTGATGATAGATATTCATGCAACGTATCCATCAAAGTGTAAGATATAATTATTACGAGGATAAAAAGAAGTATTTGATATGATCCAAATTGGTGTATATAATACGACTCCGATACCATTAACAGAGCTCTGCTGCCGACAGGTGTTCATAACCTTGGCAGAGTTGTTTATTTCACCCTGGAACCATGGTCCTTTGTGTATTTTTGAAGAGCAATTCTTTGTCAAAATGTAGGCCATCACGCTGGCTTGGTAACCAGATAACCATGATGCCATTCACCAGAGAGGCGTGAAACGTGGGCAGGCCGGCTCGTAATGAGACCCCCTGTTCCAAGGTTTGTTTATGTAGTGAACCCGTTGGACCATATCCCTGGTGTGGTGGCCATGATGGGAATGCCACTTCGCTTCCAATCTTATGATCATAGTAGGCTGGTTCTTTAATGAAACCCCCTATCCTGCATTTGACAAGTAATTTCTTTTTTATTTTGCTTTTGCCCCTCTTTTTTTTTTTCTTTTTTTTAACAGACTTTGCTCTTGTGTAATTACACATAAGGGTGGTTCAGCCCTCCTTAAGAGTGGGAATGGCGGAAGAAGTCTTGTCATCCCAATAGGAAGATATAAATCTTCTGTTCTTATTTCCAAGTAATAATAGAGAAAATTGTAGGAACTCAACATGATGAAATTTTCCAACAAGGCAGAGGAGGTGAGACCATGACAGCAAAAATGATGAGTGTGTGGATCCTTCCTGTGTTGTTGCATCAATACTAGGGCTGTTGAAGGTAGCAATTTATGATATGCTGATCTCGATATATCCTGACTTTTATGTTCATTGCATAAATGTATAGCTGCTATTTATGGCCTTGGAAAGAGGATGGACAACACATCCTTTATATGAAAGGGACAAGAGCATACTACTCCTTTTTGAAAGGGAGGGTGAGGAGGAGTTCATCTGATGCATTGCCTTAAAAAAAAGGCAGCAAAAGCACACGAATGTTGTTTCCTTTGAAAAAGGAACAACCAAGAAATGCTCAAGTGTTGTTCCTTTTTGAAAAGGAACATCAAAAACACACAAGTGCTGTTCCTTTTGAAAAGGAACAGCAAAAACCCAAAAGTGCTGTTCCTTTTGAAAAGGAACAGCAAAAACCCAAAAGTGTTGTTCCTTTTGAAAAGGAACAACAAAAAACACTCAAGTGCTGTTCCTTTTGAAAAGGAACAGCAAAAAACCAAAAGTGTTGTTCCTTTGGAAAAGGAATAGCAAAAACACTCAAGTGCTGTTTCTTTTGAAAAGGAACAACAAAAACACACAAGTGCTGTTCCTTTTGAAAAGGAACAACAAAAACCCAAAAGCGCTGTTCCTTTTGAAAAGGAACAGCAAAAACACTCAAGTGTTGTTCCTTTTGAAAAGGAACAGCAAAAACACACAAGTGCTGTTCCTTTTGAAAAGGAACAGCGAAACACACAAGTGCTGTTCCTTTTGAAAAGGAACAGCGAAAACACACAAGTGTTGTTCCTTTTGAAAAGGAACAGCAAAAACACTCAAATGTTGTTCCTTTTGAAAAGGAACAGCAAAAACACACAAGTGCTATTCCTTTTGAAAAGGAACAGCAAAAACACTCAAATGATGTTCCTTTTGAAAAGGAACAGCAAAAACACTCAAGTGCTGTTCCTTTTGAAAAGGAACAGCACGCACAAATACTAAAAACATATATACAAAATTTACAATCTTATATACAAGATGTGGTAATAAAAGATGAATTTCTTACTGATCTATAGGTGAGGAAGTTTTTGCTTCCTCGCCCATAATCTCCATGTTAGTATCTTGGCGTAGCTGCTGACAAAAAGATTCCCGAGTGAGCGATTTGCGATACAGACGAACTCGGTGGCCATTTACCTTAAATGTATATCCAGACCCATCGATTGTGATCAGAGTAAGGGTCCCATTGTCATGGACTTTTTGAATCTCGTATGGTCCCAACCAGCGAGTCTGAAGCTTCCCCGGGAAATCCTGAAATCTAGAATCATATAACAGAGCCCAGTCTCCTTCATGGAATATCTTGTTTTTGATAAGCGCATCATGCCATTTGGCTCGCTGCTGTTGAATGAGTGTTGTATTCTGTAATGCAAAGAGCCTTATTTCATCTAATTCATTAATTTGCTGTAATCGATTTTTCTGTGCTTCACTTAAATCCAATCCGACTTCTTGGGTCGTTCGCAGCGTTTGGATCTCGAATTCTATAGGAAAAATGGGCTGCTTTCCAAACACTAAGTGATATGGTGAATAGCCGGTGGTGCTTCTCCATGTGGTTCGATAAGCCCACAGTGCCTCGGGTAGTCGGGCGGCCCAATCACGCCGATGTGAGGCAATAGTTTTTGTCAAAATAGACTCTATTACCTTATTGCTGCTCTCCACTTGCCCATTTGCCTGAGGATGGTATGGGGTAGTAATTCTATGCTGGACATGATAGTTATTGAGTGTTGCAGCTAATTGATGCCCCACAAATTGTGGTCCTCCGTCTGTAATTACTTCCCTCGGAAGACCATAACGTACAAACAAATGGAACAAGAACTGAATTACCGAATCTTCTGTGGCTCTAGGCAATGCCTCCGCTTCAACCCATTTGGTAACATATTCAGTTGCCACCAAAATGTAGGTTCTTTGGTTTGATGGTGGGCTGATGGGTCCAACGAAGTCCAGAGCCCAACGTTCGAAAGGTTCGATCACTAATTGAGGCCGCAAAGACATTTCGTCGGCTGGGCCAAGTCGTCCTGCACGCTGACAGCTATCACAGGCTTGGACAAATTTTTTCGCATCCTTGAAAATTGTAGGCCAGTAATATCCCGTTTGTAATACTTTATGTGCTGTTCTTCATTCAGCAAAATGTCCTCCACATGGCCCGTTATGGCAGGCTTTCAAGATATCAAAGATTTCGTCCTCTCGAATACATCTTCTGATTTCCATATCTGCTCCTGTGTGAAACAAATAGCCCCCAACCCACGAAAATCGATTGCTTCTCTGAACAATCTGCTTCCGTTCATTGGGGTTAAATGTTTTGGAAGCTTACCTACTGCAAGATAGTTAGCAACATCAGCGTACCAGGGAGTCTGAACAGCGACAGCAAATAAGTGTTCGTCTGGAAATTGGTCCTCGACTGCTGCTGCTTCAACTGATTTTGGTATTCGTGAGAGGAAATCCGCTACAGGGTTCTCCTTCCCCGGTCGATCTCTGATTGTAATATCAAACTCCTGCAACAGGATCAACCACCTGGTTATTCTTCCATTTGTAACAGGCTTATTTGCTAAATACTTAATAGCAGAATGGTCTGTATACAAAATAACGGGATAGCCTGTAATATAGTGTCTAAATTTATTAACAGCATGTATCACAGCTAAAAATTCTTTTTCGGTGACAGTGTAATTTAATTCAGCCGGAGCCAAATTTTTGCTGATGTAATAGATGGCGTATGGTCTTTTATCCTCTTCTTGGCCCAGAACTGCACCGATTGCTGTGTCTGAGGCGTCAGTTGAAATTTGGAATGGTAAATTCCAATTAGGTCCTCGGAGAACTGGAGCTGTAGATACCAGCTTCTTTAATTCTTTGAAGGCTCGATCACATTTCTCTGTCCATAAGAAGTCAACATTTCCAGTTAATGCATGTAAAGGTGCGGCAATATGTGAATAATGTTGTATGAATCGTCTATAATACCCAGAAAAACCAAGAAAACTGCGTACCTCTGTTTGATTAGTGGGGGTTGGAATAAGCAAAAGTATTTGAATTTTAGCCGGGTCTACCTGAATACCAGCTGCTGAAATATAGTGTCCCAGAATGAGTCCTTCGGTCATCATCATGTAACACTTTTCGTGACTCAAGCAAAGTCTAGTAGCGATGCAGCGCTGTAGGACTTTTTCGAAAGTATCTAGAGCTGGATCAAAGTCATCTCCATATGGTGTGAAGTAATCCATGTAGACTTCCAATCCATCATTAATTAAATCTGCAAAGATGCTAAGAACAGCCCTTTGGAATGTGGCTGGAGCATTACATAAACCAAAAGGTAAGACTCGATAAGCGAACGTTCCCCAGGGACAAGTAAAGGTAGTCTTATCCTGGTCTTCAGGGGCAATCTGAATCTGATTGTATCCGCTGAAGCCATCCAAGAAAGAAAAGAATTTCTTACCTGCTAAGGTGTCCAGTACCTGATCTATGAATGGAAGAGGGAAGTGATCTTTTTGTGTGGCTTTGTTTAATTCTCTATAATCCACACAGATCCTCCATTTCCCGTTCTTTTTAGGTACTACCACAAGTGGAGAGACCCATTTGCTGTCAGAAATAGGATAAATAAAATCAACATCTAAAAGTTTCTGAAGCTCAGCTTTTACAACATCTTTTAAATGGGGGTTGAGTCTTCTTTGCGGTTGTCGAACAGGTCTTGCATCTTTTTCGATATAAATATGATGTGTGCATAGCTGGGGATCAATCCCTTTCATATCGGGATAGTCCCATGCAAATGCCTCCTGATACTTTCGTAACAGCTGGATGAGTTTCGTCTCTTGATCTGGTGTCAGATTAGCGTTAATGTTTAAAGTTTTCCCCGGTTCAATTTGCACTACTTTGCTATTAGCGACAGAAGTCACAGGTATAATTTGGTCATGTTCGTCTTTCAGAGGATCCTCCTCTAATTCGTTATCAAATGCCGCTTTTATCATAAAACATTGTGTATACGATGTGGATTCTGTTTGATTAATGAATTTATTGATGGCATCGTCTTCCGTTTGATCTTTGAAATCTAGTGCTTCCTGGACTGTTAATGGGGGTCTAATATTGTCAGTGATATATGAGGCAGGGCGCAGGTTGGTTCTCATCATCGTGATGCTTGGCTGCGCTGGAGGGTACAAGATTAAATTTTTGATATCCGGCCCTCTGGTTATGGTCATGTTTCCCTGCCGGCAACCAATGTAGGCGTCAACAGTAGCGAGCCACGGTCTACCTAGAATTAGCGGATGTCCATCTAGTCGGGTTTTCGGATTAATTATCAGGAAATCGGTCGGTTATTCCCAGGAATCCACTGAAACCATGACATCATACAAGGTGCCTTCTGGTCTAATTACTGATCGGTCAGCTAGTTCTAACAAAGTGGAAGTAGGTTCTACCGATGTAATTCTGAGCTTCTGGCAAGTCGATGTTGTCAGGATGTTAATTGCAGCCCCTAGATCAACTAAGACGTTGGTCAAGGTCTGCCCATAGATTTGAACAGTGACAATTGGGTTTCCAGGGTCCTCGTATTTAACTGGTGTTTCTTTTCCTGATAGGAGGTCGGATAAGGTGCCGACTACCTGGACTCTTGGGTTAGAGGTTACATTTCTTTTTGATTTTCTGCTACACAGGTCTTTTATGGTTTTTGCATCTATGGGGATATCCTGTATAGCTTGAAGGAATGGGATTCTTATATACAAGTTTTGTAGTTCTCCTAGAATATCAAAATCTGGATATTGTGTTGGTCGTGGAATGGCCAACCGTTCTGGGAAAGGTGGAGGAGATGTAATTACTTGCTGATGAGCCTGGTCTTTATCTACATCTTCCTGTTGTGATGGCTATTCTATAGGTAACTGATCTTCAATGTGAGTTGTTCTATGTCCCTCAGTTTCTATTATTCGCCCAGATCTTAACTGAAGATCATTTCACTCCCGCAGATAAGATTCAATCTCTGAGGATTCTATAATTTGAAGAGATTGAACTGGTCTGTTATTTGGATTGGGGTTGGGTTGGGCTGGGAGCTGCGGTCTCAGATTAGGCTGGGGATTTTGTTGTAAGGCTGGCAGAGTTGGTTGAGGGAGTGGAATTGATCCTGCTGGCTGATATGTCGATTTTGGCCAGCTTGTCTGCCAGGGTGAACCTTGCGAAGTAGAAGGGGTCCACTGCGGAGGATATGAATTATTCTGCCAATATGGTGGGGGATAAGGGAAGTTTGGCCAACCAAATTGGGTCATCCAAGGATTCGGAGTAGGAAACATTTGAGGTGACCAATTCGAAAACGGGGGCTGAGACTGGGTTTGCCACATATTTTGTTGCTGAGCATTGAACTGCGGGGGTTGACAAGAAGAGGAGGGGTCTGAAAACATACCAGATTGCCTAGGCTACCATTGACGACGCTGGTTAATAAAATATGCTGATTCTGGCTCCTCTTCTGCTTCTTTGTATACTGCCTTCAAACCAGGGAGTGAGGGGCAGCTTTCAGTCAGGTGGTCCTTGGTACAGATAGCACATATTTGGACTGTATCCAGCGGGCATTCCTTGTGGCTATGTTTCTTCCTGCATCGAGGGCAGAAAACCGCTAGATTCTGTTCCGCCTCTGCTTGCTTCTGTTTAGCCTGCACAATATCAAGCTATGTAGTTAATGTCCCCAGGATATCAGTTTTAAAATTTTCTAGCAAATTTCCAAGTTCCACTCGTGTTACTCCCTCTGTTGATGTTCTGTTATCTCTGGTAAAGCGATCATATTCTGCTGGCTTTATCCTCGTGCTGCCTCTTGAGCTCCTGATACACAGATCAATGATATCAGCAAAATTTTCCTGATAAATGTCTCCTTTCCCCATAATATTCAACGTTTCAATCCATTGTTCTTTCATACTTCTAATTAGTGCGGTTTTCAACACGTTATCAGGGAGAGGTAACGACGCATAGGGAGATCTTTGCAAGTTATATTGGAAACGTTCCACATATTCTTTTAGAGTTTCGTTTGGTCTGGCTGACATTTGAAAGATTTCATCTTTTAGTTCTCTTGACCTACAGTAATCCTGATATTTCTTTAAAAAGGCTTCTTTCATTTGATCCCAATTGTTAATAATCCCACCACCTAAGCCCATAAACCATCTTAAAGCAGCCCCTTTTAATGTGGAGGGGAACAATTTTAATTTTTGGGGATCGGTGGTGTAATCGTATCCTCTACATAATACATCAAATTCGAACAAGAATGCATCCGGATCTTCTGATGTAAGGCCATGAAATGTGGGGATATGCTGGAGAGGGATAGCTTTCATGGGCGCATTTGCTGCAGAATCTACTATAGGATATTACAGTGTGGAGGTCTGGGCGTTTGGCTGATTCTGCGCCATGGGATCGAATATATGCCAGTAATCTTCAGGAATTTCCAAGAGAGTGTTCCTTGGTTGAGAAGGGGTAGTCTTAACAGGGATTGTTTTGACAACACTCCCTTTATCAGGGATGATGATGGTCCCAACTATCTGAGGTGAATGAATTCCTTCAACGAGGATTTTTGCAGCGCTTCCTTTATCCGGGGTATTTAAAGGCTGGTTTGGTTCAATAGGAGATCTAGGTTCCCCGATTTCCCCTGTTTCTCCTCCTCCTTCGCAAAGGTTACTAAGATTCCCTTCGTGCAATAGTCCAGGAGTCAAATTTTCAATTTCTTGAAAGTCCTGCTCCTCTGTTTGACTGTGCACTTCAGCAAAGGCTTCAGATGGTGATCCCGAGGCCTGAAGGGAACTAGTAGGCTGTTTAGAAGTGATTTTCCTATAACCTACTGATGGCTGAGAGTCGGCTTTCTTATAGATTTCGTCTATGAAGGTCGTTCGTCCAAGGGTCACCGGCCCCTTGGCTTTGGGTGGAGGCTTTTGATCTTTCTCTGGCTTTTTCTGCTTAGTCATGCACTCCAATTAAACTGCTAAATCCTATTTAACCAATCAATTCTGCTAGGAAAGCGGACGGTGGAGCAGGGCTTTTACATGCTCCGTACGCAGGTTCTTACCTTCTGTTTTTAAAATCCAACTCTCCCCTAGCAGATTTGCACACTACCCTGTTTAAAAGACAAATGGCTATACCCTTTCCCCAGCAACGGCGCCAAAATGTAGAGCTGTAACAAGGGCCTTTTTCACCTCTAGTTATCTCACATTACAAGTCAATCCGGGAGCGTTTTGTTATTGTAAAGGGTATCTCAATTTGAGGCTATTTGTCAGAGTAATGCGTAGTAGTATAGGTCTAAGAAATACAAGAGTAAATGGATGCTAAGCTATCGCTAAATTACTTTTGCACAAAGAAATCACACGCGGCAAGTTTACCAGTCAAGGGTACGGAAATAATAACCCATCCCTCTAGAAACTGATGAAGGAAAAGGAATTAGAGTATGGATCATGGATCTGGGAGCATAATAGCGTCTGCTGTGTCTCACGACAGCCTTGATCCTCCTCCCACGCCAAACCAATAAATGCAAGTAAAAAGGAACAGCAAGAAAGCAGAATGGAACGGCAATTCAGAAATGGAACAACAGTAAAGAAACTAAATCTCGCGAGTTCAACACTCTCAATTCTTGGCATCAACTTACATACAAAGAAAGAGAAATCGTTTGTACAAGTAGACAACTTAATCAAATGGAACAGCAAACCACCATAAACAGGAAACGTCAATCATATACAAAAGTAGACAGCTGAATCAAATAAACAGGAAACGTCAATCATATGTACACATAATCTGAAATGATCACCAGTAGTCCACACACAACGTTAATTCCATCTTCTTATGATCGTCACTCCAACCATATGTCGCTAAAACATTCCACTTATAAATTCTGTAACAGAAGTGAACAACTCAGAACAATGTTATGTGATCAATTCTGGAAATATGATGTAAACTTGTTACAAAGATTTACAAAAGGAAAAACTACTGATGAACGAGTATGGAACAACATGTAAGTATATCAGATTATTAAGAACAATAAACAAACCACACAAAGCCAAACTGTAATGATACAATCAGCCAGTGTCCGTTGGAGCCGGGCCCTTAGCTTCCAATGGCACACCGCCGTAACTTACTTCAGATGCAGGGAGAAAGTAACACCAAATAAATTATATTAACGCATCAATGATAGTACAGCAAAACTAAGTCTCAAAGAGACTCGATAGTCTGAGTTTAACCAACTGTGAAGTCTGTAAACATAAAGTAAAGATACAAGATAATCAAAAGTCCCTGAAGTCTTCGATGCTGCCCCTTTTTATACAAGTAATGGCGGAGTTAACTAAACAACAAAATAATCGAAAGTAACGATCCCTCAGGATCAAAGATCCTGAGGGATCTGTTAAACTGTTAACTCCTTTCTTTTCTCTGCCTAGCCTTCCGAACTAACAGTCCTTCATCTCGTCCCGAATTGATCTGCCTTGATTTACTCGCCCTGGTCTGGATTTTATTTGGTTTTGGAGGGACAGCCGTTATCTCCTCATGGAACTCTCGTTTTGCACCGCGCCTTCCTACTTTTGTCTTTTCCTGCATAGAGAAGATAACTATTAGTGATTGGGTCATTCGTGCTCATTCTCATTACATTCTCCTTATTTTATAACAAAGAAAAGGTTACAACTATTGCTTAAAACACACTAAGTTATTCGTTAAAACATACCTTTCCAATGCTCTACACCATGTAAAGTCCTTTTATTAATAGAAAAATTTTGTACCGAATTACCCAAAAAAAGAAAAAAGAAAAAAGATACTTAGTATAAGAAAGGAAAACTTGTGTGATTTCATACATCCAACATTTTGGATTTCAAGATACAGATTCCTTCATGGGTGATGGAAATGACAAGATTATGATAAGAGAGACAACGAATTGGTGTTTTATAAAATTTATGTATAAGAAGCAAATATTCGAGAGAGCGAGACTAACCCACCATCAAACATTTTCCTTTCATGGATCAATTCAATTAGGTTAGCTCCTTCGTTGGTCCTCCACGAATCGTTTAGATTCAACCTTTCATCCTTGTTTAGAGAGCTCGTATGCTAACTTCTCTAATTTAATTCTTCTATTTGTAGAATGGTCTTTTGTGGAAATCAAATTGCCTCTTTAATGCAAATACTCGTGAGTCTCTTACAAAGGTATATGTATATATTATTGTGTTATATATATATGTTTCCTAGAAAATATTTGTTTCTTTAATTCAAGTTTGTAAATATCTTACAAAGGTATATTTAGTCATTTGGTTATAATATATGTATATATTATTGTTTTATATATATTTTTTATAGAAAATATTTGTTTCTTTAATTCAAGTTTGTAAATATCTTACAGAGGTATATTTAGTTATTTGGTTATAAGATAGGTATATATTATTGTTTTATATATATGTTTCTTAGAAAATATTTGTTTCTTTAATTTAAGTTTGTAAATATTTTATTAGTTATTTTATGGTGACTATTTAAAAAAAAATGTTTTAATATATTTGTTTTTTTAATTCAGCCTAACGGGGTAGGCGAGTTGGTAATCACAATACGGTGAAGTTCGTTAGAAAGGTAGGCTCTGCATTGAAGGTCATGAGTTCAAATCCCCCGGACTAATCTGGAGCTTGTGGAGAGGGGCGGGCGCATGCTCCCAGTGGTTATATAGATAGCAGTCAGAATCGACCCAGTATAACGTGAGTCGCAAGGCTGCCCCTGTTGCCGATTCCACTATATAAAATAAATAAATAAAAATAAAATAAAATATTTGTTTCTTTAATTCAGTTTGTAAATATTTTTGTTAATTATTTTATTGTAATTATTGTTTCTTTAATTCAGTTTGTAAATATTTTTATTAATTATTTTATGGTAATTATTTTTAAAAAAGTTGTTTTAATATAATCTAGTTATTCCACTAAATTATCTATATCATAGAAATATTATTAACATTATTAGAGGCGTACAAATAATCTCAACCTTTTTCTTTGGATGATAGTGTCAATTGGTATGTATCCATGTGATATTTTTTCCCTATCCCACTTAACATCATCTTTTTGGTTGAGAAGTATGCCTATAAATTATAATTTCTTATGTCCCTTCATTTCTATGATGAATTTTATATGCTCGAGGAGGTTGTTTAAATGTGCAAGGTAATTATCAAGCCACTTATTCCCATTTTTCCACCCTGTAAAGATATTATACACAAATATTTTTCATACTTTAACTTTGAGTGGATAAGATTTAATGGTAATTGCTTCAAATTACTCCATATATATGTATGTTTGTTGCAAGTGATGTACCAGGAATCCATAGACATTGTTTGTTTGCTCATATATTCTCTCTTTGAAATTAAAATATGTCGATTTAAGATAAGTCTTCACTAGGTTTTCATTATTGATGTTAATGATGTTTTATTGCACGGAGAGTACTAAATGTTTTATAGTTTAATATGGAGAAGAGGTTGTTTTTTTTTTTTTTTTTTTTCCGAAGGTGGTAAAACCTATCAACTCAGGTGTCAAACCAACAGTGAGGACAGCCATCTCTGGCTGCTATCCGCGAATGCTGGGTTTGACTCATCACTGTTAAATAGGAAAACCACGCCACCTGGCATAACCCTGCTGGTGGTCCGTAATCGGGAGCAGGCTCTCACTCCTGCCAGATGCCTCTGGGTCTTGGGCCGTTAACCTGTTTCCTTACGTCCGAGGAAGACGAGCTCTTAGCCAAGCAGAAGCAGTTTTACGGCATACTCCAGGCCGAGAGAAGAGGTTGTTACTAATGTTATAGAATAATATAAATAAATAATTATATATTTATATATAAAATAAAAATATTTAGAAATTATATCATTATAAATTTATTTAATTTTATATTAAATTTATCAGAGGATAAAATTTTTAATTTTATATGGTGTAATTTTTTATTATTATTTAATATAAAACAATTAATATATAATATAGAAATTTTCATGAAGATAGAATAGACGATGATAGGGTATTCTATTAAGGCACTCTGTAGTAAAAATGTCACTTGTTCGAAACTCTGTGGGTAAAAATCTAACTATGCTAAGAACTGGTGTGTCCTAGGCTAGGTGCAATTCTTGGGTGATTTTGATAGTGTAGATGCCCATAAGTCGCAGTTACTCAAGCAACAGGTTAGGCATCCCAATCATCTCAAAACTCACATTACCTAACAAACAAACAAAAAATCATAATATAAAATTAAACGATCAAAACAATTATGCCTTAAAAATATTGATTCTTCTTAATATATAATAAATTCAACGGGCCTAGAATATGCCCTAGAACTACTTTTGCTTGGCTAAGAACTCGTCTTCCTCAGACATAAGGAAATAGGTTAATGACCTAAGACCCAGAGGCATCTGGCAAGAGTGAAATCTTGCCCCTTTACGGACCACCAACGAGTTATTCCAAGTAACGTGGTTTTCCTTGATTAATGATGATGAGTCAGTCTGCATTCGCGGTTAGCACCCAAAAATAATTATCCTCACTGCTAATTTGACAACTAAATTATAATAAACTTTCCCACCTATAAAAAAATAATAATAAATTAAAATTTAAAATAAATTTACACTAATTCACATCATTCAACAAAATCTTAACATATAACAATACTATATCAAAATTAACCAAAATATTATCCTAGTCCACATATTAAATTTTTAAGAAATTCAAATAAAAGATAAAAAATTACTTCCTAAAAAGTGTTCCGTACCCAAGTAAGCAATTTTTTAAACAATAAACCTAACAATATGTTAATGATAGTATGAGAGGTACACCATCCTTATAGATCTGATATTCTCAAGCGTTATTAAACGACAAATTTGTATTTTATTCGTTGGGCCCTTCTCGATGTTTTTATATGTACATTTTTTTGTTAGGTGTTCTATCATCTTATTGGGGTAGGCTTCTTCATTTAGCATTATCATATACATTCCCTCTAAATGCCTTTTAGTATTATTTTCTCTTTGGCGTTTTTCAAATTTATTAATGCCTTTTAGTATTATTTTCTCTTTGGCGTTTTTCAAATTTATTAATGCCCCTACTTTCCTCATCGTTCAAGTTGGTTTGGATCTTCTAAATGCTATCGCACATTCCTTATCTTTTCAACATTATCCAATGGTAGAGATTAACAAAAGATTTAATGCTATGGACCATAATATGCACTGGAATTCTATTGGAAACCACGCAAAAATCATGCTTTTTTTTTATAGTAAACTTTAATGGGAGTGTCCAAGAGATGTGACAAATTCACAACATTTTTTTTCCTTTTGGTGGCCACTCCATGTAGAGTAAGTTGATCTTTGAGTGCTAAGGTGGCATCCAATATCATGTTTCTATTTATTTCACATCTAATCAGAATAGAGAGGAGTATAGAGAAAACGATTTTGTTTCTCATTTTGGATCAGAGGCATACACCGAGTAAAGGCATGCATGGCACCATTGTGACCCCAAGGCTTGAAAAAGACCGGACCATTAATAGTTATTTCTTTTACTAGAGGCATACACCGAGTAAAGGCATGCATGGCACCATTGTGACCCCAAGGCTTGAAAAAGACCGGATCATTAATAGTTATTTATTTTACATTAAGATATTTAGTGGGGTGGGATTCATCATTTTTTTTAGGAATAGGTTTAATTAATAAATTTATTATCAGATGATGATTAACTTTCATTCAGATGTTACCAAAAGAAATTCACAGAAGTCATCGAAATAGATAAATACACCGATAATTTTAACCGCGATGATGGTTGGAAGATTAGTGATATTTAGATTCCTATTTTAATCTCTGATTCTACCTTTTCCTAGATTACTCCCTACCCTCTCTTCACTTGACTTGGCCTCCATGGTCTTCCTTGTTAATATACCGACCCTAGATTCATTATAGCATTTCAATTAAAAAAATCAAATATATAATATTCAAAAATAAATAAATAAAGAAATTATTCATAATTTCCATTTCTATACATTTTAACCTTTAAAATAAATTTAATAACTCAATTCGATTCTATGATTATGATTATGAATCTCTATAAATCAATTTATTATAATTCATGATAATACAATAAAGTTTAATTTAAAACAAATTAAACAACTAATAATTTTACTCATTATAATCTTTAAGTTCATTCTTGAGATTAAAAATAAAAATTAGTTCATTATGCATAATAATAAATTAATTTATAATCATTATTAGTTATTAGTTATTATTAATTTTTCATTTAATCATTTAACTATAACTATAAATAAAAATGAAAACAATAATTCATACAACATATAACCTTATTATAATGTACATAATTATATTCATCTTCATGATATAATTATTAAGATTAATTAATTTTACAAAAAAATTAGTGAATTTATTAATTAATAATCACTTTCAATCATTAATTAGGTAACCAAAATACATTTATAAAAAATTTAATATTCTTAATAGTAGACTAGCCATTAAATTAATAATTAATAATTAAAACCAAAATAACTATTAATGGATTTATATGGGTAGTTGGAGAATAGCGGATGAAGACCAGGGAGAGATCCGTGTGTCGGATCTGCCACCATATTCATAGTGTGTTTACACCACGGTCCCTTCAGGCTTATTACACAGTCTGATTTTGTTTACAACAACTATTATGTGGTTTTATTTTTTTGTCACTGTTTTTACAAACTGTCTTCAGACGTTGGTTGACTTATGCTCTACTTCTTGTTTGGGTTGTTTTCCTCGATGAGGAGACTTCGGAAGTGGATGCATTGTTTTTATCCTCTCACAGAGATGTTCAGACTATGTTTTAAAACTGTTATATACTATCTATTTTGAGCTGGAAACTGAGGCCGTTTTCCTCGATATGAGGAGGTCCATGTTTTCAGATCAGTGCTCTTTTTTCTCTCATGGTTTTGGACAGGGCTGGTATAATCCTGTGGGGCTCTATGATTTTCAAATCATACAGCAAACTGAATGCCTCAGCATATACTATGTAACTTTTTATTTGGGTATAAAAAGTTTGATTTTTTCTTTGGAAAAAAAATTATTAATGGATTTAACAATAATAAACTTAAAATATAATAAATAAATTACAACTAAATTGAATTATAACATTATCATACCTGTTGGCTGTTATTCATTCCCATCCCCACCCTAGCCCTATTTATTACCCTATTGGGTTCTAACTTATTCTCTCATGGATCTAATCCTGATGATGAAACATGAAGCTTGGTTCGAAACGTCGATTACAACAAAGATGAATGCGATGACTCCGGAAGATAATACCACACAGAATATAGATCACAAAAGCCTCACATCAATAAGATTGAATATAATTTATTATATTTTATGAAAGTATGTGATTATTGGGAATTCTTTAAAATTTTATTTTAATATTTCAATAAGATCTCTATTACTTAAAAGGTCAACAAGATTATTAGTGTAGAAAATATTTTGAACCATAAATGTTATTTCTTTTTACTTTAAGGTATTTAGCGTGGTGGATTCACTTTTTTTTCATGAATAGATTTAATTAATGGATCTATCATCACATGTTACTATATGGATGATGATTAACTTTCATTAAAACTGAATATAGTTTATCATATATTAAAAAAGTAAGAGATTATTCGAAAATCTTTAAAATTTTATTTCAATATTTCAAAAGCATTAAGAAGAAAAATGTTCTAAGATCTCCATAACTTAAAAGGTCAAGAAGATTGATAGTGTGACAAATACTTTGAAATTTAGATCTAATATGAGTATATGTTGGATAGTCTAAGAGAGAGTTTTTCTTTTTCAACATTCTTAGATCTCCATAACTTAAAAGGTCAAGAAGATTGATATTGTGACAAATACTTTGAAATTTAGATCTAATATGAGTATATGTTGGATAGTCTAAGATAAATAGTTTTTCTTTTTCAACGTTCTTAGCATCACAAAGGTGACAAACTCTTTCATCCCATGGTGTTTGGGAATTGACCAACACTCACTTTCATTTTGGAGCTCATAAAAGTTTGTTTTTATTTTAACAATGCTTACTTTCTTATTTACACTAGTGAAGATATAAAGATGCTTTTGACTTTCAAGATTTGAGTTGGTCATCTCCTTATAATATATTAAGTTGGTTTTTCCATATAACTCTTTATCACCCCACAATTTCCTTCAATTTTAATGTAATAATATTTTTAATATTATGATTATTTTGCAAAATGATATCCTCATTTATCCCCTAATGGTCTAGTTAAGACTGAGCATCCTTATGCAATTCTGTTTAAGTTGAAGGTGGTTTTGGTTAAAATTAGAAGCAATTTTTGGAAGTCTCTTGTGTTCTATGTTTAATCTTTTCTTATACATAAGATACCTAGTCATGACCAAGTTTTCAGTGGGAAAATGCTTGCTTTGATGAGGATGACAAGATAGGGTGTATTTCCTTTAATCTTGAGATTATAGTTTATAATTTACTTTTGGATTTGTAACTATATATTTTTCGCACCCATATAAAATAACAAGGGTGATGAGAGTTTTAAAGACACATTTTTATTTTTTACTTTTTAATTTTTTAAATAATATATCCAAACATCTATTGACTTACAATTGTTTTTAATTCCATATAAAGGTTTTCATCTTCCATTTATCCTTTTCTCAATGTCATAATTTATTTTTCTTGATACAATCTCAAGATGTGTACCTAAAGTTCAGTCATTTAAAATAACACACTCACAACACTTTGTGTAAAGTCAATGGTTTCCATCTAAAATGATTCATTGGTAATACATGAGGTGACAAATTTTAACACATATTAGATTCTTTTCCATTTTGGACCATTAATCTATTTCCTTACATGTGAGGGAAATGAGTTCTTAAACCATTAGTCCATACTTTATAATGAAGAAATTATTTCAACCTACATGGCATCCCCAAGAAAATCAATATCCCTTAACGCCATTGTTAAAACTATCACAATAAAATTATATGTTTTTTTAAATAATAGGAAATCTTAATCTCGGCCATGGGACATAGAAAATAAGGTGATGGGGTATACTGTTAAGTCAATTTTTTATGTGAAGGTCACCGGTTCGAAACTCCGTGAGAAAAAAATCTAGTCATGTTAAGGGTTGGTGTGGCCTAGACCGAGTGTGATCCTTAAGTGATTTTGATGACTTAGATATTATTGGGTCGCGGTTTCTCAAGCAACATATTAAGCCTAATATAATCTTTGATAAACTCGGACCACTTAATAAACAAAAAAACATATAATCTTGATCTCATAAACAAAACCAAATATTACTTCTTATTATTTTAATTTTAATTTTATTTTTAAAAAATGACAATATAAAAATTGATATATATATATATATAATTTTTTATTTTTACAAATTTAAATTATTTTATAGAATTGAATATTTAAAATATAAACTTAAATTAAATGATAGGTCTGAACTTGAGAAGTGTACTTTTATGATATATTTTCCTGTTATTTGTTCATTAGTAGTTTTTCCACTTTTATAAACATTTTGATTATAGAAAATTGTTAAATTATTGTTAAACATGAGAATATATGGTTTGAAATTAACACTAACTTTCAATTCCTATCCTATCTTAATATGATTATCTGAATCAATTTGAAATGACTATTACTTATAATTTTGAAATAAGTAGCCCTGATTGTGATTGTGACTATAATATTGATATAGTTGAGCTTTCATGCGGTATCGTTTCTTTTTTTCAATCAACATTAACAATAAAGAAAATGATGTATATCAATAATCTACTCCCAGCCTTGTCAAACATTAGAAGTGGAATCGATATCTCATCCGCTTGTTATTTGGGTCAATAACCCTTCGTCGCTTAAAGCGAGACATTTTATACATCAAAAACGAAAATAATTATCATTGATTGAGAAAAAGAAACCGAAAAATCCAAAGGCAAATATTCAAATCCCTTAAAAGAAATACAATAGCAATTAATTGAAGTTATTAAATTTATCATATGAAAATTAGTTATTTAAATTAATAAAAAATTATAATTGAGTAAGTTTCGGTATATTTTAAAAAATTTAATCGTGGTGGTGGTGGTGGTGGTGGTGGTGGTGGTGGTGGTGGGACTAAATTGATCTATTGGACCTATGATTTTCTTAGTTTCTAATTGTCTGGCTCCTCGTCTTTCTTGGCGAGATTGGTGTTGTAGCTTTCTTTTTCTTCTCTACGGTTTTTCAACTTTCTTTATCTTGCATCTCCTTCATCTCTTCTAGTTCTTGGGACATTGGTGTCTTAGCTTCGCGATCTATTGTGTTCGTCTTTTTGAAGATAGTTGGAGAAGAAGTTCGGTCTAGGAGATTTGCTTTGCTATTAAATGAAGATTTATTTTGTGCAATATTCGAATCTTCATAACTGTTGATGTTTGAGGGGTTGTCGAGTTCACTCTTTTGTTGTTGGGCGGGGCTTTCCCCCTACTTGTCTTGAGAGTTGTTTATTTCTTATTCGATTTCTTGTGATTCAGAGTTTTCTCGAGAGTGTTCTTCTTTGCTGACAGTGTAGTGTTCTTTTTGTGCTCCTTCCCACCATGTAGATCTGTGGTGATTTTTTCTAGCAGAATTTTTCTCGGAGGCTTTTGGGCAATTTTTGGCTAGGTGGTCTGTCTCAAAGCAAGATCGACATCTAAAGAGGACACTTTCATAATCGATTTTCTGATTCCACACATAGTCTTTACTTGTTAGGTGTATTTCGGCTGGGAATCCGGAGCTGAAGTCCATTTCCACACAGATGCGTGCATAGGTGGTTCTAGCATATTCCTCTGTTTCTGGGCACCTGCAGTAAAACTTCCCAATTGCATTTCCAATGGCTTTTAGCGAAGAGAAATTCCAGAGATGCAAGGGTAGGTTTGGCAATCTCACCCAAACTGGTGCTGAGGTTATGAATGTTGTTGAGGGATCGAATGATGGGTTCCATGGCCTCATGAATAGCCTTGATTTTTCCCAAAACCAAGGGTCGGAATCTAGAATACATTGTTTGCTTTCAGGGTTTTCAAAATCTACTATAAAGAAACCCCTAGCACAGGGGTATATATTAATTGCATCAGGAATTAAAGGCTTCCATACCTTCGAGATCCAACTGTGGAGCGTTGTCAGCCGCAGCCAAAAACCATTGAATTGGCAGATTAGGGCACTTTTAGATAACTTCAAAGCCTCATCGAGTGAGACCTAGACCACCTGGACAATGGGAGCTGGGGCTTCGCTGACAAAATGGGCAGGAGCTTGCCCCCTAGAGGCAAACGGAACTGAGCCAACAGCAATTTTCGCGAAGCTGGGAGCCATCTGGAGAAAAGGCCCAATCGATGAAGAGTCGCAGATCTAACCGCAGAAGGCCCAAGATCTAGTCGTAGATCTAGCTGCAGAAGAGCCACAGATCGCAGAAGGCCCAAGATGTAGCCGAAGATCTAGCCGCAGATGAGAAGAGCGGGCAAAAGAGCCGCAGATTAGAAGTGTTGCAGATGAAGTGTCACAGAACCTTTATTCCCAAACCTTTACGACAGATGAAGTAAATAATAAACCCATTCAAATTTTGATCTAATCGCAGAAAGCCCAAGATCTAGCCGCAGAAGAGGCTCGCAGATCAGAATTAAAATCTAGCGGGCAGAAGAGCCGCAGATCTATATAAGCGTAAGTTAGATGTCCATATAAGCGTATGCACAAACAAATTTCTTATTATATTTAAAAAAAAATTATATATTATTTTAATATTTAATTAAACTATAACTTTAAATAAAATTATTATTCAAAAATTTATAATTATACAATTTTAATTATTTATATTATCTTAATTCTGGATTTATTAAGTATTGCGAGGAGTTAAATTTCTTAAGGTGTAAATCTCTTTTAAAATTAAAAAAAATGATACCTTTGACACTGATAAATCTTTAATTAAAATAAATATAAATTAGATTATTTCTTCTTATATATACCATTAAAAAAAAAAATTCAAAGATCACCTTTTTTAAATTAATTATTTTATTTTAATTTTATTGATGATGATGATGCTGGTGGTTAACGTCCACTCCATTGAGACCAAACTTTGGTGTATCAGACCTAAAGAAACAAATTATTTAGTTTGATTTAAGATTTTATTTCTATGCTCAAAAAGCTTGTAGAGAAGCCTCTCGAGCTCACTATAATTTTGACAACTTAAGAGGCTAGGAAGGTCAGTATTGCAACAAAGATTTTGAAACTAAGATCTAATGTGGTTGCACGCACGACACTCTAAGAGGAAGTGATTTTCATCCTCGATGTTCGTATTCTCAGAGAGATGGCAGAACCTTTCCATCCATGGTGTTTTAGGAACTGCCCAACGACACGTTTCACTATGGAGTTCATGAGAGTTCATTCTAATTTTGGCTATATTAATTTTCTTCTTTGAGCTAGTTAAAACAGAGAGATATTTTTGATCTTCTAGGGTGGGGTTGATGACCTCCTTATAATATCTTAATTTTCTTTTAGCTGCTAAATCTTTCTCACACCACATTTTTTCTTTGAACTTAGAAGTAACAATATTTTTAATGTTATTAATGTTTTGCAATGCAACATTCTTGTCGATCTCCCAATGGTTTAACCGGGCCCTTGCGTCTTTATACCAACCTCGTTTGAGCCTTAGGTGGTTTTGGCTGGAATTTAAAGCTAGCTTAGGAAGTTTATGGTCTCCTATGTTATTGAGTTTGTGCTTGTAAAACAGAAGTCTAGTCATAGCTAGGCTCTCGATAGGGGAAATAGCCACTTCTATAAGGAGAATAAGATTGGGTGTGTTGCTTTTAATTTTGAGGTTATACGTTATAAACGCTTCTGGATTTGCTCAATCTTTTTCCAAAATTTTCTAGAAATATAAATTTTAATATAATTTAATAACATAACCAAACACAATATAATAAAACAAAACATTACAACATCTTTTCTATATTAAACTAAAAATACTTCTCAAAAAATAATTTAATAAAATTCTAATTTAAATTACCAATCACTCACGCCGACGGTCATGTAGTTATAATTCTTTATATGCTCACGGGACTTATTTCCATTTCTTAAGTATATTCTTTTCTATCTCGTGTAAATCTTTATGTTTGTGGGCCCAAAATTTCGTGTATCTTCCGTGCCTTTTAGCCATAGTGGAACTACATCGCCTCCCTCATCGAAGGAATGGTTAATTATATATAAAATATCATTATAATATATGCAGTTAGGAATTATGGAGAATATGTTATATGTTTTTTTTATTTTTTATTTATATTTAAATTTTATTTATAATAGTTTTTTTCTTCTTATTGATTTTAATTTATAAAGTATTTGATAATAAGACTAGTTGTTTTAATTATTTAGTTTTATGTAAATAAATTAGGATGAATAAAAAATTAATATTTTTATTTTCACTTATGTTTCTAAATGTTTTAAAATTCGAAAGATTAACCAAATTTGTGATTGTAATTATCATTATTTGGGATATTTAACAAGTTCTATGCCAATTCCAATCCCCTTAATAAGATGTATTCCTTTTTATTAACAAATTTATTACAAATACTATATAGAAATACGGGAAAACATCCCTCGAAAAAAGTTTTAAAACAGTTTAATTATTTATTAACAAAGTTATTAAATATTTAACTAATTTTATAATAAAAATATCTCATTACAATATATATAAATAAAAATTACACATAAATATTAAAAAATAAAACTATTACATTTTCTCATAAAAACATTTAAATTGAAAATAATAAATTTAATTAAATATCAAAATTTAAAATAGAAAATAATTGTTATTTTTTAAAAAAGGAGTGGTTTTTAGTGTGAGTTTTTGGATTTTTTGGTGCTGGAATTTAGAGGAAAAACTTAAGGTGAAATCTTAGTTAGTGTTATTTAAACTAGTTTTTTGACTCTATATATATATGGATTCAACACCCTCAAAAACCCCTCTGCACTTGAATCGTGTAAGGGTTACCCATACTTATAATTTCAATAAATTCTTGTGGGATTTTAGAGAAATTAGACGAGAAAAACTCATTGAAAAAACTTCTAAAATGTTTCACTAAAAACAACTCGAAAAAAATAGTTAATATAATTTATAGGATAGAAATGATCTATTCTCTTCCTTCCCTCGAATTCAAATCTCATGCTATAATATTTTTATTTGTAACAAAATTATCTACTTAATTCCTCACACTAACCCAAAAAAAAAAATATTGTTCAATATAGCTAATACCAAATTTTATAATAAATCACCTAAAAACATAATTACTTCCTAAATCTAAGTTCCATCCCTCCCTTTAAAAGAACAGTTACTTCCTAAATCAAAGTTCCATCCATCCCTTGATGACGTGGAATATAGTTGAGTAGATGTCAAAGATTTTTTTATGGGAAACTCAAGTGGTAATGTACGATTCTCACGCAGTACGTTGTTTTGTTAATATATATTTTAAAACCATAATCATGAAAAGTTTAAAAGTTGAATGATTTAAGATTTAAAGCATGCTGTGGTAACTAGTGGACTGTTACTTTAAAAAAAAATTAATGTCTCCAATCAACAAAAGTCAAGGGAAGGGATTCATTGTGTGGAATCTCGGAGGTCGGTCACCCGTAAATTGTAAAAGCCTCATCCGTCTTCAAAAGGGAAACATGACGGCCATCAACCCTTCCACGTGTCTTATTCTATCAAACTTTTTCATAGTCCTTCCACGTGTTTTATTCATTGAACTTTCATTATTTTTATTTTTAAATTTCATATTTTTCCTTAGAATATTAAAATACCGACAACTTTGCAAGCCAAAAAGTCAAGTGATCATGTTCTAGAGGCTTAATACGTGAGAAGAACGTTAGGTCCATTGCATGGAACAAATGTGGGAATTTGAAATTTGTAGAGCTTTGCAATAGTTTAGAGGCACAATTTTCTTCCTATATTTATATTGAGGGGTTGTTTGTTGCACCTAATGTTGAATATTGACTTTTTCTCTTGGAGATTAAGATGAAGGTGATTGAAGGTTATGTGGTTTGCAACTAATTTATTTATTTATTTATTTTTTAAAGTTATTGGGTTCGGCTATATAAGAGATACTTTTAAGTATATGGGTTATGAGCATGTTTTTAATCATGAAATTGTTCCTTAAAATGAAATATTTAGTGCAAAAGTAAGTTACAAGTTAATTTCATGTTGCCTAAGTCCAAGAAGATTCTCCTCAATCAAGATACCACTTCAAGGTTGAACCCCAATGGAATGTGACCTAAACTAACAATTTCAAAGGCACATTTGTTATAGATGGAGCCGTACAATATAAGATAGAACCTTCGGATTGAATATTTTGTCCATAGGTAGGATACACTCCCAATTATATGTGTTAGTGCATGAAGGAAGGGTCTCCTCATCTAAGACATGATCTAGATCCAAAATCTAAGTGTGTGGCCATCAAAGGGGCTACTTTTAAGGTACGTGGCCCATGAATAGGGACCTAGACCATAAGATAGGTCCTCTAAATAATGAATATGGTCCAATAATGGGATGTAAACTAGATTTTGAGGTTTTGTGCACCAGGAATGGGTCTTGTCATTGCAGTATATGTAGAGGGGTTATATGGCATACCTAGAGAGGTACTGAAAGGAAATAATAATAATTAGGTGGTTTATGTATTGTTATGGCTCGAGGTTATTTCTACTAAATAAGGCCCACATATTAGTGTGATGGAAATAAGTGTAAGAAGGCTTACTAGAAGGTTTCATCCACTAGAAAGATAGGCTTATGTAGAATGTTCTTATCAGGCAAAACATAATATATAAAGAAGAAAAAAAATATAATGGGGTATGGTGAGTGTACTATAATTGTGTCAAGCAAATTATTTCCTTCCTTAAGGAATAATATATGGTGTTACCCTACTTCAACGATTTTCTCTATATTATTGTGTTAATTCTTGTGTATGAATGATTTGGTTTCTTGTTGAAGTTAAGGTTTTCTCCTCTATATTATGTTTTCAAATATTATAGCTACAAAATATGATATATTGGGCCCTAAATGAGCCACTTCTAGGTAACATGGACTATTCATAAGGTCTTATACCACAACATAGGGGCTTGGAAGGAAATCTTTGGCATAGGAGCATGACATATGCTTAATTGGTTTAACGCACTAGAGAAGAGTTTTATTTCCCAATACATACTTTGGATTCAAACTCTAAGGGCTTAAACATTGTACCCTACTTCAAGGACATGATGTGTTGTAGTAAGCTTAATACATTTATATTACATTTATTGTATTAACCTAAAGGAAGCTAATTTATACTCATTATAACATTTTGGGTGTAGCCCTTCATGCGAACAATAAATATAATAAATTTTATTAGGTTTATTACACGTGAGATCAAAACTAAGGTCTTACATCCTACATGTTTCTTTTAGGGTCAATTGTTTATGGACAATAACTTGCACCATAATACATGCAATCTAGCAATGATATTTGACCCATGAGTGGATGTGAGCCTAAGGGCCAAGGTTTTACATAAGAAGGAAATGTTTGCTAGCCTAATATATTGTTCAAGGACAAAACTAAGGGGATTTTGCCCAAAATGTTGATTTTATGGGTTAAAGACCATCCACAAAGGCCTTGGAGAATGACACATGCCTTTGGAAAGAAATAATACTGTCACTAACATACAATATAGGTTTTAAGCTTTCAACCATGAAGGATGTGCCTCTTAGGCTAGGATAAGTTGAAAAGTTAAAAGCTAGGGTGTAGCACCTAATTGTTTTTTGCCATATCTAGTTGGTCATGCATAGGGCCTTTGTTGAGTCATCAAATCGTCACCATTTACACCATTACAAGCATCCATTTTCAGTGATTTTATCATACTTCTTGACCATATATTACCAATCTTATTATTCTTTGTAAAGATACCACGATAATAGTTAAAGTATTTAATTATCATTATTTTCCTTTATTTTAAATGAATTTGAAAGGATTATTATTAGTTTAGTATTTATGGTTTCCCTAGCTTAGTTCTTGTAGCTTCTATGTAGGCTTCAGGTTTATCAAGTGTCACTCTAGTTACTGAAAGCACATGACATTCCAACTACCAGAAGCACAACACAATCTGACCACTAAAAGTGCAGAATGGTTGAGTTACCAGAAGTCACTATTCTAGTAGTTACACAAGTGTTTGTACGCATTTTTAGTTACCAAATTTCCTGTAGGTGATTTCCAATGGAACAATTGTCGATTAAGATATTTCCTTGCCAAGTCAGTGCAAATCAAGACATGGGTTTTGTTCCTAACATCAAAAACATGGTATTGTATTATTCACATTGAACCGAGGTTCACTTCAGAATCCTCTAGGCAGAGATTAACAGTTCAAAGAGTTGGTGTCAGGAAGAATGGATTCATCAACTTCAGGTGTAATTTCTAAGAAAATGGTGCAGAATTTGGAAAATCCAAAACATGGGTCTTTTTCAAGACATCCCCAATTAGGTTACTTGCAATAATTTCCTCCAAAAAGCATGTGTATTAGGTGATATCCATGGTTATTTCAAACAGTAATTTCTGGTTGCGACCATTGACTGACTATGCCTTAATCTAAGCAACCAATTAACATAATAAGATAGATCAAGCTATTCTTAGTTGGTTCTATGTCAAATAAGTCCTATATGACCAATATTTCGCTGAGGATACCAATGAATCAATCCTTTGTAAACTAAATAATGATTTGATAGGCCATTTCTGTGGAAGTGGTTTCAATTTTCCCTAATCTTTTCATGTATAAATATTTCGACAAAAACCAGGATTCAGGAGGCACAAAATAGTTTGAAGGGGAGGTTTTTTAAGGATCATATGGACTTGTACTCTATAATTCTTGGTTTCTTAATGAAATCATTTTTTTGTTGATTAGTTTATGAGTTATTTTCATCTTCCTATAGTGCTACCAGCCAAGAAGGGCGTCTTGTTCTGAGATGCACTCGATAAATTATTAAATTAGATGTTATTTTATTTATTTTATATTAGATTCATTATTTTCACTTTCTGCTCTTGTAATTTCCAGATTCCTGTATTTTCATGTGGAGTGATTTTTAGGGCCTTACAGTGTGAGGATTTGTTAACCCAAAGAACCCAACAAGTGGTTGAAAGGACATAGGGGTCATATGTACAACTCATAAGTGTTTTATTTTAGTCTTTTGTGTGTTTTATTTCGACACTATGTGTTCATTTTCTGCTTGATTGAACTGCAAGGGATTTTGAACCAACTAAACATCTTTATGATGCTAACAAATAACTATGGTAAATCGTTTGAATGCAATATTTTCAATTGTATGGTATGCAAATGATGAATTCATGTTTAATTTAAATCCTTGGAAGTATATTTTTAGCGGTCTGCTTATTTATTTCTAGCACAACCTACAAACCAATTAATTTTTTTCATACATGTGCCAACACCTTGTCAAGCTACGAGCTCCCAATCAATAATTTAATGACTGGAAATTTAAGCAATTAAATTTCCCGAAATTTTTGGAGTCATTGCCATGGAGGTGTCAAGGAAGTAGGTCTTGATTAGTTTTTTTTTGTTGCACAATATAGCTGTGTGTTTTATGCTAGTATATTTTGTTAATTTTTTTTTCTTATGGCTATATCGTTCTTTGCTTTGATAATTGCATTTCTTCATTAACACATTGTTTTCACCCCATAACATCATTACATTATTTAAATTTACATCATTATTCAACAACATATGTAACTATGTAGAAAGAAGAATATCATCATCATCAATGCATCGAACATAAAGGAACGATAAAGGAAAAGCATTCACACATACAGACATCATGATTGGTCGGAGACCAGGGAAAAACCCACTATGGGGAAAACCCTTTCAAATTATTCTTCTTATTAGATTGTCATAGAATGATTTAACAAAATAGAGTACAAGGATCCATATCTTCATCCATACAACTATCCATCAAAAAACAACTACACAATATCCATGAAATGAACCCCACAATGCTTATACTCAAAATTATGATTCTGAAGTCTGTGATGAATTGTCCATGTATGCGGTCAACTACCAAACGCTGCAGTCACTGAACGAAATATTCGAACAACTGGAATTTCATAATTTAGGTCTTGGTCGCATGGAGGAGGAGTCATGTGTGTTATTGGCAAGCTTCCAGTAGCTCTCTGGAGCCTACAAGCGAGTGACTACAGTCCGCAATTGCGATTCTCAAACCCTAGGTGTCGGTCGCACGGAGGATGAGTTATGCATGTGACTAGATGCTTAGGTCACATGGTGAGCTTGGTAGAAAGTGAATTCATTCAAGATCTCTCTTTCATGTGCCTGTGACTGAGGCCCAAAACCCTAAACCAAAAATGCGAGCTTCAGACCTTGCAATTTCATCTTCGAGCGAACCTGTTCCTCCGCGGATGAGCCTTAGACCTTTGTGAGCCAAAAATCAAGATAGAAGAGTGTCTCTTGATGATTTCCAAATGTGGCAGAGATCATGTGTATTTATAGCCTTCCAAGGGTGTCCAATTTTCTTTAGGGTCGACCATATCAAATATGCACATGTGGTATTTTCTTCATAAATACACTTTCCCCTTATCCATATTGAGTGATCTCTAGGTTGATTTTTTGCCTCTCAAAAAGTGGAATTCAATTCAATCATCATATCCATCCAATGAGTTTTTGAAAGTGGAATTTCACCGTAGTTGCATATTTTAACAATCCCTCTCAACAAGGGAGAATTCCACCTGCATCATGTCACTTGTATCCTGTCATCATATCATATCCAATCAAAAGTATATCATCACCATGTATCATAATTGTTCATCTTGATTCATTTCTTACTTATTTCTTCTTATCTCTTGATTTCCCATGGTCATATGTTGAATATTCTTGAATCTAAAATAAGAAGAATTTTGAGATAAGAGGGGAGCTCAATCTACCATCCTCTTTCCATCGGGGAGCCACTACTACCACCCAAAATCTCTGCCAGTAGGGAGCCCAATGTTACCACCCAAGAAACATTAGTGGGGAGCTAAATCTATGACCCACATCATCAGGGAGCACATCTCAACCTGGAACCACATCATGGAGCATATCTCAACCCATAATCTAATGGGGGAACTAAACATCTATGACCTCATATCGAGCAATAGGAGATATAAGGGAGCTACTACTCAACCCATCATATTTCCTACTGATATTCCAAATAATGACCCTCAATAGTAATGTGGTAGAACACCTGCACCATAATCATCTTGGGTTGTACACCCCGAGTACACTCTCAACCCATTGGTTAGATGACGAGCGATATTCCCAACAAGCCCAACTTGTGGGTATGATGCCAACTCGGGTATACTATGCAAATACCAAGATAGGGGAGAAACATCTCCAACCCTGTGGGTAACAGATAGGGGAGAAACATCTATGACCCTATTATCTAGAGATCCCTCAACCCCAGGAGCCCTCCATCTCAATTCCACACCCCAGGAACTTAGACAGGGAGGAAGAGTTGGTTCAGTGTTCTCGATTAGCGATGCTCTTTGTAGATCATCAACATATCATTGTGCTTGTATCTGGTAATAATAATGTCTCAATAGTAGTTATCTCCTATTCATACAAGACATCAAATCAAATATCATATTAGAACAAAAATATACATATCATAAAAAGGATACCACAATCATCCTCCCTCTTAAGGAGGTTCTAAACACAAGCCTAAGCTTCTCTAGTACATCAACATTGTCTCAATATACGAAGGTATTTGAGTCCCATATTTATATGGGATTCTCTTCCAATTAGATCCCACTCTTTGTCATCGAAATGTATCCATGTCATGTCCAGAACTATCTCAAACATCTCTCCAAAAAGCTTCTTCATCCTACCTCATAGCTAGTCATGCAAGCAACATCGTACTCAACCTTGGTCACGCTTAAAGCTGTGGAAATTTCATCCAAAAACATCATGGACGATCTCATACTAAGGAAAAACACATATGCGCTCATCAATAATAATCCCAAACATGATTATTACATCCATGCAATCACATATCATAGGAAGAATATCTTAGTCCAAAATGTTATGTAACCAGATAACAAAAGAGATAAATAAACAACTACAAAATTAGCCTCTTCGAGGGGGAAACCTACTTTACATCACATAAATGAAAAAATATTGAATGATACAAATTACAACACATCCTTTGTATATATACGATTCTAAGGGGTCAATATAATCAGAGCCTACATAACAATAATAATGGAAGGGCACAACAGTAACAATAGTGGGCTTCTATGGGGCACAGCAATAACAATATATGGGCTACATGGGCATAACAATAACAATAAGGGGGCTACACTAACAATAACAATAAAGGGGATACACTAGTATTATAGGGACCTAACATGCCCCTCTTCTTCAAAAATGTGTTGTCCTCAGTGCTTGAGTAGTTCTGGATGCTTATGTATAAAATTCTCATCCTCCCATGGGAATATTCAATGAGAAAGTTCTTCCACTTAATGAGATACTCTGAAATTGATCACTTTCATAGTTGTCGGGTGCTTGTTTCCGTGACTGCTTCAGGCTCAAATATGATTTTTCCTTCTTCGTCAAGTTCTAGAAACATTGTTTGAACTGGAAGCTTGTCACCGATAACCTTATTTAAGCATGAAACATGGAAAATTGGGTGTACTCGGGAAGATGCAGGAAGTTCCAATATACATACCAAAGTACCAATCTTTGCAACACCTTGTAAGGATCGTAGTACTTGTGTGATAATTTATTATCCTTCTTAGCTTGCTTAAGAGACATATGTTTGTATGGTTGTAGCCATAAGAATACCTAGTCACCTACATCAAAACTTCTTTCACTGTGATGATGATATCCCTGTTGTTTCATTTGATTCTGCACTGGAGTGAGGTTATCCTTTAAGATTTGGAGAACTTGTTGTCGATGATCGATGTGATATTCCATTGCTTGAACCTTATAATTTTCTCTTAAAGATGATGTGATGGATGGTGGATGATATCCATGAAGTGCCATAAATGGGGTCATTTTTGTTGTAGTATGGAAGGAAGTGTTATACCACCATTTAGCTAGAGGTAACCACTTGACCCAATTTGTTTATTTATTAGATACAAAAAAAATGAAGATATATTTCCAAACATTTGTTCACTATCTCATTTTACCCATCAGATTGAGGATGATAAGATGAGCTATGAGCTAATTGAGTACCAAGAAAAGAAAATAATTCCGTCCAAAAATTTCCATTGAACATGGGATCTCTTTCACTTACTATAATCCTTGGGTTTCCATGAAGCTTTTGAATTGTTTTCATAAATGCAGTAGAAACTGTACTAGATTTAAAATGATGAGATAATGCACAAAAGTGTGCATATTTGGTATGTTTATCAACTACCACTATGATGACACTCTTGTTGATTTTGGGTAGCATTGGATGTGCTCTAGCCACGAAATTTGGTGGAAAGGTTGGGGCACATGAGATATCCAATACCCAGAAAGGGTTTCGGCAGATTCTAAATAGATAAGGAGATATTAGAATAATTAATACTTTTAATGGAGTCCCTAAGTCTAAACTTAAGGAAAATAAAATATTAATGTGCATTAATATGAATTTGTGTTAGAGTCGTCCAAAAGACATGGATCAAGCCAGATCTAATCTTAGTCGTTGATTATGGACTTAATCTCGATCGTTGAGATGTAAACAAGAAAAGTATAAGAGGAGGTTTGAGGGTCACTTGGAGAACACACCAGAGTGATCAGTCATTCTATTCTCTAGAGCAGGGTTTACTAAGAGAGATAGAATTAGTAATCGGGAGATGCAGATGAGGGTCATTTGAGTATAGAGAGACAAAGATGTAGAGATAGTGCTGGGAGAGCAGCGCAGTAGCCAAGGAGAGTGATGTAGAGCCAACCAAGGCTCATGCAAGGCCACACAGAGGCATCTGAGAGCTGTGCAGAGCTTCAGCGAGGCCAACATTACTGATGCAGAGGGCCAGAGGGCTGACGCAGGGCTTCCCAGGGTTGACGCAGACCCATCTGGGGTGATGCAGGGCCAACGTGATGCAGAGTAGGGCTAACGTAACCCAGAGAGAGGCAGACGCTGGGGTTTCTAGGGCAGATTGGTGCTGATTAGTTGCCGGAAGGATTATCTGAGGTTTCAAATAATATATTTGTCAAAACCTGAGAGGTATTATTGCCAAGGAAATTCTCTATTGGGTAGGCTAGTTTTGGCACCCAGATTATACTCTGATATTACTTAATAAGAAAAATCCTCAGATAGCTGCACCGGTTTTCCCACATTGGGCTTTTATGGGGACATTAGTAAAAAAATAATGGTGTCATATGGTGTGTTTGTTTCTGTTTATTTTAGTTGCTGATCTGTAATATGTTGAACATGCACTAGTGTTTTTTTTAGTATTTACATTATAAATAACTTGTTAAGGAAAATAACAAGTAGGTAGGAATAAATTAGATAAAGTGCATGGAGGGTTTCTAACTAAGTAAAATTAGAAACTTCAACATGGTATCAGAAGGTGATTGCAGATCATAGGAGGACTAAAGGACATCAGTCGAGCAGAGCAATAGCAGTAGAAAACAATCCCGAGGTGAGAGAAGTTGTTTCTAGCAGAGCAGCAACAAGGAAGGGTGACGCAGTGCCTGCGTCATCAAGGGTGAGCCGGGAAGAGGCAGCACAGAGGCGAAGGAAGGCAAGAGAAGCCTCACGCAGAGCCATGCAGTAGCTAGGAGGGCTGACACAATTGGCTGAGGAGGCCGGGTTGCTAGTGCCGGGATTGCACATAACCTAGGAGCTCTCACATTCAGGTTGCTGGGGTCATGGAAAATTTTAGGGGCGAATTTTCGCCCTTGGGCTAAATTAAGGGGTTTTATATTTTTATTAGGCAAATATTTTGTATCATAGTACATTGTTACAAATCGCCTCAAATTTATTTTATAAAAAAAATTAGGTATGGAGGTTAGCCCACCTTATTTTAAGGGAGAGGGTAAAAAGAGTAAATTTAGCCCTTGAAATTAGGAGTTACAATCTTCCATTCGCCCTCATTTTCAAGAAAATGTATTTATGATAGTTATAAATAAAAATATAAATACAGTGGAGGTATGGTAAATAAATAAAAGCTCCTTTTATACTTACTCCAAATGTATGGTAAATAAATAAAAATACAAATAAACTAGAGGTATGGTAAATAAATAAAACCTCTTTTTATATTTAGTCCATAACCCTCTTTCTATTTAAGAAGGCTCAAAAACGAGGTTTTATTTAAGTGATTCCTATGGGTCAAATACCATATTTATAAAAGAGGTATGGTAAATAAATAAAACGTTTTTTTTTTTTATATTTACTCCATATGTTGCCTTATATTTATGAACACGCAATCGTGTAAATAAATAAAACCTCTTTTTATACTTAAAGGTATGGTAAATAAATAAAAATATAAATAAACTATAGGTATGGTAAATAAATAAAACCTCTTTCTATATTTAGTCCATAACCCTCTTTTTATTTAAGAAAGCTCAAAAAAGAGGTTTTATTTAATTGAATCATATGGGCCAAATACCATATTTATAAAAGAGGTATGGTAAATTAATAAAAATATAAATAAATGAGAGGTATGGTAAATAAATAAAACATTTTTTATATTTACTCCATAAGCCGCCTCATATTTACGAACACTAAAAAAATGTGTTATGAAGCCTATGGGCCAAATTATTATTAATACCATGCAAAAAAACATTATTAACCCTAATATTAATATTTAAAAAAAATAAATATGGCACATGGTATTGACCCATGGTATTCACATGGAATGCAGCCTATTTAAAGCGGGGAATTAAACTAGCATAGATCCATCTTTACTCTGGATCAAATATGGTGATATGCAAACTAACATAGAGTGAAAAAATATTTGATCCCTCTCGGGGCTTCGTAGATCAAGCTTAAAAATGGATCTTGTAATTTAATGTCACTTAAGCATTTTAACTTGGTTAAAATAAAAAAATACAATAAAATTCAATTATTAATTCTATTAATTTTTATAAATTACTAATAGTAGTTTTTAAGCTCTAGGTTTATGATAACCCATGGTAATACCATGGTATTCATGTGAGCATAGACGAGAAATTCTATCAACTTAGATCCATCTTAATTCCGGGTCTACCAAGTGCTGGGAGGGATAAATAGATTTCATCTCTCTAAGAGTGGTAGATGTGGAGTTAAGATGGATATAGGTTGGTTTTTATGATAATGAAAATATTAAATAAACTTAGGAAATTATATTGTAAAAAAAATCTTGAGGTGAATGGTAAAAGCTACATTTAGTCACTTCACAAAATTTAGTAAAAAATACCGATATCTCCATTAATATTGGTTTTTCTAATTTAACAAAAAAAAATTCAAAACAATGAAATCTTAATTCTTTCCGCATCACCCTCACAGAAGAGAGATAGCCACTGCCTAGATTTCCCACAATTTTTCAAACATTCTCAATATGATATCTTCATGAAAAAGTTAAGGTACTAATCTTGGATTAGTTGTTTGAAAAATACACTGGTTTGTACAACCTTTCATCTTCTTTGCTATTCTTAGTTTGTCGCAATGATCTGTAGGGGTTGGGTCACTGCACCATATTGTCCTAAAAGACAGAGATTGCGCACCAAAAAGGAAATTAATCCGCATGTTACAACGCTGTTAAAAATGGTATGAAGGTAGTGAATTATGCTAATAAGAAATTTAGATTGGGAGAGACGTAATTAAATTTTATTATTAATTGAAGATTTCCATTAAAATAATAATAAATCTACATTTATATATTTATATATTGATTGGAAGGCTTCTGACAACGGTCACTTCTTTCCCTTAGATCCCCTTGAGGCCTTTGGGATACCTACTACTTCATTATATTATATAGTTGGGGCTTGCTACTTGTTGGCGTGTTGGGGTAAACAAACTTGATGTTTTTTTTTTTTATCTCGCAGTTGGAGTCTATGGAATAAGAAAGAAATTTGATAGCTTGGAAAAAGTAGTAGCTTAACAAAAGTGGTAGAGAAAACATTAATCTCTCCTACCATGACAAACATGGCCACTAAAACTTGCAACATTTTTTGTAGGAAGTGAAAATATGTTTCTTTTTTCCAAACATGTAAGTTAGTATATTACAATTTAATGAATATGTTTTATTATTATCATATATGGTTTCATACTTTAACAAAACATTCGCCAAGACTTCACAATGTTTTATTATTCAGTGAAAGATTTTCCAGGATCTTACAAGATTTTAAAATTCAGTGAAAGATTCGCTACGGCTTTACAAGATAATATAATCTGGTGAGAGATTCACCAATATATATATATATATATATATATATATATATATATATATATATTAGTGATAAAATCGCCTCCCATTTTTCCTATGTATCATGGGGATTCGCCCATTTATTATACATATAAATTTAGGTTGGTTCTTAAAATTTTCCCTGGCTGGGGTTTAGAAGGCTATGGGAATATTGTAGAGTGGAGTTGGTGAGGTACTGTAGTCAGAACAATACCTGAAAGAGCAAGGCCAGAGGAGTTGCTACCAAGGGTTTCTAGCCAAGGAACCCATATTAGTGGTGCGGTTTCACAAGACGATCAGAGTAGGGGGCATCTCGACAGCGGCAGAAGGTTTTCCAGGAGGGAAATCAGGACTTAGAGGGAGTCCAGAAGAGAACTTCCAGACGGGAAGTAGAGACTCAGAGGAGTCAAATAGAGAACTTCCAGGAGGGAAGTAGAGGCGCATCATGGCACTACATGGAGTAAGAGACCAGGATAGACTAGACGTAGCATCAAACTTCGTAGTCTGGAAGGCCATAATCTTATCCGTACTTGATAGGAATCATGTCAAGAACTTCGCCTTGAAGGTAATAGCTGCCCCAACCAACCCCAATGATAATGATAGGTACGAGGAGGCGATGGCGAGGGCCAAAAGCATTATCCTTGATGGGGTCAAGGATCATGTAGTACCACATATAACTAAGAAGGAAAAAACATTTGAGATGTGGGAGGCTCTCAAGAAGCTATACCAGCATACTTCTCTGCAGAGAAGAATGTTGCTTGAGAACCAGTTGAGGTCGTATCAGATGAAGAAGGGAGAACCGATTGACACCTTTCTCGGAGGACTGAATGAGATCTGAGATCAGTTGACTGCTATAGGGGCAACACCAGATCAGGAGCTAATGGTGAGGACAACCCTGAATGATGTCTTAGAAGACTGGGAAGTATTTGTCCAGAGTATACTGGGCAGCATGGAAAATTTTAGGGGTGAATTTTCGCCCTTGGGCTAAATTAAGGGGTTTTATATTTTTATTGGGCGAATATTTTGTATCATAGTACATTATTACAAATCGCCTCAAATTTATTTTATAAAAAAATTAGGTATGGAGGTTAGCCCACCTTATTTTAAGGGAGGGGGTGAAAAAAGAAAATTTAGCCCTTGAAATTAGGAGTTACAATCTTCCATTCGCCCTCATTTTCAAGAAAATGTATTTATGATAGTTATAAATAAAAATATAAATACAGTGGAGGTATGGTAAATAAACAAAAGCTCTTTTTATACTTACTCCAAAGGTATGGTAAATAAATAAAACATTTTTTTATATTTACTTCATAAGCCACCTTATATTTACGAACACTCAAAAAATGTGTTATATTTAGGTGAAGCCTATGGGCCAAATTATTATCAATACCATGCAAAAACACATTATTAACCCTAATATTAGTATTAATAAAAATAAAGATGGTACATGGTATTGACCCATGGTATTCACATGGAATGCAACCTATTTAAAGGGGGGAATTAAACTAGCATAGATCCATCTTTACTCTGGATCAAATATCGTGATATGTAAACTAACATAGAGTGAACAAATATTTGATCCCTCTCCGGGCTTCATAGATCAAGCTTAAAAATGGATCTTGTAATCTAATGTCACTTAAGCATTTTAACTTGGTTAAAATAAAAAATAAAATAAAATTCAATTATTAATTTTATTACTTTTTATAAATTACTAATAATAGCTTTTAAGCTCCAAGTTTATGATAACCCATGGTATTGACGCATGGTAATACCATGGTGTTCATGTGAGAATAGACTATTTAAGGGGAAATTCTATCAGCTTAGATCCATCTTAATTCTGGGTCTACCAAGTACTGGGAGGGATAAATAGATTTCATCCCTCTAAGAGTGGTAGATGTGGAGTTAAGATAGATATAGGTTGGTTTTTATGATAATGAAGATATTAAATAGACTTAGGAAATTATATTGTAAAAAAAATCTTAAGGTGAATGGTTAAAGCTACGTTTAGTCACTTCACAAAATTTAGTAAAAAATATCGATATCTCCATTAATATTGGTTTTTTTGATTTAACAAAAAAAAAATCAAAACAATGAAATCTTAACTCTTTCTGCATCACCCGTAGAAGAGAGATAGTCGCTGCCCAGATTTCCCACCATTTTTCAAACATTCTCAATATGATATCTTCATGAAAAAGTTAAGGTACTGATCTTGGATTAGTTGTTTGAAAAATATGCTGGTTTGTACAACCTTTCATCTTCTCTGCTATTCTTAGTTTGTCATAATGATTTGTAGGGGTTGGGTCACTGCACCATATTGTCCTAAAAGGCAGAGATTGTGAACCAAAAAGGAAATTAATCCACATGTTACAACGCTGTTAAAAATGGTATGAAGGTAGTGAATTATGCTAATAAGAAATTTAGATTGGGAGAGACGTAATTAAATTTTATTATTTAATTGAAGATTTCCAATTAAAATAATAATAAATCTACATTTATATATTTATATATTGATTGGAAGGCTTCTAACAATGGTCACTTCTTTCCATTAGATCCCCTTCAGGCCTTTGGGATACCTACTACTTCATTATATTATATAGTTGGGGCTTGCTACTTGTTGGCGTGTTGGGGTAAACAAACTTGATGTGTTTTTTTTTTTATCTCGCAGTTGGAGTCTATGGAATAAGAAAGAAATTTGATAGCTTGGAAAAAGTGGTAGCTTGACAAAAGTGGTAGAGAAAACATTAATCTCTCCTACCATGACAAACATGGCCACTAAAACTTGCAACATTGTTTGTAGGAAGTGAAAATTATGTTTCTTTTTAACAAACATTTATGTTAGTATATTACAGTTTAATGAATATGTTTTATTATTATCATATATTGTTTCATACTTTAACAAAACATTCGCCAAGACTTCACAATGTTTTATTATTCAGTGAAAGATTTTCCAAGATCTTACAAGATTTTATAATTCAGTGAAAGATTCACCATGACTTTACAAGATAATATAATCTGGTGAGAGATTTGCCAAAAAAAATATATACACATATTATATTAGTGACAAAATCACCTCCCATTTTTCCTATGTATCATGGGGATTCACCCATTTATTATACATATAAATTTATGGTGGTTCTTAAAATTTTCCCTGCTGGGCAGAGGGACACTTCCACCTTGGGATGAGATGTGGGTAGCTTTCGCCAAGAAGAGATTAGACGACAGTCGAAGACGGGTAGCAATAGCAAGGGGATCAAAGTCAAGTAGGAGGAGGAAGATATGGCCCTAACATCTAAGGGAAAGCAAGAGAAGCAGAAGAAGAAAGATCTCTCCAAGATCAAGTGCTTCCACTGTGGGGAGCTGGGTCATTATGCGACCCAGTGTCCAAGGAAGAAGAGTAAGGGAGAGTCTTCTGAGACTAAGGCAACACTAGTATGGGCAGAGAAGGAAGTTTTGACAGACGATGACTGTGCCATGAGTGCACACGCACCACTTGAGCGGAAGTGGAGAGACATCGAGTTGTAGTCAGGAGGACTACAAGTGATGAGGGGTAGGATCCTTGAGGTAACCAGCCTCTTGGATTAGACCTTGCTACGGGAGCCTCGAAAAGGAGTAGCAGGACTGAGTGAGTGGGTAAAGACGGGATGCAGATGGAGCGACTGAGAGAGCTACAGTGCAGGAGTCCCAAGACAGCGTAGAGCTAGTAGGCTACAATAGTGTGAGAGGTACAAGAGTGTTGCACCAGTGTAGGAAGGCACAAAGAGGTGTGCAACGGTGCGAGATGCAGGGAGTTTGAAGTAGCGCAGAGGTCAGAGAGGGAGGACTTGTTAGCGGTAGAGGGAGCTTCAACATCATTGGGTGTCTCTAGCCCAATAGGGAGGTCAGTTGGGAGATCAGTTACTTATTTCTCAGTAACTGAGTTGCAGTGCAGTAGTGGGCAACACGATGCAACATGATGAGAGGAGGTGCAGTGTGGATGTAGTGCTGAGAGAAAGGACCAGCAACAACACGGATGCAGAGGGAGCTATAGTATAGATGCAACAGTGGCAGTGGAAAAACCGCGGGCAGCAGTATAGGATGCAGCAGTGCAGAGGATGATGGGCAGGAAGGCCTAGCATTAGCACAAGTACCAATGCCAGATGATCAGAGTAATACTCAATGAGGAGTATTGCTAGAGCATAGTCCTCGCTAAGCGGGAGTGTTGATTTGGGGTAGCATCAAATGTGCTCTAGCCACGAAATTTGGTGGAGAGGTTGGGAACATGAGATCTCTAATACCCAGAAACAGTTTGGGCAGTTTCTAAACAGATCAGGAGATATTAAAATAATTAATATTTTTAATGGAGTCCCTATGTCTAAACTTAGGGAAAATAAAATATTAATGTGTATTAATATGAATCCGTGTTAGAATGGTCCAAAAGACATGGATCAATCCACATCTAATCTTAGCCGTTGATTAGGGACTTAATCTCGACCATTGAGATGTCAACAGGAAAAGTATAAGATGAGGCTTGAGGGTCACTTGGAGAACACACTAGAGTGATCAGTTATTCTATTTTCTAGAGTGGGGTTTACTAAGAGAGATAGAATTAATGATCGGGAGATGCAGTTGAGGGGAATTTGAGTACAGAGAGATAGAGAGGCAAAGATAGTGCTGGGAGAGCAGCGCAGTAGCCAAGGAGAGTGATGTAGAGCCAGTCAGGGCTCACGCAGGGCCACATAGAGGTAGCTGGGAGCTACGCAGAGCCTCAGAGAGGCTAGCGTTGCTGACGTAGAGGGCCAGAGGGCTGATGCAAGACTTCCCAGGGCTGACGTAGACCCATCGGAGGTGATGCAGAGCCATTGTGAGGCAGAGAGGGGTTGACGTAGTCTAGAGAGAGGCAGACACTGGGGTTTTTGGGTCAGATTGGTGCTGAGTAGCTCCCGGAAGGATTATCCGGGGTTTCAGCAAGTAGATTTGTCAGAAACTGAGAGGTATTACTGCCAAGGAAATTCTCTATTGGGTAGACCAGTTTCGACACCCAGATTGTACTCTGATATTGCTTAATAAGAAAAACCCTCAGATAGTTGCATCGGTTTTCCCACATTGGGTTTTTCCGAGGACATTAGTCCAAAAATAATGGTGTCATATGGTGTGTTTGTTTCTGTTTCTTTTAGTTGTTGATCTGTAATATGTTGAGCATGCACTAGTGTTTATTTTCAGTGTTTACATTGTAAATAACTTGTTAAAGAAAATAACAAGTAGGTAGGAATAAATCAGATAAAGTGCATGGAGGGTTTCTAATTGAGTAAAATTAGAAACTTCAACAACTCTTTCCTTGATACTTGGGTAAGCCTGTGATGAAATCCATTGAGACCTCCTCCCAACATTGACTTGGAATGTCTAAATGTTGTAACAGACTCATGGTCTTAATTGTCTTAACTTTATTTTGTTGTCAATCCAAACATTCTACCACAAATTTTTGAATATTAGATTTAAGGCCATCCTAAAAAAATTCCTTCTTGACCCAATGGTAAGCTTTTAAAAATCCCTAGTTCCCTCCTAAGAGAGAGATGTACAATTCTAAAAGAATATTTTGTTTGAGTTGGGAATTCTTACAAAGATATAAGCGATATTTGTACTATAATGAATCAATTTTCCAGCTAAATGTACCATATGTATTGGGATCTTGTTGCAACTTTTGAATGAGTGTCCACACCTCTTCATCATTCTTCCATTCATCCCTTTCTTTGGTTATACACTCAAGTTGCATAATAGAAATGGCACAAAGTAATGCTTCCAGATCCCCATCCTTTCTTGAGAGTGCATCTTCAACGACATTTTGCTTCCATTTTTTGTAGATGATTTCAAATTCATAACCCAACATCTTTGTCAACCATTTTTGCTACTCTTCTGAAGATAATATTTGTTCCAAAAAGTATTTAAGACTATCATGATCTATTTTTACCTTGAAGTGTCTTCCCATTATGTAAGCTTGCCATTTCTTTAGTGTGTGTAGTATTTCCAACATTTCCTTCTCATAAATAGGTTTGTGTAAATACTTTCCTTTGATTGGATTACTTTCAAAAGTAACGTGTCTTTCTTCTTGCATTAAAAACAACACCAATTCCATTTCCCCTGAGGAATCACATTCCACAATAACTTTTTTTGTGAAGTCTGGCGTAGCTAAGACCAGTGGTTGGAAAATTGCCTCTTTAAGATGTTAAAAGGCCTTAGTTGTTTATGGAGTCCAAGAAAATGCATCTTTCTTCAACAATGATGTTAGAGGTGCCTCTATTCTCCCATAATTCTTAAAAAAACTTATGACAATACCTTGTCAACCCGAGAAATCCTCGAAGATGATTTATGGTTGTGGAGATTTTCCACTCCTTAATGGATTTAATTTCGTTAGGGTCTACCTTAACACCCTCATGAGATACAATATGACCCAAATATTCCACCTCCTTTACTCCAAAGAAATATTTGGAGGTTTTTGCATATAATTATTTCTCCTACAATAGTTTGAGCACCCTGTCAACATGCTGAACATGATCTTTCCAAGACATGTTGTAGATACTATTTTTTTTTTTCTAAGGAAGGGTTTGAAAATGGAATTCATCAAACCTTGAAATGTGGAAGGTGCATTACTAAGGCCAAAAGGTATGACTGAAAATTCATAATGACCCTCATGAATTCTGAATGATGTTTTCAGAATGTCTTTAGTCTGCATTCTAATTTGATGATATCCTTAATGAAGATCCATCTTGGTGAAGTTAATTGATCCATGTAATCCATCCAACAATTCATCAATGGCAGGAATGGGAAATTTATATTTAATAGTGAGCTTGTTGAGCTCCCTATAATCCTAACACATGCGCCATGATCCATCATTCTTGTTGACCAATACTACTGTTGCACAAAAATAACTTTTACTAGGTTGAAATATAGCCATTTCTAGCATTTATGCAACCATACATTCAATTTCACTCTTTTCGTCATAAGGATATCTGTAAGGCCTGTTGTTTGGAGGAACACTTCCTGTAATCAAATGAATATCATGATAATGATCGCGAATAGGTGGGAGGCCTTTGGGAGTATCAAACACCTTGGAATGTTTGTCCAAGACTTTTTGGTGATATGGATAAATAGATGATTTCGATGTTTGAACCTCTAGTGAGCATAATTGTGCAATCTTACTTTAGTAACAATTATTGTTTCAATGTTGTCGATATACCTGTACCAAATAGTAGGAATGTATGAAATAAAATAAATACGAGTTCATTGTGATCATGTGCATTAATTAACAGGTATTCAATATGATGGTACAAGAATATCATGTACACACACAAGGAAAAATAGATTAGCCAAAAAAATGCCAAAATGTTTTATATTTAATGTGATAAAGGCCCTTAATTAATTGTTTTACTGACAATAAAGCATGTTGCTAAACATTGGCATATAACTTCCTTCACATAATGGTCAATGTCAGGCGGAAAGAGTCGATTGTGCGGACACAACCAACCTCCCTAGGAGCCTAAGACTCTCTAGTGACAAACAAGACAAACAAGAGCAATCCTTCTCTAAACATGCATTTACTATACGGGAAATCAAGTGTTTAGATCCTACCTGTAATCCAACGCTGTTGTAGCAGTCCAGCTCCGCTGATCCGGATGAGCTCCTCCTTCACTTTGAAACCTGCATACACTAACAATCAAACGATTAAATAGCACTTGATAATCTCATAGAATAAAACATATTTAACACATAGACCAAGGAGTACATGAAACAACTCATAAATAACAAGTTATTGAGAAGAATGGACTCATTTGCATTAATAGGTAACAAAAGGAACAAATACAACCTGAGCCTTGGTGTTGTGCAAGTCCCTCCCAGGGTCCATCAAGAGTTCTCCTTTACTTTGACAAAGCTCACCCACTTTCAAATAGAACAAGCAAAGATGGCAATCTCTCCTCACAAGCTTCTAAATGGGAGTCCTAATTCCTGCAGCATTTACCCTTAGAAATGTATAGCTTTTAACCTCCTCTCCTTCTGGCCCAATGCCTGTACTTATAGTGCTCAAGAGGAAGTTAATCAGGTCCACCATCAATGGGATAATCCCCTCTTTGGATGGGATAGCTCCCCTATTGATGGGATAAGTTCCTCTTTGGTAGGAGTGCATGAACCATCTGGAGGCGCTCAATACACGTCGAAGAACCTTCTAGAATGCTCTAGAAATGACCACAAGTGACTTTTTAAAGATGAAACTTGCGCATTTTAACCTTTTCAGGGGGACGCACCTGCACCTTTACATACATAGCGTCCAAAGACGCAGTCAATGTGAACATTGGGTGCGTCCCCACAGGTAAGGTTGAGAGAACCTGCGTCCCCAGAGATAAATACATTTAGAAAGACTTTCCCTCTTTTTTGGAGTTTGACATGGGAAGCAGAGGCATAAGACTTGCCTAAGAGGGTAGCATGACTGTTGATAGAGTCATCCTAACTGTAAATGGTCATGGTGACATTTTTTAGTGTAACAGATTGCCCCCTAAAGTGCGAAGCCTGAAATAGATTAGGGTTTTGTATTATCTAGGAAGGGTGAAGCGCTTTATCATTTCAAGGATTATCTCGTGGAGAGCCTGGTCAGAACCTGCAATTTTCAACACAAAATACATGTATAAGATTATATCATCACTGAGGTAGGCATTCCCATACTCAGATTAAAACTTTAACTAACAGACTAACTACTCTGATACAGGAATGATCTTGCAGTACATCATAATCATAGACTTTTGTAGACACAGTATGGGCGCAGCCATCTGTTTGTGATTAGTCTACTTAGATAATGAATACAAAACTCCTCGCAGCCTGGATGGTAGAAACTAGATCCAGGGTCTTCATTCCTACTTCTCGAATTGGTACGATTCTAGCCATGCGAATAAATGAGTTGATGTCGAACATGGTAGAAACCACTTGATTACCAGTCGATGATGTAAACTGTTAACAAGCGTGAGAGAGACCACCAGTAATGTCAATGATTCTCAAAGTACCCAGTACAATCCATGAGATGCGAATGAATGAGTTGATGTCGAACATTTCACGGAATCCTTTGATCGAAAGTCAATGATGTAAACTGACGTCAAAGGCGAGAAACCTGCCATTGATGCATGCAGACTTCAAGGTATTGACGATCTCTAAGTCATCTCTCTAGATAATGTGCTGATGTCGATAGAAAGCGACTCGTTGCAGGCAAGCCTGCAACACGAAATCATTGTTCAAGTTGAAGAAATGTTGCTGTAAGGACTGACTCAGGGATGGTCAAATGGATGACAAGTATTTTGCAGATGAAAGTTTTACTTGCAGACCTCTTGAACACATAACGACACGACAGATGGCTTGGTGATGAATAATTCAAAGTTAATCCCCGGAACCCGGTTAAAGACTTTCAAAGTGGTTTGATCAACTGTGAGGTAAAGGATTTCCCAACCCAGGTGAATGAAAAGTGTCGTGTTCAAGAGTGGTAATAAAGTTTCTTCTGAGACAAAAGATAACAAACAGGTTCATTCTTCTCTCTTTTCCCCCACCATTTCTGGCAAGTACCTCTTTATTTTTAACAAGCTTGAGGAGGATAACATATGCTTGATTATAAGCTCATCCTTCGGATGAGTCCAACCTAGTTTTGATTCGAACCCTAGGGAGGAGTGGTTCGTTCCTGTTTGTAATTGAACAGGTCCTTTACTGTGAAATGTTTAACGAGCCCAGTATAGGAGAAACTCAACGTTTTTCAATTTTAGAGAGTCTGAAAAACTTAAGAAGACTCCAAGTTGAACTTTTTCGTAGATTTGTGTCCCTCAAGCCCGAAAAAGTATAAAATAATACCTGGGGGAACCGCTTGATCTTGCGACCAAGGAGTACTTTCATAATTAGTGCCACTGACCTGAAAAGTAAAAAGCGATCAAGGACACATCATTTTATTTCCTTATCGAGTTTGAAACGACAAAAACCCGGCAATCTTTTCCTGATTTTACGGTCAGAAAAGAGCTATAAGGGGACCGTCTTTTAATTCCGTTTTAACGAGTGTAAAAGAAACGCTCGGCAATCTTTTCATTTTTTAGGAGTCAGAAAAGGGCTTAAAAGATGACTCTGATATTTTGGTTCGTGAAAAATGACAATTTTCCCTCTAAGTCCCTTTGTCCTGCACAAAAGCAACACATTACTCATACCTGTTTAAGATAGGCAAAAATACATCGAAAAACATCTTTCCGTGGTGAAAAATGAACAAATTCATCCAAAAAACCTATAAAAAGACTTTTTACCATGTCATTTTTACCATTTCACTGTTGAGGTTGAAAAAAGGGCTTTTGGCAAGAAACTTCCCGTGGTTGCTGCGGAAAATCCGACTGTCAGAATCGAACGCCGTCTCTTCCAGGTATTTTACAACATCCTACTCTTCAATTTCATCCAATTAAAATTGTATTTTAGGTTTTAGTTTTGATTTTTGGGGGGTTTTAGGTTTCAAAATGCGCTCTGCGGTGGACGCAGGTGCCCTGAAGGTGACCTGCGTCCCCCGTCTTTTTTCTATACAGAAAAAAGGTCGGGGGACGCAGTCCACCTTCAGGCCAGCTGCGTCCCGACGCCCTGTGTTCTAAACGCGGGGTGCGTCCTCCGCAAAACGCGGATTTTGAAACCCCAAACTCCAAAATCAACCATTCAAATTTCCCAAAATTAATTCTAATGCCTATTTATTCATGTGTAGGGCACTTACCATGCTGGATTGGAGAGAAAGAGAGCACGAGGAGGTTGATGAGGCTGCAATCGAACATCAACCTTCCCTGGATGCCCTAAAAGCGTGCGGGTTATATAAATACTGGGCCATACCGGGCATGAGGGCTCAGGTGAGATTCTTAGAATGGCTGGTTGAGAGATGGAACGTTCAAGAACAATGCTTTTACATCGGAGGGCACCAGCTCGAGATAGAGCCCTCTGATATATACTTTCTCACTGGCTTGCCAAATAGAGGCAAGCAACTCAATCTAGCCGGGACTAGGCCGGGTGGCCAATCCCTTGTTAGTCTCCGGGAAGATTGGTGCACACCTGGTGCACACCATTCGAAAGGCGTGGAGATCAAACACATCTCTCTGCGTGAGCTCAAAGTTATAGCGTTCACGGTTACCAGAATTTGCGGCGCAGCCGCTTTACACATTGCTTCCGGGTCCCAAATGCGGATGGCAATTGACTGTTACCAAGGCACCATTTTCAACTGGTGTGATGCTGTGTCGGCTAATGTGAAGAGCCAACTGACTAAGGCAAAGAACGGACGACTGAAAACTTTTGGATATGGGCCTTTAGTCGTGAGCTTTGCCTTAGAGAGAGTTCCGATGCTGATCCCTCAGCAACTCACTGTTGATATCTTGGGTCCTCGGGAGCCAAAGCTGGTATGATGGGTTGCGGTGATGGCCCGGCATCCTGACGAGGGCGCGGCAGTTGTTCGATTTTCTGATAGTTACTTTCACTGGTTGGAGGACCAGGTTTTCTCGATCCAGGACTTTCCGTATGCCGGAGTAGATTTTCGACATGATCCGGACATGGTTCTTCCACAGGGAGAACAATGGGATGACAGAGGTACTTTATTTTTCACAAGTTTTCAAATTATGTATATTTTTTTTTGTTTTTATATATATCGTCTCAAAACTGACAGTAAAAATTTTCAAAATGCAGATGTTGGTCCACAGTGCCCAGCCAACCTCCGGCCTTTTGAGAGGAGACATCCAGTTGCACCGGTACCGGCCCCACAGGACGCGGTGGCTGCAGAGGTACTGGCTGAGTTGGAGCATGATCTAGAGCGTCTGACGGCGGATATGCCTGAGACTACCATGGATGATATTCCTATCAGGCTTCAGCGCTATGTAGTCGCGGTCCCTGGACCGTTTAGGAGATTTTTGCGCAAGGTAGCCCGTGCAGTGGTGTCGTATAGGGAGCACCACCAGTGATTGGCTAGTCACTTTGTAGACACATGTGACATTTTTGACTTTTTGTACTCTATCATTTTTGCCGATCATAAGGTGTTTTTCAACCTATGATTGAAGACGATGTATATTTTTTGACACACTCCTATCTATATATATATCACTATTACCGGCTTATCTTGTTTAACATATGTGATGAAATGTTTTTAAATTTACTTGCATGATTATCGTAAATGTCTGTCCAACATTCGAGAAGCAATTGCATCTGCTAATGTATTTAAAGACCTTGGAATATGCTGATATTCAATGTAATCAAATTCACGTTCCAAGAGACGCACTCTCAAAAACAACCTTAATAACACAGGATTTCTAATGGCATAAACTCTATTAAGCTGTAATACAACAAGTTCAGAATCTAACCTCACTATCAAACGTCGAATTCCAAATGAAATAGAGTCGGATAATAATTCAACCACTGCACTGTATTCTGCAATGTTGTTCGTTGTTTGACCGAGGCTTACCCCATGCATAGAAACTAACTCGTCAGAGGGTGAATAGATAACCCAAGCTGCGGAAGAGATATTCCGTGTACTACGACAAGCACCATCAGCAAATCCAATGTATGTTTGGAGAGGCGTCGACATCTGCAATATCAAGAGTAAAACCAAGATAAGCCAGAATAACGACGAAAAACACACTCGCTAAGCTAAGCACACTGACTAACTAACAAACATACTAGCTAGAAAGAAAACCTAACCTAATCTAAAAATTTCTCCATACCCATCATTTAAGCATAATACCTCTTTAGGTAAAGTCCATTTCTGGGTTTACCCAAAGAGTCCCCATCAAAATCAACCAGCTCATAAGCCCCTTTTGCTAGCTTTCGCTTTACAATGTAGGGTCCATGCCACATAGGAACGAATTTTCCAGCACCTAGCTTATCGTTAGCTTGATCATATAATAGCACTAGGTCTCCCTCCGAAAAACTTCGAGGGGTCACATTTCTATCATACTGAGCTTTCATTCGCTTCGCGTGAGTCTCGATTGCCAATGTAGCATCAGAGTCTCATCTAATTTAGCTAAGTACAATAAACGTTTCTCCTCTTCGGAAGTAGCTGGAAGTAATTCGACAGCCATTTGAAGTGATGGGATTTCGCATTCAATGGGTAACACAGCTTCCAAGCCATAAACTAGCTGGAAAGGAGTGAACCCTGTTGAATTTTTCACTGAGGTTCGGTATGCCCATAGCGCTGAAAATAACATGTTGTGCCAATTCGACCGATGAATACCAATGGTTCGTCGGATCATGATAACTAGAACTTTGTTGATAGACTCAACCAAACCATTGGCTTGCGGATAATAAGGAGTAGAGCTATCGTGGCGCAAACCAAGCTGGCTTGTAAGCTCAGTCATCATGATGTTTCGAAAATGGCTCCCATGGTCAGTAATGATTGCTTGTGGGACACCAAACCTAGTTATAATATGATTGAATACGAAAACTGCAGCTGTTTTGCCGCTTGCGTCGAATGTAGGCATCGCCTCGGCCCATTTAGTAAAATAATCAACCGCGAGGATGATATACGCATGCCCCCCGGCCGAGTGAGGGTTACAAGTAATAAAGTCGATACCCCATTTGGCGAATGGACCAACGGCAATTATAGGGTGGAGAGGAGCAGGTGGTGCGCGCATCTTTCGATCAAACACTTGGCAGTTGTGGCACTTCCGGACTGCAATGATACAATCTTTAAACATAGACGGCCAGAAGTAACCAGCGCGCAACACCTTCTGAGCTGTGGCATACCCAGACATATGACCGCCACATGCTCCAGAGTGACAATCATTCAAAACCTTCTCAGCCTCTTCGTGAGTTAAACAACGTCGAAAAACTAAGTCTGCCCCCCGGCGATAAAGTGTATCTCCAATAATTTTGTATTGCTGGGATTGAAACCGAATTTTTCGACGTTCCGCTTTGGAAGCTTCAGGCCGAAAGGTTTGGGTTTGGAGATAGATGATTATATCCCCGTACCACGGATCTACAGTACTGATAAGAAACAAAGATTCGTCCGCAATGGACTCCTCTGCCACAGTCTCTGTGTCAGCACACGGGAAATCACACATCAATTCCGCAAAAACTAAGGATTTCTTAGACTTGGACTTCTCGAACTCCAAGTCGAACTCTTGCAGGATAACGATCCATTTAGAGTACTTGCCCCCTAGCAGTTGTTTTGTCAAAATATAAATCATAGGGTTGCAATCCGAAATAACTGTAGTTTTACGGAGAAGAATGTAGTGACGAAAACGCTGGACAGCTTGAACGGCTGCCAGGGCCAATTTCTCCACATGCGAATATTTTAACTCAGTGGGATTTAAGGTCCTACTAAGATAATATATCACATGTTCCGCTCCGAATTCATCTTCTTGAACTAACACCATTCCAATGGTGGAATGCGAAGCTGCGAGGTATAAGAAGTAGTCCTGGTTGTAGTTGGGAGGATGCAACAACGGTGCATGGGTCAACGCGTGTTTAAGTGCATCAAAAGATTGTTGGGCAATCTCGTCCCAAAGAATTGAGCGTTCTGTTTCAACAACCGTGTAAAACCTTTAGTGACCTCGGCGTAGTTTGGGATGAATCGGCGTAAAAAGTTCGCTTTCCCTTGCAAACTTTGGAGTTGGCGCAAACTCGAAGGAGGAGGCAATTTGATGATAGCTTCGACCTTCGAGGGATCGACGCGAATGCCGGCTTTTGAAACAACAAATCCCAGCAATCGACCTGTTTCTATACAGAAAACACACTTGTGGGGATTCAACCTAATTCGATAATGCCTACACCTCATAAAGATTGCTCGTAAGTGGACAAGGTGATCAGCTCGATGTAAAGAATGAGCAGGCAAATCATCGAGGTACGGTTGCACAATGTGCTTGATGTCATGAAATGCATAAGACATCGCCCGTTGAAAAGTGGCCCCGGCATTCTTAAGCCCAAAAGGTAATTTGCAATAAGCAAATGTCCCCCATGGACAAATGAATGCCGTTTTTGGTTGGTCGGCAGGTAGAATATTGATTTGATTATAGCCCGAAAAACCATCCATAAAGGAAAACATTTCACTTCCGGCACAATCATCAATAATTTGATCGATATAAGGCGTAGGATAGTTGTCTTTTGGACAAGCTCGATTTATATCCCTATAGTCGATACAGATTCTTATTGTTCCTTGTTTCTTGTTGACTGGAACAATATTCGATACCCAATCCGTTAACGGGATCGGATATATGAAACCTGCTTTCAACAGCTTTTCGACTTCTGCTTTAATCGCAGCCGCTTTTCGAGGGTGAATCTGACGCAACCGTTGCCGGACGGGTTTAGCATCCGGGTAGGTCTTTATTTCATGAACAACAATGGCAGGATCGATTCCCGGCATTTCCTCGTAAGACCAGGCAAACACATCGCGGAATTCTTGGAATAGGGCCTTGTAAGTTTGGATTTCATCTTCTGTACATGCGGCACCTATATGAATGTTTTCCTCAATTCCGGGCTTCACTGAAATATCAATGGGAATAGTACGAGAAATATTCCCTAAATTCAACTCTGAATCAGAATGTTTCGTTGGATCCTGAGCGTCTTTGACATATTCAGCGGTAAAGATAGATGAAAAATCATTTTCAAAAGCATCATCCTTAGGTAAAAACGAAGATCTGTGATGGAGATCTTCCCATGGTAGATCGTCTACACTTAGGATTTCGCGAAGTTGTTCGTCAGATGACACGACTTCGGGAAACGCTATCCGTTCTAAGGTTGAGGTGAAAAGTGATTCTTCACTGACCACATTCATTTGGTCGATTTCGGTTGAACGCGAGTCGGTAAAAGACATGACAGCTTCATAAGCAATTTCATATGGACTCAAAGGCATAGCATCACCGAATGAGTCTATCTCAGATTCAGATGGGACAATCCAAGGATCATCATAAATAATGTTTTCTGATGTAATCATATGAATTGTTGCAAATGAAGGATCTACGCTGAGTGGAGGGAGAGGAAAAGTTCCCAGTAAACCGGAATCTTTAACTAAACCTACACCAACGTCCCTATAAGGGATTGTCGTCTTACCGACATGCTGGATACTCTCTGAAGAGGCTGGGTCGGATGAAAAGTATGTCAGCTGATCAATAGTCACGATCTTACCGTTATGTGGAAACTTAATTACTCTGAAGACCGATGAAACGACCGCTGTCATAGCATATGACCAACTTCGACCCAAAAGAAGGTTGTAGTCTAGAGGGGCATCAACCACCTCCACATCCAGACTAACGGTTTTACCTTCTACCCCTATAGGCAATTCCTGTAGAATACCAAACGGACGGAACCCACGGCCATCGAAGGCCTTAAGGATGGTGGGGGATTGGTTCAACGAAGGAGAACCAAGAGATCTCCAACATTGAATCGACATAATACACGTAGAGGCTCCCTCATCAATCACAGTCCGATGAATAGGCCTGTTTTTGACTATCACTGGAATTTGGAAAGCCATTTGATGGGTGAGACGTGATGTACTATTTTCTAGATCGAAGATTATCAGGTTCGGGTCCTGAACATCAACAGCTCCGATAGCCGACAAAAGTAATTTTCGTTGTGCTGGGCATGATTGCAGCACTTCTAACGCCGACATTGCTGAGGGTGAAACAGCTAAGTCCTCAACAATGTTGTAATTCTGGGCTGCTCTCGCATGTGGATTGAAAGCAGACCTTCGAAGTACACCCTTGGCGGGCGGTTTAATTACTAAGTCCGGGTTAGGTTTTTCGATCTGTAGTGGATCGGAACCAGGAGCTGAGGTTGATGGGTTAGAATGAGAAGATTCTGCTTCCTTACCATCAACAGGAGCCTTACTACCATAATCTTGCGATCGAGTCGCAATCCGCACATGAGACATCATCAAAATGGGTTCTTCACTGGCATTTGAGGAAGAACCTATCATCTTATTCTCCTGCTCCGGAAATGGATTTTTTAACACAGCAGGAGTGGGAGAACCTTTGACTATTTTCACAACCTCGGCCCGATGAGGGCAATCTCTCGTAAAATGATCCTCTTCACAAATAAGACAAGGATATCGAGGTTTGCGTTTTTCGTCATTGGTTTCCGACTTTTCTGTTTTCTCCTTCGGAGCTTTGTCTGCTTTAGCCTTCTTCTTTCCTTTCTTCTTTCCACCGTTTTTTGATTTGGCCGTAGAAGTCTCTACAGTGTGAATATCGGCGGTAAGTTCAGGAGAAGACTCTCCTGTCGGGGAATCAGGCAAAGTGATAATAGGAGTAGTTGAAGCCTTGGAAGACTTCTTCTTGCTCTTTGTATTCACGATGCCAATCATACCATCAGCGGCATGAGATCCCGAAGGAGCAGCAGCAATTTGATTCGACTTTGGAAGATCCGGAATCTTCTCGTGTAACGTACCCGACTGAGTATAAACTAAGTCAAGGTATTGCGCCTGAGCAATGACTTGCTCCTCAGTAACTACTCCGGCCTTAGCTACATCTTCAGTAATCTTCGGTAATAATGATTTAACAAACCATTCAGCTAAGATTTGGTCCGGGATAAAAACTTTCACTAGCCTTCTTCGACGTCTCCACTCATGAATGTGATCAGAAATATACGTGGACGTTGATTGTTTTAGTGAAGTTAATAACTCCGTGCCGTTATCGTATCTGACCGGCAACTGAAAGTGAGTTAAGAATGAGGTAGCTAACTGGCTAAAATTGTAAAAAGAGGCCCGTGGTAACTCAATGTACCACTTGGCCGCGAGACCAATGAGTGTACGCTGGAAAAGACGTAAGCGGATCGAATCATGCGAGATAGAATTTGAAGCACACCAGAGGTGGTAAGTCATCACGTGATTGGACGGATCCTCTCCAGACTTACCTTCGAACTTGGGTATATCACTGGGCAACTTATTTGGCATTGGCGGCCAGAACTGAAGATATTGAATTGGATCGTTCGTTAGGCGCGTCAAGTCTGGTAAATCCAAAGTTGCGATAAACGGTAACTGCCGGTTAGGATCTCTAAAACTCTGGGTCACAATACCGGCCCCAGGAGGAGGATATCCAGGATAACTAGGAACAGGAGTCGCATTTGGGATATTATATCCTCCTGGAAAACCAGGATTAACCGGACCGTACTGGGGTTGTTGAGGTTGTTGATAAGTGTACCTAGGATACGGTTGATACTGGTAAACCGGTTGTTGGACAGCTTGCCCAGGTTGGTACTGTCCCTGGTACGGTTGGTGAACAAATTGAGGTTGAGTAGTGACAACCGTACTTATACCAGGTTGACCTACAGGCATCTGGACCGTGGTTTGAATCGTAGATCCAGACAACGGTAAAGATGTCTGAGGAGTGGTTACAGAGACAGTAGAAACCGGAGCCGTCGATACTCCAGAAGTAAGTATGGTAGATGTGGCGGTAGTTGCAGCAGCCGTTTGAGATGGAGTACTAGGTGCAATTGGCGGCTGAGTAACTACCGAAGTTACAGAAGTTTGAACATTTGACTGGACAGGTTGCGGTTGCTGGGGTGGACCAGAAACTACGGGTTGTCCAGCTTGAGGTACCGATTGTATACTTGGCTGCAACACCTGTTGACCCTGTGATGGATCCCACACTAACATTCCAGGGTATTGACCCGTAACAGGTTGAGGATACTGAGATCCATAACCGGATTGAGGATAGGATTGATAATTGTAAGGTGCAGTTCCTATACTTGGAACATATGATTGACCTTGAGGTGGTTGATAACCTTGACCTGAGTATTGACCTTGAGGTTGATAACCTTGAGGTAAATACGGATACTGGGGTTGACCTTGACCTTGAGGTTGGTACCCTTGAGGTTGATACCCTTGGGGTTGATACCCTTGAGGTTGCCATCCTTGAGGTTGATATTGATACTGAGGTTGACCCTGGGGTACATATTGGGGCTGGGGTTGACCTTGAGGTATGTATTGCACCATAGGCACGTACTGACCTTGAGGTTGTCCCCCAGACACAAATGATGTACCTTGAGGTTGCCCCCCAGGCGTTAACTGAGGCTGCCCCCCAGGCGGTAATTGGCCACCTTGAGGTTGGGAAACGGGAACTGAACCTGACATCATGTAAATGTCTCCTACACCCAATGGTATATTACCACTGTTTCCAACTAATAACCCATGATCAACGGGTTGAGGAGATGCCCCCGCAAAAGTACCAGAAAGAGATTGATACCCAGTGGGAACAGAAGGACCGCCGTGTAAGAAAGATTCAGGACTTTGAGTAAACACGGACGACTGACCAGACATATTTACAGGAGTATGAATACCTCCAGGTGGAAAAGGAGTGCGAGGTGTAGAAAAACCTAGCCCAAAGTTGTCTAAATAATTGGTTAACGAAAGGTACCAAGTAGTACTTCTAGGAGGACTGTAAAAGATAGATTCACGCTCCCTTAGATCAATAGTAAGTTGATCTTCAAGGTTAGAGACGCCTATTTCCTCTGGAGCAAGTTCTTCAATAGCAATCAAACCAGTAGGAAGATTTTCGGTGATAATTCTTTCTATTCTCGGTGAATCAGGAACACTAGAAGTCGGAGTAACAGGTTCAGATATTTCTGGTTCTTCGCCTGTATCACTAGCAGACGAAAAACTACCAACAAGCTCAGAAACTGTAACAGCTTCGGGATTATACCCTGTCTCTAAGCCTTGGTAATCTGAATGGACTACCAAGGAAGATTCTCCTTCTTCAGGTGAACCTACTCTACTGCCACTAGGAGGAGTTACAAGGACTTTTAAACCTTCTAGATTACCTGGGTCGTCTCGAGGAGGCGATCCCCTAAGCCTATGGGATCTTCTCAACAATTCGGCCACAGAAACAACTTCAGGAGACTGGCCCCGAAGTCTACGGGACTGTCTCGGTAATTCCGCCACAGCTAAAAACTTTTAACTACTACACACGTAAACAAAATAAAAATTCAAATCAAACCACCTAAAGTCTCTAAAGAACCAAACAAATTTGAATCACACGCCTAAAGAATCTAGAGCGTCAAACCAAGCACAAACAGTAGCCTTCCAGACCGAAAGCGCTAGTTGGTGATGAAGCCCAACATCGCCGGATTCAGTACAGAAGTGGCGGGTGGAACAGTTACCCCGGCAACCTGCTTAATGAATAGACTGGACCAAGTTCCTCCACTTTAACCGTCTCGAGTGAAGTGAACCCCCCAGAAAATCCAAGTGATTCTAGCCGACGTCTGCTCCAGGTACAGTGGGATCTTCCCTCCACCGTCACCTCGGTAGAATCCTAAAGATAATGGTCACTAAGGTTACCAACCGCAACAAATGCACCTGGGGGAACAGTCTAAACTCCGACAGCACGCAAGGGCAGAGTATCAAGCTCAATCCCCTTGCCGGCTCCTTGACAATAATCCAAGGTTTACCGACAAGTGACCCCTGGCTCCTCGACAATGGTTAATCCGAGGTTTACCGTTTGTAATACGTGCGTGTCTGGCGTCGTTCCCAACGAGGGGGGATTGATCCCCTCACTGGTTCGGACACGAGCTCGTGCTTCTCCTTTAAGAGGAGCTTTCCCAGAGTACAAATGAGACAATTGGATTTAATCTATCACAAGATAAGCTACTTGTTTGGTTTTGTTGTCTTGGAGAGTTAATTACTCACCTACTCCAAGACACTAGCCTGATCTAAATTGGTGTTTCAGAGCCCTAGTAAATAAAAGTTACTACGTCGATTTTACTTTAAGCGTTAATTTTATGGTTTTTTCTTAAAGACAAAAGGTAGCGGAAGTGAAACCAATGGTGTGTAGACTCGACTCAAACCACTACAAAGATGCACCTAAGATGATTTACGCTACTTTTCCTTTTTCAATGAAATTCTTAACTAAGAGAGTTGAGAGAATGCAAATTTTAGAGAAAACAACTTTCTTAATAAAGACAATCAAAGAAACAATTCTCTTTATCTTTTCAAGCATACAAACATGACCACTCCTTACGTGCACGAAAAACTCTTTTTCTTTCAAAACTTTTCAAAGCTACTTGAAACAAAACTTTTCAAAGGAGATATTTTTGTATTTTCTCTTTTAATAAAGCATATAAATCTATTGTAACGAAAATCAATCTTAAAAGCTATAAAAACTATGAAAACTTGACTCACAAGCAAATCAAAAAGGAAATTACTCTAAGCAAACCTAACAAGGCAAAAGCTCACAAAGATGATTCTAGGTTGTTTTACTTGACCAAAATCAAATCAAGGACCAGCTAATGCAGAATCAAAAGACTAGTCAAAACAAAACTCAAATCTTTTTGTTCTTTTTGTAAAATGGAATTCAAGACTTAAACAACAAGCACTTCGAAATTTGCCCAAAGAGACAACTCAATGGTAAGTTGCTCACACAGGTAGACTTTACGACAGGTCTGACTTCTTAGAATGCTGACAAAACCAGAGAGATCTAAGGGTTGACAACTTCTACCGCCAAAGTCACTACAAGACCTACTCAAAAATCAAACCCTAGGGCTTACACTTCGATGAAATCCACTAAAACACTCAATGCTATCGAAACAAGTTCAGGTGAAGATCTTTGACAAAGGACTAATGAATCTGGGCAGTAAAAACTAAGAAAAAACTAAATCTAAGAGCAAAAATGCAAAAAATGGAATTTTCTCAAATTTTAGCAGGGGACGCAGGCGACCCGTTAGCACAGGTGCGGGCCCGCTCTGTGCACACAGCGACAGTGCCTCCAGGGACGCACTGTGCAACACTCAGAGGGTGCGTCCTACTGAAAAACTCAAGAAAAACCAAAAAGAATCTAATCCTAAGCTAACCCACCCACAGACAAAGTCACAAAGCCAAAACCAGAAAAATAAACCAATTTTCTCAGAGCAAAGTTCACACAAAGGAAAAGACTTTTCACATCAATGGAATCCCCAGTGGAGTCGCCAATTTGTCAGGTGGAAAGAGTCGATTGTGCGGACACAACCAACCTCCCTAGGAGCCTAAGACTCTCTAGTGACAAACAAGACAAACAAGAGCAATCCTTCTCTAAACATGCATTTACTATACGGGAAATCAAGTGTTTAGATCCTACCTGTAATCCAACGCTGTTGTAGTAGTCCAGCTCCGCTGATCCGGATGAGCTCCTCCTTCACTTTGAAACCTGCATACACTAACAATCAAACGATTAAATAGCACTTGATAATCTCATAGAATAAAACATATTTAACACATAGACCAAGGAGTACATGAAACAACTCATAAATAACAAGTTATTGAGAAGAATGGACTCATTTGCATTAATAGGTAACAAAAGGAACAAATACAACCTGAGCCTTGGTGTTGTGCAAGTCCCTCCCAGGGTCCATCAAGAGTTCTCCTTTACTTTGACAAAGCTCACCCACTTCCAAATAGAACAAGCAAAGATGGCAATCTCTCCTCACAAGCTTCTAAATGGGAGTCCTAATTCCTGCAGCATTTACCCTTAGAAATGTATAGCTTTTAACCTCCTCTCCTTCTGGCCCAATGCCTGTACTTATAGTGCTCAAGAGGAAGTTAATCAGGTCCACCATCAATGGGATAATCCCCTCTTTGGATGGGATAGCTCCCCTATTGATGGGATAAGTTCCTCTTTGGTAGGAGTGCATGAACCATCTGGAGGCGCTCAATACACGTCGAAGAACCTTCTAGAATGCTCTAGAAATGACCACAAGTGACTTTTTAAAGATGAAACTTGCGCATTTTAACCTTTTCAGGGGGACGCACCTGCACCTTTACATACAGAGCGTCCAAAGACGCAGTTTTTGTGAACATTGGGTGCGTCCCCGCAGGTAAGGTTGAGAGAACCTGCGTCCCCAGAGATAAATACATTTAGAAAGACTTTCTCTCTTTTTTGGAGTTTGACATGGGAAGCAGAGGCATAAGACTTGCCTAAGAGGGTAGCATGACTGTTGATAGAGTCATCCTAACTGTAAATGGTCATGGTGACATTTTTTAGTGTAACAGTCAATATATTTTTTATTTGGATAAATACTGGACAAAGCTTTGGGAATAATCAAAGCGTTACTGAACATGCATTTGTTGTTGAAAATTCACAACGATTTCTAGATAGATACTTTTATATTCAATAATGTCGTTTCGTGGACACAGTCAAAGAAATATGAACATGCATTTATCCTCTGAACATGATTCTTCTGAACAGAAGCTACCCAATTTGGTATTCTCAATATATATAAAAAATGTTCGTATAACTTCTATATCATACGACAGTCATTAGATTCAGTGTTATTAAATAATAATTATCACAATTGCATAAGAAAATTTTCTTTGAAATGTGAACATAACGGTTTAAAATATGTACAAAAGGATAGTGTTTGAAATATGTTCCGAAGGATGGTGTCTAGAACAAGGAATATAACTTTCGTATTCACATACATCTGAATTTCGACGTCTCTCCACAGAGTAAAGCTCTGCACAAGGGCTGACGAAGTATGGACATGTTAACTTTAATACAATTTGTGTTCCTAAGTGAAAATATGTTGTTTTGCATTAAGTACTCTTCACAATGTAGTTTTTGTCTGAACAACTACGAAATTTCTAGTTGGATGCAAATAGTAATAGTAGAAATATCAAAACCATATACAATATGAAATCTAATTTATCAATTTTAGTGTTGTGTATTGTAATGGGTTTTCGCCAAATTAATATTCATGTTTATGACATACAATATTTCATATCCATCATAAAAATTGTAGACAATGTACAAATCGGTGAAAAAATTCTCTACATTCTCGATAAAGAAACTTGGTGTTCGCACCTAGCATGTGAAAATTAATTAAAACAAGTACTACTATTAATATCCATTCAGTAAATCCACATGCAATAATAATATCACAACTAGGTCCAAAGATATCAATATGCAAACTTTATTTTTTTCTCGAACACCTACAAAACTTCTAGTTTAATGCAAACAATAATTGCAGAAAGATAAAAACCATATACAATATCAAATCTCATTTATCAATTTTAGTGTTGTGTATTGTAGTAGGTTTTAGCCAAATTAATATTCTTGTTTATGACATACTATATATTGTAACCATCGTAACAATAACAGATAACGTATAAACTGCTAAAAGAATTCCCTACGTTCTTGATAAAGAATCTTGGTATCTTCACCTAGCATGCAAAAATTAATTAAAATTAAGTACTACTATTAATATTCATTCACTAAATCGACACGCAATGATGTTATCACATCTAGTTGCAAAGATATTCATAAGGCCATATCTATCAATATCATAAAATACCCTTTTCTATATCTATTTAGTGAATTCAAATTTATATTTCTTTTAATAGACCGATATTTAGCATTTGATTCAATTATCCTGGATTAGAGAAAAAAATATGAGGATTAGTTGGGTGTTCTCTTGGTGTTAGTGTTGTTCTGTCCCTTGTTGTTGTAGTTGTTGCTGGTATTGCTGGTGTACTAATGAGTAGATTGTATCTATATTTACTTAGTGAGAGATATTAGTGATAGACAAAGAACATGTGGAGAAAGTATAGTTAACGAATTAGAGATTAGGATGAGAATATTTCTTGACTGAGTGGTATGCTATGATTGTAATGAGAATGCAATATGGATATGAATGCTGAGGTGGTTTCTGTTGTTTATTTTATAGTAGCCAATTGAGTATTATTATTTGGTATTAACCTTCTGGGAAAATTTGTGTGGACATGCTTGTGCATATACAAAACCAATCGTTATTTTATTAGTAGTAGATTGTACGAAATGTGAGGCTTAGTATAATGAAAGATCGAGATTTTTTTGCATCTTATGAATTTTCTTTGCAATTCTACCCATGTGCATTTGTATTTTGTTATTGTCATTTTTATTATTATTATTATTATTATTATTATGATGTATCAATGTATTTCACAACTACGGAAATAGCTATGTGAAGAAAGTTGTGCGGGAGTAGTTGTGCAAAACTAGTTCTCCACAAAAAACATGAGTGGAAAATAACAAATGAATGTGCATAAACATAAATAGCTTTGCATGCCTCAATTACAATGTTAATAATTTATTTGCATGCAATTTGATTTTGATACTCATGTTTTTTTATTCGAGAGCTTCTTCTTCCAAAGTTGTCATTATAACCTTTACAAAATGTAATTAGTACTATTTAGGAATAATAGTTGTGGCTCTTATTCTCATTGCATTTATATTCGAGCACATTAGGAAATTTGCAAAGAAGAGAATATGATAAGCTGTAATTCTACAATCAGAAGTGCCTTTTTACTTTGTCAAAAGAAACCTTACAAAATGAAATTTTTATTATTTATCTGATGAACTAAGTTCCTTTAATATTGAATAATATGAGTACAATTGCAAAATGTGAAATTATCTAATCGAAAATTGGTAAATAGAAAAACAATTTTACAAAGTGAATGTCTTAAATTATCGTAATATTGATTTATAAAGCATATGAAACATATCTACCATAAGTACTAGCAAAATTGCAACATTGATGGCAATCACTGGTTAATGAATATCATTAAAATTGGTAGTAGAAAAATGTCATTTTATATCATTGACAATGATAGTAGTTAAATTTCATTTCATATATGATCTGTTCAATTATGATAGAATTAAAGCAGTTGTAAGTTCTTTGCAAAAATGATGGCGGGACTGTGCAGGAAGAGTTCAAAGCAAATATTTCATTATGTTGAATACATAACGATTTCAAATATTAGATATCAATAATTTTTATTTGTGAAAACAATTTTTTAATGTTCATTTTCTATAGTCTACATATAAGAGAATAGAGAAAATTGCAAAGATTGGTCAAAGCTAGATGACAATATTGAAAGTTAAAAAAAATGGTCTTTGTTATTGGTATTATAAGAAAATAAAATAGGTCATTTGTATAGCAACAAATATATTCAAGTTCAAATTGTAATCATGTTTACTTAATTTTAATTACCATAAATATGATAAAAATAAACATCCAAGGTGAAACAAAATTTTGACAATAAAAAACAGTGACTGAATATCCATTTCCATGTCTATCAACAAAAGAACAATTATGTTCGAATTGTTCACAAAACTGATAAACAATGTCAAAATTTGCACAAAGCATGATCCAGGTGGATCTTGGTGGCCACCTGCCAAGTCCACCTGGACCCCCACCATTGTTTCTCTCAGCATTTTTAGTTTCCTTAATTGTAGCACAACTTACTATTTTTAGTAGTTTTCGGGTCCTGAACTTCTGGAGCTGTTTTGAGGCCCTAAACGACATTTTTTGGGAAATCTACTGCCAGCTATTTTTCTGATAAAAATTGCCTTTTCCGTCGTAGTCCTCGGAGATATCTTTCCAACGGGCTATCATGCGCGTCAAACGAAGATAATACGACCAATTCGCGACCCCGGGAAGTTGGCTGTCCAACTCACCCCAAAACAGGGCCCACAATTTGGCGTTTCATTTTCTAGGGTTAGGTTTTGGAATGTGAAGGGTTTTCCATTATTTCTCAATAATAAATAGGCCTTCGAGCCTCATTGTAAAGACAGTTCGGAACAGTTCAGAGGCATGTAGCCGACACATCTCTTCTCAGAGATAAGCTACCATCGCCCTAGCTGGGTTATTTCTATTTCTATTTGTAAGCATATATCAGTATTTTCCATTAATGAAATGAAGTATTATTTCCGCTGCATATCTGTCTTTATGGTTATCTCTATATTTTATTGCGTTCCTATTTAAATCTGGATCAGTGGTATCAGAGCGGTCTGCTTTTTCTCTGTTTTTCTTTGCATGTCCCCAACGAGGTCGGGATATAAGGAGTTAGGGCTTGAACTGGTCGAACCTTTGCGAGACCAGCCTCGTAGATCCTGACGGCCTCCTATGGCGGATGAGAAGAAAGACGAGGGGGCAGGAGATCCTATCAAAATCTTGCTCGAAGAAGCCCTAGAGCGACAACGGAACGTGATGATGGACAGTTTTGCCCAAATCCTTCAGCGGCTACCCAGAAGCGACGCATCGGCTTCCAACAGCTACTCTGGAAATGCCACGCCCTTCAAGGTACAAGTTAATTTTGAAATCCCCATATTTGAGGGTCAGATAGACGCAAATGCTGTAGATAAATGGTTAAATCTGCTGGAGGGTTATTTTTCTGTTCATGAATTTTCAAGTTGGGAAAAGATTGTTTTCGCTCTTCTCAAAGCAGCCCCCCATGTCAAGGACTGGTGGGAAACCTACTGCGAGCAGAAGGATGAAAATACTGGCTCACTATTTTCAGCTGCACCCACCTGGAATTCATTCTGGGATGCCATCAAGGAGCAGTACTACCCTATCGGAAGCTATGAGGATGAATACATAAAATGGACCACATTGCGGCAGGGAAGGGACCAAGATGTGCCGGAGTTCACTAATCTTTTCCATACCCTTCGCACAAAGTTGGGTATCAAGGATATGAAGAAGCATTTGATACTCAAATACCGTGGCTGCCTGCACAAGTACATCCAGGAAGAGATACAATTCCTGAACATCTCCTCGCTCGGCACAGCGTACCGATATGCCGTCAAGGTCGAGCAGAAGTTTAAACAAAAGAAGCGAGACTTTGGATCTGTGAATCTGAAGCAAGGGAAAGGTGCCCCTAAAACACAGAACAAAGGACAAAGCCAAGGCGGGGCAGCCCAAGACAACCCGCCAAAGCTGCAGGCAAAGAACAACGCCGCGAAGATGAAAAAGGACACGAGAAAATGGTGTGAGTTCCATAAGAGCTCCACTCACAACACGAGTGAGTGTCGAGCCAAGCAGTCACTTGTGGCTGAACTAAAGGTTCCAGAATCAGATGCATGTTCCGACTCTGAGTCAGAACCCGACAAGGGGGATGACAAAGGGAAGTAGATCATTGACGCGGATCCCAACGCCACTGTTGCTACCGCAAAGATCCAGAAAAATGAACCCGAAGATCCAGAAGAGGAGGAGCGTCTCTTCCACTCCCAGATGTGGATAAAGGGCTCCCCACTACAATTCATTATCGATAGCGGGAGCCAAAAGAACCTCATTTCAGCAGAGGTCGTGAAGCGGTTGGGCTTGCCGACCACAGCACATCCACAACCATACACCATCGGGTGGCTTCACCAAGGACGGGATCTTCGCGTGAGCCAGCAGTGTCGCCTTCCGTACAACATCAAGCCCTTCACGGATGAGGTATTGTGTGACATTGCTCCCCTTGAAGTTTGTGATGTATTATTAGGACAACCATAATTGTGGAAGCGACATGCTGTGTATGAATCAAGGCCCCGTGCTGTTATTGTTACATTGGGAAATAAGTTGTACAGGATACCAGAGGTAGCGCCGCCTATTGCCATCTCTTTGATTACTGCAAAACAATGCAGTAAGCTCATTTCCAAGACTGGGAAATTTGTTTTCCTGATGATACGCCCGTAAGGAAAGAAGAAGACGGTAGCCATGGCCTCCAGACAAGACCCCTCCGCACGACAACTATAGATGGATAAGGTCGTGAAGGAATACGAGGACATCTTCACCTCCCCCGCAGGGGTTCCTCTGCACTGTCAAGTCAAGCACTCCATCGATCTAACCCCAGGTGCGCCACTACCCAATGGACCAATTTATCGGTGCTCCATTCTAGAGAATGATGAAATCAAGAGGTAGATTCAGGAGCTGTTGCAGAAAGGTCACATCCGTCCGAGTTCATCACCTTGTGGGAGCCCGATCGTGTTGGTATAGAAGAAGGATGGGACTTGGAGACTCTGTATTGACTATCGGGCGCTGAACAAGATCACTGTCCGTAATAGGTACCCGATCCCGCGGATTGATGACCTCTTGGACCAACTAAAGGGGGCAAAATATTTCAGCAATATTGATCTGAAGTCAGGATATCACCAGGTACCAATCGAACCCTCTGATGTGTGGAAGACTACCTTCAAAGCCAAGGAGGGCCTCTTCGAATGGTTGGTTATGCCTTTCGGATTGACGAATGCTCCTGCAACCTTCATGAGGCTAATGGATGACATCTTGCGGCCATTCACCAACTCATTTGTAGTGGTATACTTGGATGACATTCTGATCTTCAGCCAGAGTTGGGAAGAGCACCTCCACCACATCCGACAGGTTCTTCAAACACTGCGGCAACACAAGCTATGTGCCAATTTGGAGAAATGCACTTTTGGCATGACCCAGGTTCAGTATCTGGGATACATTATTGATGAACAGGGGGTGCATGTAGATCCGGCCAAGATCCAAGTCATTCGGGATTGGCCATCTCCAACCACTCTGACGGAGCTCCGCAGCTTTCTAGGTCTTGCCAACTTCTACCGCAAGTTCGTGTTGGGGTTTTCTCATATCACTTGGCCCTTGAGTCAAGTCACCAAGGGAGGAGCGAAAGCGAAATTCTTCTAGTCTGCATCTCAACAGAAGGCATTCAGAGAGTTGAAAGATCACCTCTGCACGACACCGGTGCTCGCGTTACCAGATTTACAACAACCATTTGAGGTCGAGACAGATGCCTCTGACTATGCTATTGGGGCAGTCCTTACTCAACACGGGCATCCAGTGGCATATCACAGTGAAACACTTTCAGACACAGTCCGAAAGTATCCCACTTATGATAAAGAGATGTATTCCATTGTGCAGGCCTACCGACAATGGAAGCATTACATTTTGGGGAAGGAAACGGTCATCCACACAGACCACCGACCCTTGCAGTTCATACAGACCCAAGGGAAATTGCAGAATGATCGCCATCAGAAGTGGTCTACATATCTGCAACAGTTCCATTTGAATATCAAGTATAAGAAGGGCAGCACCAATAATGTTGCAGATTGCCTCAGTCGACCACCAATCATGGCGTTAACCACCATGCTCAACTCTTGGGGACACGAGACTTCTGATTGGCCACTTCTCTACAAAAGCAACCTAGAATTTGGCCACACATACCAGACACTCTTGGGGGGTCAGCATGTTCCAGATTTTCATCTCCAATATCCCTGTTATGCCACCTGGGTCACCTTTGTGTTCCTTCAAGCGAGCGTGCCAAGATGATTTTGGAAGCACACTACAGTCAAGCTGCTAGGCATTTCGGGGTCGAGAAAACGGTGGCAGTACTGCAAAATTATTTCTATTGGCCAAATCTTCGACAGGATGTCGGGAAATACATCAGATCATGTACTACCTGTGCCATTGCCAAACCAACCATCAAGAATCAAGGCCTCTATACCCCGCTACCTACCCCTAATCAACCTTGGGAATCCATCTCCATGGATTACATGTCAGGCCTTCCTTCCACTAAGCATCGAAATGATTTGTTTTTGTGGTCGTCGACAGGTTCTCGAAGATGGCCATTATGGCAGCCTGCAAGAAGAATATCACAGCAGAAGCCACTGCTAAACTCTTCTTTGAACGAGTTTGGGTGCACTTTGGGATCCCACAGCCTATCATCTCAGATCGGGACAGTCGGTTCCTCAGTACATTTTGGTCCAGTCTCTGGTCAATGCTGGACACCAAACTCACTAAGTCCACAGCCTTCCATCCTCAAACTGATGGCCAGACAGAGGTTGTCAATCAAATGATTGTACACATTCTGCGCATGTACAACTCAAAGCATCCACGCACATGGGATGAGAGCCTCCCCTATGTTCAGCACAGCTACAACCGAGCTCTTCATAGCTCGACGGGCCACAGCCCTTTTCAGGTGGGCCTGGGATTCCAGCCACTATGCCCCATTGATGTGGCCATGCCACTTGCAGCTACTCACACAGATTTAGCTCATGTCCAGTCCGAAACAGATAAGGCCACCAGCTTCATTGAGCACATCCAACATATTCACCAGCAGGTCCATGACATTCTGGAAAAATCAAATGCCACGTACAAGCAGCGACATGATCAACATTGGGTGCCACACAAGTTTCAAGTGGGCGACAAAGTCTGGTTGCATTTGAAAAAGGAACGCCTTACTGGAGCCTATCAGAAACTGAGACCACTCCGATATGGTCCTTACACCATTATTAAGGCTGTGGGAGACAATGCATTTGAGCTCCACATTCCCCCATTCCTTGGCCTACACCCAGTGTTCAATGTGGACCGCCTTCGGCCATACTTTCCACCATTGCTAGACACATCCGACATTGCAGAACAGCTCACACCCATAGAATTAAATGCAGATTGCATGGAACAAGCTGCAACTGATCGGATCATGGACACACAGGTCAAGAACACTCGCCAACAGAATATCCAACTATATCGAGTTGTCAAAGCAGGCCAACTCCTTCACCAGGGCAAGTGGCCCACCAGGGACCAAGTTCAACAAAAGTTTCCTCATCTCATGGAGGAACTCAACGCAATGGGGACCATTGCTTCCTAAGGGGGGAGGAATGATCCAGGTGGATCTTGGTGGCCACCTGCCAAGTCCACCTGGACCCCCACCATTGTTTCTCTCAGCATTTTTAGTTTCCTTAATTGTAGCACAACTTACTATTTTTAGTAGTTTTCGAGTCCTGAACTTCCGGAGCCGTTTTGAGGCCCTAAACGACGTTTTTTGGGAAATCTACCGCCAGCGATTTTTTTGATAAAAATCATCTTTTCCGTCGTAGTCCTCGGAGAGATCTTTCCAACGGGCTATCATGCGCGTCAAATGGAGATAATACGACCAATTCGCGACCCCGGGAAGTTGGCTGTCCAACTCACCCCAAAACGGGGCCCACAATTTGGCGTTTCATCTTCTAGGGTTAGGTTTTGGAATGTGAAGGGTTTTCCATTGTTTCTCAATAATAAATAGGCCTTCGAGCCTCATTGTAAAGATAGTTCGGAACAGTTCAGAGGCATGTAACCAACACATCTCTTCTCAGAGATAAGCTACCATCGCCCTAGATGGGTTATTTCTATTTCTATTTGTAAGCATATATCGGTATTTTCCATTAATGAAATGAAGTATTATTTCCGCTGCATATCTGTCTTTATGGTTATCTCTATATTTTATTGCGTTCCTATTTAAATCTGGATCAAAGCAATGAGTTTTTAACAATAAGGTATATAATTTTAATAACAATAATACTATACGACTACTCACAATAGTTATTCCATTGATAGCAACACTTTTTATGATATCATTGTTCACTAGCATATTCCAAATATTTTGTCTCTTTAACTTTACATTGTTGCATTCCAAAAAATAGCAACAATTGCTCTGCAAATAATTAAATAAATATAATAAATGATAATGTGACTATGAAATAGAGCTATGGGAAAAAAACCGAGAAGGAAAACCATGTGCACATGTAAACTACCTTGGTAATTTTTCATACAAAAAACAACATTTGATTTATAAAGAGTTTATTAAAACCTTTATGCAATCGTGTAAACAGTTCTATGAAAAATCCAATTGCAATGAAAATCGAAATTTCGATTCCATAGATTGACTTAATTCATAATAAAATATATAAAATCCTGAACATTTGATCACTATTGGCTTATTGGGGCCTGACCCAGGTTCAGAAGTGATTTAGCCAAGCAAATCTTGGTACTATTGGCCCTTTCGGCAACAGTCCGTGAAGCGCGGACTGAGGTCTCACCCGAAATAGTATGGGAGGGTGCTAGAACTAGGCTTCCGCACCCTGGAGATGTCTGATGAGTTAAAGTGGTCCGCAGTTCGACCCTGCACGCATGTCGCTACGCGCTATTTCCCGTACCTCGTAGCCTAGAATGTTGCCTTCACGCAACCCTACTCAGGGACCGAACGATGTTATTACCCAAGTCCTTACTAGTATTCCAATGTTAGTTGATTATTTTAGCTTGCTTGAGTGCTTTTAAGTTATACTTAACAACATAAATTATTCATACAGGTGCGCACAGTAAATAAACAATATATTTGCAACTTATATCAAACATGTATTAACCCAAGAACAGATACACAAAATTATGATAAAACTTCTCTTTATGATTTATTCCTCAGTTATAGACTTGACTCCACCCTGTGCACTCAGTTGCAGGGGTCCGCGCACTTAGTTGTGGACTACTAGGCCTCTGCGTACTCAGCTGCCAAGCCTTCTCCTACCCTACGACCCAAGACACACTTAGACACTTGGACTCTTGCTCTTTTCTTCTACTTTGCTGTACTTTCTTGGTTATCTTTTACACTTAAAGCCTTGCTCTATTTATACAATCCCATGGTCTGCGAACCATGGGTAGGCCAACATTACATTACAAAACTAGGGCGGACAACCCTATGACTATATCATACATTTCGCACTCCGCACCCGCAATTCGTGGAGTCTTTACAACAATTTTACAACAATATCAAGTCAAAACTTGGGATTTGAGCCCCAAAACATGCCTTGGGGGGATTCCATGACCAACAAGCCCCCAACACAAACATCTTGACTTGCCCTCGAGTCACTCAGTCAGCGCGGCAATCTTGGCGCGGAGTGCCTCCAACTTTTCTCGATTTGTACTAAGGTTCGCAGTGCATTGAGCTGCTGCTTGCTAGATCTGCTGCATTCGTTGTTCTGATACCTCTATGTCTGGGGTGCTTCTCTGCATTAATGTGTGCATCCCGTTTATGTGTGTGAGCTTTCCTTCGATGTTTGTCGTGATAGTGAAGGCCTCGTCGATCCAAGGCTGTACGAACGCTTTGAGAACTGCCTCCTTATGTCGTGCCCATCCACCTGCTCCTTCAGTGCTTTGGCTTGCTACATCCTCGCAAGCCTCTAGGTGAGGACTACTATCTATCTAGTTCCTCATACACTGTCGTATTTCTGTTGGATTTCTCGCGCTTCTATCTCCAAGCACTAGATGTTTGGATCCTCCTGCAGAGTTGTGAGGACCTCAAGTGCTTGTTCCAACATGCTGGTACTCTCTCGCACTGCACCTTCGATTTCCTCTAGTCTCGTTGTGATAGTGTTGGTATCATCCCAAGACCCCTTTTTCCTCCTAAAACATATCATTTACCCATTCCTTTTCATCATATATCCCTTAGAATACTTGGAAATTGGTTAGTTAATAGTCTTATAGTTATTAAAATGCATTGAAATTGATTTAGGAATTTTATGTTGAAGAATTAGAAGTTTTTGGTGAAATGGTTACAGGAAGTTCCAACATCCTGTAATTAGCTCATTGTTTGACATGTGGCACAACAGCTGGGCTAGAACGAAAGGCATGGATGAAAAGTAGAATGTCCAAGCATGGACAAACACCTATCCTACAGCCGAATCGACCCTCCTACATGCACGATCAACTCAGGTCAAAGCATGGCACACTGGCGACAAAGGCAGAAACAACAGCTCATTCTAATTTGATTTAGTTTTTGTTCTTTTTGAAATCAGTTAGGATAGAAACATTTTGAAAATCTCGATGTAGTAAAAGCGGCAACAGCCATATTCCGAATGTACATTCATTTTCGAAATGACATGGTTGTAATAGATATATGTAAATACAGTTCAATGTAATGGACGATGGTTAGTCGTTGTGTCATTCTGAAACAGAGTCTTGAACTTAATACTAAGAATCCAGTTACAGTTACGACTTGTGTCTCGTGCATTGATTTGATAGCCGATCGAATATAGTCCAGTGTACCTCTGGAACGCGGACAGGCCCTGCGTTCAACCGGTATACTGTTCTTTTGATTTTATTTGCACTTAGGTTATCATATGGTTTGCACAGTAGTTACGATTGATTGGATTTCGATTTCAATAGGTATTATATGGTTTGCACAACAGTTACAATTAATTGGGTTTCGATTTCAATAGTTCTTGATTTCCATCGAATGTATATGGTTTGCATTTGTGGTAATGCCTTAACAGTCATCACTGAGATCTTGAAGTGCGTCCTGTAAGAGATTCGATCCCTGTGTTGTCTTTTAAAAGCACTGTCATGAACTTTGTTTCCATTTCACAATCCATTTATGATCTCTGTATATTTTGATATTGTATAAATATTAGTGAATGCTGGGTGTTTACTGAACAAGGGTTTTATGTGTAATGTCTTTGTAAGGAGATTGAGATCATTGTTGCAGTGATACACAGTGTTTAGTTTCAGTGTGTAATTTGGTAAATGCATTTAATGATAGTATTGTAATCAGGTATATTAGCAGAGTGATCTGAGTGTTTGGATGATAGGTGACATACCCCACTCTTCCGTAAAGAAGCCCTGTGACCTACATCATAACCACTTAGCCAACAATCCTTTATGTCTATATACTTTAGACGCATGCCTCTAAGCTTACGCATCCTGGTCGATAATAAATATAGTCTAGTCTAGTACCCTAGCTAGAACACTACATTTTGGCGCCGTTGCCGGGGAGGCATATTTAAAGGATTCAGACAAAAAGAAAAAAAAATTCAACACACAAAAATAAACAAAAACACAGTTAGAAATCATGTTCATTTATGCCTAGATTTAGAGACAGTCAAGGGAGATTTGTAAAAACCCCCCACCATCTAAAAACTAACCCATCATCATCAGGAGCAGACTCTCTAGGGAATACAACACCAGCTGAGGAAGTTATCCAAACATTGGCAGAAAAATTTTATTCAGGACAGAAACTTACTCTTATTGAGAGGGAAACTTTATTCACACATAAATCGCAGAAGAAGCACTTTCCTAGACCTTCTACACAAGGAGAAAGTAGTACAATTACCGAACAATCTTCCTTCCTCCTTTTTCCACCAAGTGACACTGACATAGAGAGACCAATTAGAATGGCTGAGGAAGGATCTGGATCAGTACCACGCCAAGGAGATGAAGAGGAGTCAACTTTTAAGTTCCCTATACATGAACCAGAGGAGGATGAGGAGATCAAAATGAAAAACATACCCCCATCCGTGCTACCAAATTTCTATGGTATGGCTTCGGAGGATCCAGACTCATTCTTGTTCGAGTTTGACATTGTATGTCGAACTTATGGCTATACAGATGATGCCCATAGGCTTAGATTGTTCCCAGCCACATTAAAGGCATCAGCCTTAAAATGGTTCATGGGGCTTGGTGAGCATGCTATAGTTGATTGGGATGGTATGAGGAGAATATTTCTTAGGAAATATCAGCCTTATTGCAGATACAAAGACTCTAAAGATGATATCTTTAGAATGAGTCAGCAAGAGGATGAAACCTTAGAGGAATATTTAGAACAGTTTGTCTACAACTTACAAAAATCTAAACACCGAACTATGCCTCCTGATCTGGTCCGCACAATATTCTTGAAAGGTATCCGAGAGGAATATATGGATGATCTCAACTTGATGGGAAAAGGTGACATTTCTACCTTACCCTTTGAAGAAATCGCTGAGTTGTGCGAAAAGTATTCAAGGAGTAAAGATAAAATGGGAAAGAGAAGCCTGTCATCAAGGGTCACAAAATCTGCCTCTGCAAGTGTCACAAGGGCCGAAATAGGGAATCTTTTAGAAGAATTTAAAACAGATCTGTTAAGCACTCTAGGGAACCAAATTGACACTTTAAAAGCCAAGAAGAAACAAGAAGATGAAGATCATATCATGGCTATCTTCTGCCCAAAATGCCGAAAGAAACATGCATTAAAAGATTGCCCTCTAGAGAACATCCAAGTTTGTGCTTTCTGTACTGAACATCATGATATGTTTAACTGTCCTAAAGTTAAAGTTTTGCAGAATTGTAATATGGCAGCCAATACAGAGATGGAAAACGTGTATTACATGGGCACAAAGCGACCATGGCAGCCAAGGCCAGCAACCCAAGGTATGTTTCCAAATCAAAATCTGCAATTTCCTATGAATGATCAAATGTATGCACAAAACTCATGGAATGTACCCATGCCATGGCAGCACCAAAACCAACCACAACACCAATGGAGACCGTCTCAACAGTACTCCCAATCTTATCATACATATCCTCAATCATATCCACCTTACTCACAACCATATCAACAATACCAACAGCCGTATCCATCACATTCTCAACCATATCAGCAATATCCTCAGCAAGTTGTCTATCAGCCCCAACCTCCTCAACAAGCACTGCCTGCTCCTCCACCAATAAATGCACCACAACTGCAATTTCCAGCTAACTCACAACCTCCCAGACCCACTCAAATTCCTGCTCAAACTATCCCAAATCCGAATAATAGAGCAGAGAGGCCAGCCTACAATGTAGAAGAAGGAACCTCATATTCCACACTGCCTTTGCAAAACATTAATTTGAGGTCTGGTAGGGTGCTCCACAAAGATTCTCCAATAACAGATAAGCAAGAAGAAAACACTGAAAATGAAAATGAAATGACAAACCCAACAAAACCAAACAATGATACCAAAGATAAACAGATGCAACCACTGCATCCACCTTTTCCAGACCAATTGGTCCAAATAAAACCACCACTGTCTATACCACAGTTTGATGTCTTAGATGAACTCAAGAATGTCTACATAAAAATTCCACTGCTGCAAGCTATAAAAGACATTCCTATCTATACCAAAGCCATCAAAGACATGTGCCTCAAGAAGCCTGCTAGAAAAAGGATTGATCCTCAAACCATTCATGTTTTAGGAAATTTAGCAGGCCTTATGACTAATACCATATCCATGGAGAAGTATGTTGATCCTGGCATTCCCAAAGTGACCACCATCATTAACAACATACGGATTCCAAACACTTTGATAGATCTTGGAGCCGCAATCAATGTCATGACTCTTGAAACCATGAGAACACTCCAGCTCATAAATTTGCAACATACCACGATTGTTCTAGAACTAGCTGATAGGTCCAAAGTCATTCCTGAAGGGATTTTGGAAGACATCATTGTCTCACTGGACTCTTGGGAGTATCCAGTGGATTTCTTAGTCCTTCAACCCAAATCCAATTTAGGAGGACACCCTATCATCCTTGGTAGACCATGGTTAGCGACTGCTGATGCATTTATAGGATGTCGATCGGGCAACATGATCATTTTAAGAGGGACCGAAAGAAAACAACTCACCCTTTATCCATCGGCACAATCACCAACAGTAACACACAATTTGTGGCTTGATGATAAATTTAATGATAAAGAAGAAGTACAATCTGTTTTTAGCATTGACCAAATCTATGATTTCCAGGACCAAGACAATAATGATTTGGTAGAATTATTCCTTTCTCAACCTGATACGTCTGAAAATTTGAGAAGTGAACAATATCATGCTGCAGATGTACTTTTGGCCCAAAATTTCAGGAAACATGCACCATCCAATCTTTGCAAACTACATTTCACGACATTTTTCCAGTTCAATCCATCACCAATACACAGAGTCATATCATAGAGATTAGTCCAGGGAAAACTCTGAACATAGGCAATCACCTAGACTCATCTTAACAAGAGAAATTGATTAAACTCTTGAGAAAATACCAAAAAGCCTTTGCTTGGGACTACACCGATATGCATGGGATTCACCCTGACACATGCACTCACCATATCTATACAGATAGCACCATTAAACCAGTGAGGCAACCACAGAGAAGAATGAACCCCATGCTCCAAGATATTGTCAGAGAGGAATTGCAAAAACTTTTGAGAGTTAATTTTATATATCCTATTTCTGACAGTCAGTGGGTATCCCCATTGGTTATAGTGCCCAAGAAAAATGGTAAGTGGCGCATTTGTGTTGATTACAGACAGCTGAACAAAGCAACACTCAAAGATTATTTACCACTACCATTCATTGACCAAGTGTTAGACACCCTAGCTGGCAAATCATCATTTTCTTTTCTTGATGGTTTCAGTGGCTACAACCAGATCAAGATCGCCTCAGAAGACCAGGACAAAACCACATTCACCTGTCCTTGGGGCACCTATGCTTACAATGTTTTGCCATTTGGACTTTGCAACGCTCCAGCTACATTTCAGAGAGCTGTGTTAGCTATTTTCGCTGATTTAATTCATGATTGTGTTGAAGTCTACATGGATGATTTTTCAGTATATGGCAATTCATTTGAACATGCATTAGAAAATCTTGAGAGAGTTTTGAAAAGATGTATTGAAGCTAACCTGTCCCTCAGCAATGAAAAGTGATTTATGATGTTAAACGAAGGGATAGTGTTAGGCCACTATATTTCTTTTCAAGGCATCCAGGTTGACCCAGCCAAGATACAGATCATTGCTGATTTGCTAGTTCCACAGAATCAAAGAGAGGTAAGAAGTTTCCTTGGGTATGCAAGCTATTACCAGAGATTCATTGAAAATTTTAGTAAGATAGCTTTACCTTTGTTTAAACTTCTAACCAAAGATGTACTTTTCAACTGGAATGAGAACTGCCAACAAGCATTTGAACAACTCAAAAAGAAGTTATCAACCGCACCAGTCTTGAGAGGGCCTAATTGGAGCCTACCATTTCATATCTTTACAGATGCATCTGACACTGCAGTAGGTGCATCATTAGGCCAAAAAGACGAATCTTGTACTTATGCCATTTATTTCATTAGTAAAAATCTAACACCTACAGAGTTAAACTATACAGTTACAGAAAAGGAAACACTTGCCATCATTTATGCTGTGAATAAATTACGACATTACATAACTGGTTATGAGGTCTTTGTACATACTGATCATTCAGCCATTAGACATTTAATGAATAAACCAATAACTAGTGGCAGAGTTACCAGATGGTTACTATTGTTACAGGAATTTAACATCACAGTGTTAGATAGACTAGGCAAAGAGAACCAGGTGGCAGATTTTCTCTCTAGACTACAAAATCCAGGTGAGGTTGTTCCAGTTGAAGATTCTTTTCCAGATGAAAACTTATTTGCAATTTCCATAGTAACTCCTTGGTATGCTGATTTGGCCAATTATTTGTCTACAAGAAGGACACCTCCACACTTTACTACAAAGGAAAGGAAGAGACTAGTCAAACAAAGTGCTAGATATTCATGGCTTAATGGTGAATTATTTTACACTGGTTATGATATGATTATTAGAAGATGTGTAAGAAATGATGAGGTAATTGATATTTTAAAATCTTGCCATGATGAACCGTGTGGTGGGCATTTTGCAGCGAAGCAGAAAACATTCAAAGTTCTTACTCTTGGATACTACTGGCCATCCATTTTCAAGGATGCCAAGAAGTATGTAAAGAGTTGTGACAGCTGCCAAAGAATGGGCAGGCCCACAGCTACCGATGAGATGCCCCTTCAGCCCCAAGTTCACTTAGAGCCATTTGACAAATGGGCTCTAGACTTTATAGGACCCATTAACCCAACCTCCAATGGTAAGAAGTACATCTTAGTATGTACTGATTACGTCACAAAGTGGGCTGAAGCAAAAGCACTGGTTAGAGTAACCGAACACACAGTAGTCAATTTCCTTTTTGAGGAGATTTTTGTGAGGTATGGAGTACCAAGGGAAATTGTGACTGATCAAGGTACCCAATTCACCTCAAAGCTAGTGAAGGACATCACAGATAAATACCAAATCAAGCATAGGAAAAGCACCCCTTACCATCCACAGGCCAATGGGCAGGTGGAATTCACAAACAAAACCTTGGAAGGCATCATTACTAAAACTGTTGCAATGAACAGGAAAAATTGGGAAGAGAAGCTCAAAGATGCACTCTGGGCTTACAGGATTACCTGGAAAGATACTACAAGATTTACACCATATCAGTTGGTGTACGGCAAAGAGGTAATGCTTCCTATTGAGTTCCAAATACATACTTTTAAACTGGCTGCAGATTTACAAATTGATTTGGACCAAGCACAAAAAGAAAGAATTCAGCAGTCGAACCAGCTGGATGAGATGAGGCAGCAAGCAGAGGAAACCACAATCCTCATGCAAAAACAAAGGAAGCAGTGGCATGATGCACATATTAAGAAGAAGCAGTTCAAGGAAGGTGACTGGGCTTTACTTTTTGACTCAAAATTCAGAGATCATAAAGCCAAGTTCACCACCCATTGGATGGGCCCCTATGAAATTGTTCAGGCTTATGACAATGGTTCAGTCAAGCTCAAAACTATTGATGGAGAAGGTCACTCCTTCACAGTCAATGGTCATCGCCTGAAACTATACACCAAGCCCATCAACAAGCAAGATTTTCTCTATACACTATCTCAGCAAAGAGAGGTTGAGGTACTGCAGCCCTCAGCTGCAGTATCACTACCTTAGTTTCATTTCCTTTCAATTTCAGAGTCAAAAAGAAAAAGAAAAAAATAATATAAAACAAAAACTAAATATATATATATATATATATATATATATATATATATATATATATATATAAATAATAATGGGTTAGATGTGAAAACCAGTCTCTGGCACACTCTAACCTCGAATTCCTACTTGAAAACCAATTCATTGGCGAGTAAGAATTCTCTTTCTTTTGTTCACTGTTTGATTTATCAGCTGAATCATGACTTGAGGACAAGTCAAAATTTTAGTCGGGGAGAGAGGCATCAGCACTTTGTTCTTTTATCTCTCCATTGTGAATTCTTAAAGATTTCTTATCCTATATCTTCACTGTAAATTTCCAAAGCAGCTTGTTCCAGCATTCCAGACTTCACTAAATAAGTTGTTTTGTCATTGTTTTATCTCAGAGGGACCTGGTTATAAACATTATGCAGGGGGACCTGTTCTGTCCAGACATCTATGCTACCAACACCAGCAGTAAAGGGACCTGTTTAAGACACCCAGAAGGGACCTGTTAAAAAGATTGACACCAAGGGCTACTTCAACAAAGTTTTATCAAGTTTCTACAAGAGTTTCATCAAGTTTCTACAAGGATTTGGGCACCAAGACTCCATCAAATGCCCAAGCCCAGTGAACATGTATCAATATAAGGAGCTGCATGAACATTTTCAAATTTTTCTCAAGGGACCTGTTACATTCAATCTTTCTCAAGGGACCTGTTACATCTTCAATTTTTTCTCAAAGGATCTGTGCATTCAATCTTTCTTAGAGGACCTGTTACAACAAGCAAAAGAACAGTCAAAAAGGGACTAGCTACTCAGCATGTCAATACAACAACGACCAACAAAAGAGTAATATGTTTCTTGTTCTTAAACATTTAATTTCTTAGATTGATTTTTAATGTAACTTTGATGACTGTGAACTGTTATGATCGATTTCAAGGACACCTACATTTCCTATCATCCCTTATTCCACCGATTCTTATCATTTCTTCAACCTATTCATACTTCTAAACCCATTACCAACACATTAACCTTGTCATGCTAAATACATCCTACAGCCATACCAACATCCTCCATCCGACCGAATGCCAACTGAAATAGGACACGTGGCGGATTGTGTTTTTAAATACAAGGGAAAGAGACAAATGTAAAGCGGCCTATTCATTTTATTCCACACAGCCAAATCATGACTCCACCACCCGACGTACCCAATGATTCAAGGGACTCCCCAAAACCATACCCAGCATTATATATACACGCTCCCAGCGCTCTTGTGGTGACATCTATGTAAGCGTACAGCACTCCTCTGTTCTAAAATGAATGAATACGCTGTGAAGTGAGTACAGCCGGTTATCCCACCATCATTTTCGCATTTGATTCCCATAACTTTCAAAGTAGAATCAGAAGCAGTGAGCGCCGAAAGAAGTATTATCATTTGGGTTCGATTTACACAGTGAGGATTGGAAGCAGTGAGCGCCGAAAGAGGAAAGTATAACCACTCTGTTTCGACTTCCACCACAGTCATAAGACAATCGACCGGCCGAGCATCATATTGAAGATTAAGGGAAGCGATACACCAGGTAACAAATTTGAAATTTCTTTGTTAAAATTGTAAGAACATAAACAGAGAAGGGTTAGAGCACGACCCTCTGCCACTATGACTAATAGGGTCGAGCCGAGTGTGTTCGACAGTTCACAATATCATGAGGATTGCATTGAAATTCTTAGAGAAATACAGTGGTTACCATTTCTAGAGAAATTTCATGGAAGCAATGAGGAGGTTACCAAGCAATTTGCTTTCACATTCAATGGAGAGAAAGCCCTGATTGGTAACTTCTCATTCAGGGTTTCAAAGGATACTATAGCTCAGGCAATAGGGATTAGTCCAGAAGGGGAGAAGTATTTTAAAACAAAACAATTTAAAGAGAAATCGTGGACACAGTTTATGTCTAGATCCAGAGTCTCATCAGTCAACTGGAAGAAAGGTGTTCCCAGAAGTTGGTTGATGCATCCCTGGGATGAGATGGTCTACATCCTTCAAAAATTCATAACCTGTGAAGGCCGTTACAGTATTGTCTATCTATACCATATTAAACTACTGCTCCACTTGAAGAAACAATGTGTTATCAGTCTACCATATTTTCTGTTACAAAGCTTAACCAAGATGTCCAAGACTATCCAGAAGCAGAAGGGGAATGAAGACAAGAGCCTATATCACTTTGGCTTAATTAAAATTCTTATTGAGCATGAATTGCAGAGAAGAGGGAAACCCTGGAAATAATTCCTAGCTGCTAATCAAATTAGAGATGAGGAAGATAAAGAAGAAGTGCAAGAGGACTCAGGGTTCATGAAGGATATTGATGAAGAAATCCCAGTATCCAAAGCCAGCAAGGCACCTCTACCTGTGGGCAGCATAAAGACTAGGAACATGAGAAAGGAAGATGCTAAGAGGGCCGAAAAAGATAAAATTTTCACCACTTACTCACGAAGAACAAGGAGGACACCAAAAGCCCAGTTACAAGAAGACCAGCTTGAATCCAATGCACCTGCACAAATGGATGTTGAGAGTGGTGACCACTCACTACCAGGACCAGAAGTTGATATAGAGGTAGAAAGCAATAACAAGCAGGAAAAATGTTCACCACCTCCCATTAAGAGACAGAAGAAATTGGAGAAACAAATTGAAGAATTAAAGGAAGAGCTCATGGAGGCTAATATGCTAGAAAAAGTTATCAAGAGAGAAAATGAAATGCTCTGGGCGCAGAGTAAAGAAACTCAGAAGAAGAATGAAAAGTTAAGGGAAAGAATCAGTGAATTGGAGGCTGAGCAAACTAATATTTCTAACTGGGCCACTAAGTGGTACAATCAGAAGAAGACCCTCAAAGAAAAATACAAAAAGTTAAAGCAGGAGCTCAAGGGTCAAAAAGATAACCAGGTGAAAAAGAATGTGGACACATTGCTCAAGGCAGCAGAGATCCAGGCAGGGACAGAGTTCAAGGGAAGCACTTCGGGGATAGCATGCGGACATGCTAATTCCTTAAGTCGGGGAGAGATGTTGGTATCATCCCAAGACCCCTTTTTCCTCCTAAAACATATCATTTACCCATTCCTTTTCATCATATATCCCTTAGAATCCTTGGAAATTGGTTAGTTAATAGTCTTATAGTTATTAAAATGCATTGAAATTGATTTAGGAATTTTATGTTGAAGAATTAGAAGTTTTTGGTGAAATGGTTACAGGAAGTTCCAACATCCTGTAATTAGCTCATTGTTTGACATGTGGCACAACAGCTGGGCTAGAACGAAAGGCATGGATGAAAAGTAGAATGTCCAAGCATGGACAAACACTTATCCTACAGCTGAATCGACCCTCCTACATGCGTGGTCAACTCAGGTCAAAGCATGGCACACTGGCGACAAAGGCAGAAATAGCAGCTCATTCTAATTTGATTTAGTTTTTGTTCTTTTTGAAATCAGTTAGGATAGAAACATTTTGAAAAGCTCGATGTAGTAAAAGCGGCAACAGCCATATTCCGAATGTACATTCATTTTCGAAATGACATGGTTGTAATAGATATATGTAAATACAGTTCAATGTAATGGACGATGGTTAGTCGTTGTATCATTCTGAAACAGAGTCTTGAACTTAATACTAAGAATCCAGTTACAGTTACGACTTGTGTCTCGTGCATTGATTTGATAGCCGGTCAAATATAGTCCAGTGTACCTCTGGAACGCGGACGGGCCCTGCGTTCAACCGGTATACTGTTCTTTTCATTTTATTTGCACTTAGGTTATCATATGGTTTGCACAGTAGTTACGATTGATTGGATTTCGATTTCAATAGGTATTATATGGTTTGCACAGCAGTTACAATTAATTGGGTTTCGATTTCAATAGTTCTTGATTTCCATCGAATGTATATGGTTTGCGTTTGTGGTAATGCCTGAACAGTCATCACTGAGATCTTGAAGTGCGTCCTGTAAGGGATTCGATCCCTGTGTTGTCTTTTAAAAGCACTATCATGAACTTTGTTTTCATTTCACAATCCATTTATGATCTCTGTATATTTTGATATTGTATAAATATTAGTGAATGTTGGGTGTTTACTGAACAAGGGTTTTATGTGTAATGTCTTTGTAAGGAGATTGAGATCATTGTTGCAGTGATACACAGTGTTTAGTTTCAGTGTGTAATTTGGTAAATGCATTTAATGATAGTATTGTAATCAGGTATATTAGCAGAGTGATCTGAGTGTTTGGATGATAGGTGACATACCCCAGTCTTCCGTAAAGAAGCCCTGTGACCTACATCATAACCACTTAGCCAACAATCCTTTATGTCTATATACTTTAGATGCATGCCTCTAAGCTTACGCATCCTGGTCGATAATAAATATAGTCTAGTCTAGTACCCTAGCTAGAACACTACAGATAGCATTAGCGCGTTGTTCTCTGACTTCCGGGGGAGTGGATGGCTGTGCCTTTAACCACAGCTCAACAATCTGAAGATTCAGCTCTAGCTAAACCTTGGTCATTTCTTCCCTGGCCTCGCGGACTCTTACTGCTAGTCTATGGATCCACACCTTCGTTGGTACATCTGCTGGGATAGCCAGCTCTAGGACATTGCGGCAAGCGTCGCCTACCACCTGCACCAAATGCTAATTTTAGGACACCAATTCATCGTGCTACAAGCTGATTTCTTCCATTTTTATCTTTTGCTCATTAAGGACTTGGATTGCGTGGCTCTCCCTAGCACACATCTCTGCCATTATCCCATCTTGTAATAGATATAGTGTCTCACGTGGAAGGGCAACTAGATTAAGGACAAGGTCTTTCATCATGCTAACTGAAAATATATCGGCCTCACTCGATGTCACTAGGGCCCCTTCCGACAACATTATTGTGTTTGCCATCTGTGCGCACAGCATCTCCTCTATTGCCAAGGATCTTGCTGCGAGGTGGGTTGAAAGGGTACCCACCTGAGGGGGACACACTTGTAACTCCTGCAACCACGCCCTGAGGGCCCCCAACAAAGTCTGGTGCTCCTGCACAAAATCCTAAAGAGCCTCATTGGTGACATTGCGCATGGTCTCGCCGATGTCATGGAGATCACCCTCTGCTAGGGTGATTGGGTCAATGGCCAATTTTGAGGCCTTGACCTTCTTCCTTGGTCCTGCTCGCGCTGTCGTGTGTGGGCGCTTCAACTATGTGGATGTGGTCCCTAGGTCCGTGCTTCCTTCTGTTGTTTCTGTTTCCTCTACCTCCTGCCCCTGTGAGGGAGTTTCTTGGCCCTCGCCTGCCTTCGTGGTTGCTTCCTGTGTTGCTACTGCTGCTTTTGTGGCCTTTTTCTACTCGACAACATTCTGTGTCGCTTCCCACATTGCTCGTACCTCAGCTGCTGCTATTTCCTTCAGCCTTTTCTCAGCCAACTATGTGATGAGCAGCTTGGCATCGTCCTTCTTCTTCTGTGTTGTCAACCTCTCAATTTCTGCAAGATCTGGGGTGCGCCATTTCAGAGGCCATGCCTCCAAGACAGTGAAAATGGCATTGTTAGTGGCTACAAAGGGTAGCTTTGTCCACTACTTCATCGGATCCTTTCATGCCCTGATAAAGATGTTGTGCATATCAACCTTAAATTCTGCAAAACTCTGCAGACTGTTGTACACTGTGGGTGACAAGTGGGGCTTCCAGTTGATCCACATCCAGATGTTCATCTCCATGACCACCCAGAAGATCTTGCTATCGCGTATCCTTTTTTCATCCTTCGTGGCCCAGAGCGAAGCATACTTTGTGGCATCTGGTAAATCTCTGTCAATTATGGGGAATTGACTGTCCTCTGGAAGTTTCCCTACTACGAGCACTATGGATAGAAATAACCACACATAATGGAAGGGTTTACCCTGCTCTTGGGCTTCGCAACAATTTTTCAAAAATTCTGCGCAGAGGAATTCAGACCAGTTAAACTAGACCCCCTCTACACACTACTCGACCAGTGTGACCACCGACACGGTACCTCATCAGTGCGACACTTACAAATAACTTTGTCGGCCAGGATTTGGGTTGCTATGCATATCGCTTTGTCCTTGACGTTGGAGATGGCGTAGCCCATCTTCTTCTTCTTCTCCAGCTTGTACTTCGTCTTCATGGCCTCCGCGAGGGTAAAATCACTACCCTTCCCTTCCAATATGGTCGCGGAGTCCTTCCCTTTGTAGGGTAGCCTGGAAATGTGATGAATTAAGTCTATCATGATGGGGATGGGCTCCTCCAGCCATAGATACCCATCATGCACTAGGCAGAGTAGTTGGCTGATGATGAAAATGGCTATTAGAGTGTGGTGGAAATGCGGCACCCATAGTAAGTTCAGTAGCCCAACCTTTTCCACTCCACGCAGCCACTTCCATGACTCTAACATTGTCACCACCCCCACGATGTTCTGCTTCATGAAGTTCCCGGTCTCCATGTGAGGGAATTTCTCACGGTTAGTGAGGTCCCAATATTCAAACTTCATGGTTGGCACGCGGCCCAGGTGCATGCCTTCAAACACAATGCCGTCTGGGAGGAGCAAGGTCTGGAGTGAACTCTTGGTTTCGTCCAGGTCCTTGGGCACTTTAGCCTTCCCTTTTCGGGGGGGGACATATGCGGGCAATTTTGTCGCAGAGTGTGTAGGTTGAATATCTTCCTCGATGCCTTCGTCTTCTTCCTCTGCGATGATAAGGGCCTACAAATCTTCTTCTTCCTCATCGGTTTCTATCATGACATCTTCCCCTTCTCTTACACTAATAATTTTTTGCGCGGCGGGTTCCTCGGGGACACGCTTACAGGAGCCATTGCTTGCTTATCCTTCTTGGGTCTTGGCGTACGCGGTGATTTGGGGATATCTGCCACAAACCCCAGCACCTTCTGGAACATCCTCCATAGTTGGGGTCTGAACAGCCTCACTGGTGGTTACCTCTTCTATTCCCAGACCATCCTTAATTGATGTCATTATATATGGGCTGTAATCTGTCACTCGTGAATTCAAGGGCTCAATCAATGCTTGACTCAAAATGCTCAGGGCTCTGCTCAATCGCTCAATTCTAAAATGAACAAGTGTTGTTTGCTGGGCAACCCTTTGTGTTTTATAGTGCCTTTTGAAGTCGAATTCGACCGTTTTCCCAATTTCGTTCATTAATGCTTTCTTGGCGGCAAATTTTCCCAAATCTTGCCCATAAATCGCGTCTTAAATATCCACCGCTCGCTCCATTTAGCCTCAAGTCGAGCATCCCATCGTGAATAGTGACTTCAACGGTCACCTCCCAGCCAACCCACATGGCAGCGCAACCCTCCATGCGCGGTTACGAACCTTGTGACTCTCTGCTTCTGTGCACATCCCCAATATCATGCAGCTCCCGGGAAGAATAGTTTATAGTCCCACGCTCCCTTCCAACTTCCTGGAGTGCTAAGACTATCCTTCCCTTGGCTAGTCAAGTGGTCGCACCACCCATGTGGGGCTCCATCCTGTCCTCCATCATGGTTCTCAGAGAATCCGCACCTTCTTTTGTTGTGGCCGGCATCTCGCACTTCACAATTTGCAACGTGCTACCCTGGGTATTACACTTGACAATATGCGGTCCAAGCCAAGGCATCAGACTAACCAATTCATGGCGATAGTTCTCAAACTGGTCGGTATGATCGTACGAACCTTGCCTTACCATTGTAGTTTTTTCAGCAAGAAACTCTTCCTTTATCTCATCCTCTATCTTCTTAACCTCTGCATCCATCAAAGCGCTTTTCTTTCTTAACCGTACCCTTTCTTTTTCAAGTTCGCGGAGTCTAAGGTTTCCCTATTGGATTTCCTCCTTAAGTCTCATGTGTACTGTCTCTTGCAACTGTGTGATTCCTTCTTTTCGAGCTTTACGAATCATCATATATATGGGTGTTGTCATGCGCAGACTCAGCTTTGCATTCTCCATAGGGATTACAGCATCTGCTTCATACTTCAGCATTGGAAGTGCCTGCACGGTCAGAGTTTTGCACGTGGTCCTATAAGCCCATAAAACTGCTGGTATGTGCAAGTCCCAGTCAGTGTGTCTCACATGGTGGACCGTGTTCAATGCTTCGCATACTTTATCAAAGACTTCTATGTGGATAATCTTCGACGCTTGGTTTTATTATATTTCGTTGTTCGTGCCATTGCCTTGCCCGCTCCTTCTTGTTGGTCCTGTTTCCTATCGCGAGGACAATATGTGTTCGTGTAGGTTGCGTACCATACACCTATACCCATCTGGAAATGTGGGCGCGCAGGATGTTTTGTTCATCATACTCGGCTTTCATCCTCATCTGAGGCTTTCCAAACCATAGGAGCATCATCCTTCTACATTTGCACCAGTCCTCAAAACTTCTTTGATGCGTACCCCACCACCTTGCGAGCGTAGCATGCAGTACCCATTTCAGAGCATCAAAACGTTGTTGTTCTGGTACCTCTCTTTCAAATTTGGTCAGGAAATCATCCACTTCGCCCAACCCGTCATACATAGGCAGATCTCTTACCGCTGTTGTCATGCAGTGCAGTGACCTCATCATCGTGTTGGAGTTGAGCGTGGTTACCCCATGTAACCGGTTCTACCATCGTTCTATTTCCTCGTCTGAATCTGAGGTGCAGGAGATTTCGTGCTCCCATGAAATCCTACCATCCGCTATAGGATTCACCCAATCCTGTTTCCTAGTGGTTATCTTGTAGATACAGTCTAGATCATCGTCGTGCACTGGCTCTGTGTAGTGCAATCCTTCCACAGGGTCTAAAGATACCACTACACGTAGTGACTTTTTCTCAAAAATCATCTTGCGCTTCTTTAGATTTATCACTCCATTCATGTCAATGGCCCAATCTATACTCAGTTGCACAGGATAGGGATTGCTATCATCAACAATCTCTATCACTTTTAAATCTACAAGCGCGCTCACACCTTCGATATCTACTGTTATTCCCTACAATCTTCCCATCAGTAGGATCCTTTGCTAGTTCGCCATTCACAATTAAATAGGAGACCATTGCAACGTGGGCCTGCCCATGTGCTCCCACGTCTGCTTTGGCAGGACGTTCGCGTCTGATCCTAGATCCAAAATTACTTGATCCATTTCATATAACCTGATTTGCACAGTCAATCTCATCTTCCTTCCTATTCGCATTGTGTGCTTTCCCAGCTTCCAGACTACACACGGTTCTCCTGGTCTAGCACATCTAGTGATGAGTTCTTGCAGTCCCTTCACAGCCTTGCTGTCACGCAACATCGTCATGCATGTCTTCAGAAAGGTAGTAAGCATTGATGGGTCCATCTCTGGTTCTAGTTTATCTTTACTACCTGAAGTGGAGGCCTCTGTGAAGCTCTTCTTAGCTTCCATGAATGTCTCTTTTACATGCTCCAAATCGAACTTTGGTTCCTTTGTTAGAGCCTTGCGAACCCAGGCACTCTCTTTGGGTTGCTTGCCCTTGTCATCTCTTGTCATGATACCACTTCGGAGCACGACGTTTACATTCGGGTCCTCCTCGCGTGGCTCAAAACTCATCATTTGCAAGTTCTGAGTTGGGGGAGGTTGGAGTGTTCCTTTATCGCGCAACCTCACTATCAGTGTGAGGTAGTCCTCCGTCTCATGATCAAACTGGGTAAAATATAAACATGATCCTCTCGTTGGATTTGTACAATTGCGGGCATAATGCCCTGGCCCTCCGCAATTGTAACAAATCAGCTGCCTGTGACCCCTTCCTAGTCCCATTCCACCTCGACCTCGTCCGCACTCCTGAAATCTAGTGCGCGCCATCCCTGCATTTTGATCGAGGGCTTGCATTTCAGTTTGAACTCTATAGGTAGGATTTCGATCCATCATCAGTTCATAACTTCTACAGGTGCGCTCATCATGGCCTACTGATCTACAAAAATTACAAAACAACTGTTGGGATGTCTACGTATACTTCTGTAATAGGTGGTAGTTATCTGTAGCATGCTTCCCTCCTATCTGACAAATCGCGCACCATAATGCAGGTGTCGCGCTCGGTGCTGCTTGTGCCTCTAGTCTCAATGGCATTGTCCCTCCTCCTACCAGGTATTTCACGAAGACTGGACAATGGTCCTTATTGTGTCCCTGGCCCTTGCAATTTATGCACCATACCTCTTCGCGTGCTTCTTGGCAATTTGTCCTATCTTGTTTCAAACTCTGCATCTCCAGACACAGGTTTTTCAACTGTGCGTGGATCTGTTGGACTCCTAGGTTAGGATCTTGTATCGGGGTCTTGTGCAGTCTCATTGCAATGTCCAAAGCTTCGGCTTGAATGGATAGCTTTTGTTGTGACAGCGCGGTCCTTAGATGCGGAGTTAGTGACGCTACAAACTATGTGCGGTGCTTCCCATCCATCAAGGTCATGTTGGCTTCCTGAATCATACCCTTCAGCCTCTGTTCCAGCTCCCAGGGGGTCTCACCTGGAAGCATCATGATTTCCTTAAACCCGATAATCGATTGTCTCTCTGATTTTGGCCTACTAAATTCCTTGTTTAGAGCAACTTGGATATCCGCGATCCCTGCATTTGGATTGTCATTGGAATGATTAATGTACCATGTCAGTGCGCGATCCTGCAATGCGCTTACCAGTGTTTCCTTCTTTATGTTGTCATCCATGACTCCTTGCACTTCCCATACAACCTTTACCACGAACCAAAATTGGTCTAAATCTTCGTTCCCTACTCCTTTGAACACCAGCAACTTTATCGTGCTTGCCATATTGAACTGTTGTCGTGGCAGAGGTGGTGTGGGTGGAGATGGGGGTGAAGACGGTGAAACTAGTGGTGGTGCAGGTGGGGGTGAATGCATGGAATTCGCTGCCTTATCAGACTGAACGCACTTCTTGGTGAAACTTTCGCGAGCTCTTCCTTGTTTTCTCACTGAGGCGAAATCAAGGGGCTAGTTTCTATCTCTACGCTACCTTCATTTCTATATATCCTCCCACTTCACGTAGCCCCAAACATCAATTTATTCACATAATCTACTTTTCGCACAGTAGCATTTTAATCCAAGCATTCAAAGATTTAACGTACTTACCTCGTGGACCTTTGAGGAAGCGTCATTCCGCCTCGCTGTAGCTGACTGAAGTATCTACCGCGAACTCAGTGATAAACCCTCCTATAATTCTATCGAGCCAATGGTCCACATCCTGCGCGATCTTATCTTCCGATGCTTCTAGTCTGCGCACCAACTCTAGAGTCCACACAATAGATTTATCGGGCCTACACCTTCCTTGATTGTCTACTAGCTTTGCAATCCACTCGTACAACTCAGAGGGGAAGGATGCAAAGAAAATTTCATGGATTTCCATATATAAGTAGCGCTCTAACCACTGTTCCTTCGATACTCGTGCATTCCTATTTTCCTCTGCTGCGAACTCGTGAATCTTTCTGTCCAGCCACTCTTTAATTTCTTTCTTTGTCAGATTCCAGTGACACGACATCAGACATCTCTTATGCAGATCCCGGTCCCAGCAATGAAACCATTTGTTGGCTTATTGGGACCTGACCTAGGTTCAGAAGTGACTTAGCTAAACAAATCCCGGTACTACTGGCCCTTTTGACAACAGTCCGCGGAGCGTGGAATGAGATCTCACCCGAAGTAGTATGGGAGGGTGCTTGAACTAGGTTTCCACACACTAGAGATGCCTAATGAGTTCAAGTGGTCCACAGTTCAACCCTGCACGCATGTCGCTATGTGCTCTTTCCCGTACCTCGCAGCCTGGAATGTTGCCTTCACACAACCCTACTCGAGGGCCGAACACTGTTATTACCCAAGTCCTTACTAGTATTCCAATGTTAGTTGATTATTTTAGCTTGCTTGAGTGCTTTTAAGTTATACTTAACAACATAATTTATTCATACAGGTGCGTGTAGTAAATAAATAGTATATTTGAAACTTATATGAAACATGCATTAGCCCAAGAACAGATACACAAAATTGTGATAAAATTCTCTTTATTATTTCTTCCTCAGTTATAGATTCAACTCCGCCCGACGCACTCCGTTGCAGGGTTCCGCGCACTCAGTTGCAGACTACTAGGCCTCTGCACACTCAACGGCGGAGCCTTCTCCTACCCTACGACCCAAGACACACTTAAACACTTGGACTCTTGCTCTTTTCTTCTACTTTGTTGTACTTTCTTGGTTACCTTTTACACTTAGAGCCTCACTCTATTTATACAATCCCATGGTCTGCAGACCATGGGTAGGCCGACATTACATTACAAAACTAGGGTGAACAACCCTGTGACTCTATCATACATTTCGCGCTCTGCGCCCACAATTCGTTAAGTCTTTACAACAATTTTACAACAATATTGGGTCAAAACTTGGGATTTGAGCCCCAAAACATGCCTTGGGGGGATTCCATGCCCAACAATCACCAGTAAACATAAAAGAAAACATTCCAAGATTTAAGACAACTTGCACTATCTAAAAGTATACGGCCTTATTGATTAACTATTAATTATTTTCAAATTTTTTGGTTTCTTGAAACAATTTCTTTAACTTTTCCTATATTAAATGTCTTATAGGAGCAACTGTAATTTGCAATTTGACATTTTAACTAAATATATCTTTCTAAATTTTTGTGACCTCACGTTGCAATTCCTCATCGAAAAGATAGTTTTGTTCATTAACATTAACAAAGTCAATTAGCCATTCCCTCCCTTCATGTGTATTAAAATCAGTTATATCATTGAATTTTGATGCCTTTGATTGTTTTAGTTTATCCAATTCAACTATTAATGTTTGCCTTGAAATTAAACCAGAGTCACATGTAATTCTTGGGCCATTCAGATTTTTCACAATCTATACAACTTTGACATATGCATCTACCCTTCGATTCTCTATGTTGATATTTAGAAATAATGTTTTCCATTCTTCTGATTCTCTTAAACCATGCAACTTTTAATTTATTTATTTTATTATCATTTGGAAGTTCCTTGTCTCTTTTCTATGCATGAGAAAGTAAATCAAGTCTTTGGCTGAAAGAAAATAAGTCATTGTTCACGAAATACCTGTCTCCTTCGAGATCACGTTCAATGCACTTGACAAATGACTTAGTTATTTGTCCCAAGTTCTTTAGATCAGAAGTTTCTTTCCATGCATGTTCAATGATTTGTAATATTTTCCATATATTTCTAATAATATATGTTTATATCGTATTAAGAAAACTGATAGATTTAAAATATATATACAATGTGCCATGAATAGTGGTTGTGGGAATTGTTGTTCATATTTCTAATGAGTTATCAACAAAAGACTCATATCTATAACATCTTCTAGGTCCTTTATTCTTGTTTTTAAGTTTAAGTTTTCTGCTTCCCGTTGACAAAAAGACTTTGCAAACACATTACCGATAACTTGATGCAGCTCCATGAGTGATGTGATTGTAGCTCTAGAAAAATCAACCTACATTTATGTTTGTCTAAAATGTTATTTCTGTGAAGCTTTACCTTTTCAATCTTCATTTGTTTATTGTTATTTTCATACTTTTCATTTTGCAATGTGACAAATCCATCATAAAAAATAATAGATTCATTGGAAATTTTTGCTATTGTTTCTTGATTTTCAATAAAATAAACACTAATACAATAAGGTAGCTTAAGGTTGTCAACTTCTTCGTTTATAGTTTCATCAACATTTATTGCTCTCATAGGACTTCTCATATTGGTTGATTCAGCAGCGTACACTTCTTCTGAAATAAAACTTCGATCAAGATTCGTGCTTCACGTTATATGATAGCTTTTCATAAATAACTTTCGTATTTTCAGTATCTTGTTTCCTATTTTCACTTAACGATGAACTCACAAAAAAATTGTTTATTTAGGATATAGATTTCTCTATAGAAGTATTGTTTCTTGATTCGTGGAAGATTTTTTCATCATCTATGATTAGCCCTTGATTTCCATGGGTATCATTTATGCAATGTATAAATTGATCTTCAAAAATACTGATATTTGACACTTCCATGATATCTTCAGTATTTATGATTAGTCATTATTTTTTTGTCAAGGCATATTGGCATTGTTCTCTTTGTTCTCTAATTTCTACAAACAAGTTTCCATATCCAATTTTTTCCAAGTGTTCGGAAATAGGCCCTCTTCATCAAAAGATTTAATTTATTCAACTTTAATTAAGTTAAAAGCATTACACTTACAATATGAAAAATAAGAGTCTAATATTCTTCAGCTCTTAACTATCTCTCACAATCAAGCTCTATGTGTTAGACCCCTATACTACTAGTGTAACCCCTTATTGTTATTAGTACAACCCACTTATTATATTGATGTACCCATGTAGTGCCCATATTGTTACTATTTTGCCCCATAGAAGCCCACTATTGCTATTATTGTGCCCTTACATTATTATTGTCATGTCGGCTTTGATTATGTTATGACCCCTTAGACTCCTATATATAGAAATGAGGTCTTTTCATTTGTATCATCCAAGAATTGTTCATATATTTAATGTAAAGGAGGTTGCCCCCTTAAAGAGGCTGAATTCTAAGGCGTTGATCTATCTTTTCTATCTTTTCTTGAGCTGGTTTCATAACATTTGGTATCAGAGCTTTGGATTCTAGGGTTTCGCTGCTCCAAACAGGTCATCTTGGAATTTTCGCTATAACTTTTTTTCTGCGACGTTTCAGAAGTTGAAAAAAAAACCCATTTGAGAAGAAATCGCGCTAAACCTCGAGCCTGAATTTCAGAGCTTTTTGCACTATATTTGCGGAGATATGATCTGAGGAAGTTGGTCTTTTTGCAGACTCCTGAATTACATTCCAAACAGGTGACCTGGGGAAAATCGTCATAACATTCTCTCTCAGAATCGGATTGAAATTTTGTAAGAAGGTACAGAAAGAGGACGGATTGTAGTTTTTTTTAGATACCTTTTAGAGCCAAAAAGTTGGAACAGTGACACGTGGAACTTCATACAAATTCGCTCTTCTAGAAAGGTATATAATTAGGTCACTATGGGAGATTTCACATAACTCTTCCTTGGAGAATCCAATTTGGATCAGACTGGTGGCATTGGAAAGAGGACATAGAAGGCTACTGCAAGTTGCAACTTCAGAACTAGAAGAATTGAAATTACAGAGTTATAGTCATTTGAAGATCGAGCTCCTAAAATCAAGAAAAGGCGATATGAGAAAGTTTGATGGCAAGGATCCAGTTAATTGGATACTTCAGATGGAGCAATATTTTGATCTACATGGTGTACCACTGTTAAAAAAGGTATGTATTGCATCTTCATATTTAGAACCGGATCAATTTTTATGGTATAAAGGGCTTTGTTCTCGTAAACAACTTGTTACGTGGTCAATTTTGACGGAGGAAATGATAGCACATTATGAGGATACAAAGACCAACACCTTCTTTAGAGCAACACCACAACAATTGGAAGGAGTAAAAGAGCTTTGTTACATATTGGAAAGTAAAATTATGGCAACAAGGAAGCCTACCCCTCACAACTATAGTAACGGAGGTGTTGTTTCTCCTAGCCTTCCACAACCTACAAGGGTTACACCACAACAATTGGAAGAGAAAAGAGAAAAAGGGCTTTGTTACAATTGTGATAGAAAATGCACTAAAGTTCATAAGTGTGCTGAGAAGAAATGATTTTACATAGATTATGAAGAGGAGGAATAAAAGGATCAAGAAACATCAAAAGAAGAAGATATACGCCAGGACCCCACCCCAGAGAAAGAAGAAATGAATCAGACCATATCTTGTAAAGCATTGGCAAGAATTACCACTCCTCAAACTCTCAAGATAGAAGGACATACCAAGAAGAAAAAGGTGCAAGAAGTGAAATATCACATTGAGAAAGAAAAAATGAATCCAACCATATCTTGTAATTCATTGGTCGAAATTACCACTCCTCAAACTATCAAGATAGGAGGACATACCAAGAAGAAAAATGTTCAAGAAGTGAAAGATCACATCGAGCATCAAGAAATGAATCTGACCATATCTTGTAAAGGACTGGAAGAAATTACCACTCCTCAAACTCTAGAGATAGAAGGACATATCAAGAAGAAAAAGGTTCAAGCAGTGAAAGATCACATCGAGCATCAACAACAAGTTCTCCAACTTTTAAAGGATAACGCCACTTCAGTACAAAATCAAACGAAACAACAGGTAGATCAACATCATAGTGAAAAATGTTTTGATGTAGGTGATTGGGTATTTTTACAGCTACATCTCAAGCAAGCTAGTTATGAGAAGGAAATGTTGGCAATACTACATGCACTTAAAAAATGGCGACCTTATAGAATGGGAAGACTCTTCAAGGATGAGGATGTGGAAGCATTGTTTTGTGCTAATTCTATTATCCAACCAGATTGGATAAATGAAGCAAGGGATGAATGGAAGAAGGAAGAAGAAGTATGGCCACTTATTCAAAAGTTGCAAAAGATCCCAATCCAAACAATATTGCTAGAAATTGAAGAGGAAGGAAAAATCATATTGGAACCCAGAGCAGTCACAGAAACAAGAACTCGACAGCTACGAAATCGATCAATTCCAGAGTATCTCATCAAGTGGAAGAACTTACCCGCTGAAGATTCCACATGAGAGGACAAGAATTTTATACAGAAGCATCAAGAACTACTCAAGCGTTAAGGACAATTCTTTTTGAAGCAGAGGGGCATGTTAGGCCCCTATACTACTAGTGTAACCCCTTATTGTTATTAGTACAACCCACTTATTATATTGATGTACCCATGTAGTTCCCATATTGTTACTATTGTGCCACATAGAAGCCCACTATTGTTATTGTTGTGCCCTTACATAATTATTGTTATGTCGGATCTTATTATGTTATGACCCTGTTGAAGCCCCGAAAATCAGGTCGACAACAAGGGGGATACCCACCCGGTCCGGACCTTGGTTGGTAGCTCCTTATCCGTTTGGTATAGCGGGTCCGACTAGGGATAATGGGACCAGTTTCCCAATCTAAGGGTGTGTGTGTGTGTAGAGTTGGATGATGCTGATCTAAGAGTACTTAAAGCTAATTTAATTCAAACTTCTAAACTAACTCTATGCTATTGTAATCTAATGGGAAACAACACATCTAATCTACGCTAACCCGGGGTAAATTTCTTCTATTCTGCGATCTAAAGAGATTTCAAACAATAACTAGTAATAAAGATCATTCAGCTATCATAAGAATAGAAATCAATTAAGATAAACCACTTTGCATAAAAAGTTAGGCAAAACAGTTGTGAACAGCATATCGCATAATAAGTTATTCATATATCAAACATAAATAAATGACTCCACCGTACAAAAGTGCCAAATGGTAACTCATACATTCATGCAGTAACATATAAACAACTAAAAACTATATATCACTTTAAGAATATAAACAGAAACAGTCAAGAGATAAAAGTACCATTTATGACTGGTTCCACTCATAAGCTTCAAGCAACAATGATTTATCTCTCCTTGCTCTAACATCTACTAAGAGTACAGAAGTGCAACATCAGTAGTAGATATCAAATGCAAACATTAATAAACCTTGATCCATCCATTCATCAAAACCCCCTCCGAGGGTGAAAAAGTGCATGTTCTGAGGACAAGTTTTTTGACAAATTTCTGGACCCTTCTCCAAATGCAATGAGAAGGGTTAAAATACTACTTCCTAATTCTAATAATAGTGTTTTTACAAAATTTAGGATGCGGTTTTCAAATGACCGCCCTTTTTCTAATCTAATTTAAAAGAAAAAACAACATTCTAAAATAAGGCTACTTCTGAACTTGGTCCTTAAAGCTGCAAGTGTTCATCATGGGCTTAAGGAGAGTCTGTTCGCTGACTTCTGCGATGAGCTGGGCTGCGAAAACAGAATCTATGAGAGCTGGCACTACTTTTTCGGCCGCGTTTATGATGCATTTCACAGTCATCCATTGACTATGCGGCTTGACCAAGTATGCCCAGTAATACTCCCAATTCAACCTGTTTAATGCTTGGATCGCTTTTCCCTTTTCCTGTGCCTTCTGCTTCCATTCTGCTTCCAGTCGTAGCTTATTTGGTAGGTACCCTGGGGTGGTCTCTTCATACATCATTCTATACAAGGGTAAGATAAGCCCGTGACAAATCTGGTAGAAGTGCGGGACGAACTGAGAATCCCATAACACCTTATGATAAACATGGATAGGTAATGGGTCCTGGGTAGTCCATTTCCACCCCATAGTGGGAAATTTAGACACATAACAAATAGAATCCATAACATAAGCAGACAGATAAAAAGGAGGATAGATCCTTTGAGACAAGGATCTTTTAGACCGGTAATTGATAATAGCCGTGTATAGATTATCAGAAAATATCTTAGCCCAATCCATAATATCGGCATTTGTGGCAGCATCTATTAGTGGTAGCCATTCAGACGAAAACTTATTGATATCCGGCATCCCAAACAATCTACAAAGCATGGCCGCAGCAAAATAATACGGAGAGGTGAGGGAACCAGTGCTGTACATACCGTTTTACCTTTTTTGAGCGGCTCCTCTTTTCTGGACCAATCTTTGGTGGTCTCTGCTAGGCTTGGGTTTTCTGCCGCAAATTTCTTAACGAATTGTGCATTGTAAGTCGCCTGTGGTTCAGGAAGATGATACATAAGCTTTAAATCTTGTGCAGCGAATGATCCGATGAGCCCATGTCCTTGAACCTTGAATTGTCTGTTGTTCATCTCTACATTGTCAAGTATCCACTTGATCATATCCGTATATGGTAGAATTTTGGGCCTTGCCGCTATCTGGTGAAGAAATGAACATGCTAGCTCCTCTAAGGATGCCTCAGAAGAGCGTAGTGAGCCCGCGACAGCATCAACCTTCATTATTCTAGGATTTTCCTGTTCAAGCAGCCTATACATGCTTTCCCATGTCGATATCCCTGCGTCTCTGTTACAGGCTGTGTCTGTATACAAAGGCGCCATCTCCTTCATCTTTTCCTTCGCCTCAGAGCCTTGAGCTTTATTTTTCTTTCCCATTTCTTCCTGTGTTTGGCTTTGAATCGTCTTAGCTCTTCGTTCCTGCAGATTACAAGTGAAATGGAAATGACTGATAAAGAAAGGTGATGGGAGAGTTTTAAATGCAACAGATATATCAAATATGCCACCTTACGTGAAGTAATTCTTTACAAAAGCACGCGTCCTCATTGCATTTAACAACTGACAACTAATTCATTTACTATCATTAAAAGCGCATGATCTTGAGTCAGATTATGGTAAGTGGCTTTTCTTTGAATGGCGTGCCCGGGGGATTATGATTTGCTTACATAACATCGCAGATCGCGCCATCGCAAATCGCACCATCGCAGATCGCGCGAACATAATATCGCAGCGATCGCAACATCGCAGGTCGCAGAAGTTTAATGTTGGTTGAATCTTGTCAGCTCATTTCTGCGATATGCGATCTTGCGATCGGCGTTATCGCAGATCGGTAAATCTTGAAGTTTTTCTTTATGAGAATTACTTTATTGCGATGTGATATTATGCTTAACACGAGAGTCTTGTGCATACCGATATTATAGAGAAATGGAGACATTTCCTATCTTTTTTGCAACGCGGCTTTAAAGATATTTCCCTTATCATAGACTTAGGTTAAAAAATATTCAAAGGACCTTTCTAAGCTTACAATGGTAACCTTATTTTGAAGAAAGGAAACTCTTACTTTTTTCCTAAAATTTAACTAAGGGTCCCCATTCATTTAGTATTTTGGACAACACTTAAATGAACAAGGGGGGTTGTTGCTGGCCACAAAAAACCCCTTAGACTCCTATATATAGAAAGGAGGTATTTTCATTTGTATCATCCAAGAATTGTTCATTTATGTAATGTAAAGGAGGTTGCCCCCTCGAAGAGGCTGAATTCTAAGGCATTGATATATCTTTTCTATCTTTTCTTGAGCTGGTTCCATAACACTATGCAATGAATTCTTTCACTTTAGCTTAGATGAATTCTTACATCGAAGCAATGGTAACGTCCTACTTAACATGTTCATTGGATATCTCCTCCTTAATCTCTTTTGCTTCTTATTGCAATTGCAAAATTGAGGCAGAGTACTCTTCATTAACAATACAAAAAACAATTATCCATTTTCTAATTTCCTCTGCACTAAAAATAGTTATATCATCAAACTTTGTTACACGCAATTGTTTCAACTACTGCAAATCAACCATCGGCTTCTCCTTTGAAATTAATCCAGATTCACATGTAATAGAAGGCCCATTTAAAACATTAGGGGAGTTTTGAGGTCTAAAATGGGCCTCCTAAGGAAATAATAAAATAATATTAGATTACATCATCAAACTTTAGATAGAAAAAAGAAAAAACTATATTTTCAACTCGTATTTTCAACTTATCTCCCTATGTGTTTACTCAAATTTCGAGCGCCAACACTCATTAGATGCAGAATTTGATTCCTCATCCAAGGAGAAGCCATATTGCATACTTTCGATGGACCCTACTACACGAAAAATGAGAAATACATGGGAAACATGTTTGCAATCACGTTTTTTCATGTATTTCTCATTTTTTTTGTAGTAGGGTTCATTGGAAATATGCAACATGGGTACTCCTTGGATAAGGAATTAAATTTTGCATCAAATGATTACTCTTGCTTGAAATTTGAGTAAACCCTTAGGGAGATATGTTGAAAATACAAGTTGAAAAAATAGTTTTATTATTTTATTATTTTTTAATCTTTTTACTTTTTTACTCCAAAAATAGTGAATCATCCCCTATGGTTGACATCATCATCTTGAATCCTATTGGTTCTTATAAATTTTATTTTGATTGTAAATTTTTCTTAGGAGGCCCATTCTAGACTTCAAAATTCCCCTAATTTCTGAATAATCTTTACCACCTTGACATACACATATTCTCTTTGATTTTCTATGTTTATACACTCAAAAATAATCTCTTTTAATGTTCTAATTTTCCCAGACCATGCAACCTTCATCTGCCTCATCTGATCAACATTAGACATTCCTTATTTATCTCTTTCTAGTTCAAACAATGAGTCAAGCTTCTGACCAAAATTTAATAGGTCACTCTCCTGAATTCCATGTCTTCCTTTAGCTCATTTTTGATAAATTTGACAAAAGACTTCATTCTTTGCTTTAAATGTCGAAGATCAAAAGAAACATACCATGCAGATTCAATGATCCGCAATCTTTCAGATATATTATTAATGATATATGATTTCAATTCACTTAGAATATTGACAGGTTTTTCAAGCTTATTAGATCTGTATCTCCAATGGAGTCTTCAGCAAAGGACCCACAGTTAGAGCAATTCCTATTTCTTTTTATTTTTTCCTTTATCATTTTCTTTTCTACTTTTCATTGACTAACATAATATGCAAGTGCTTCACCACTAGCTTGATGCAATTTCATCAACCCAGGTATTGCAACAGAAGACAAATCAACATCCAAAATTATTTGATCAAAAACCTTTCTGTTGGAATGTTGTATTCTTTCATTCTTAAATCTCTTACCACCCATATCACAATTTTCATCCTGCAATGTGAAAAAATACTTATCAAAACTAATGTCCTCTTCAACGATTTCCTCCATTATTATCTATTTTTCTTGCAAAGAATCACTAACCCAATCAAGTAGTTCAACACTATCAAATTCCATGTCCATCATTTCTTAAATACCCTCTGCTTCAAGTGCAATATTGGATCTAAATGATTCAACAGTATGTGCTCTTTCTGGAGTTACTCTACGAGGATTCCCCTCATCAACCCCGCCACCTGATAGCCTATAGACAACTAGTTTTTTTCTTATAGTACTTCTTTGTCTTTTTTCTAATAGATGAAGTCGCACTAGTACTACGTGTGCGAGATTGAGATTTCCCCACATGGTTTGCGCCTCTTTGCTGAGGTCTTTCTCCTGTCATGATGATCTGTTTTTCAGCAACTTGTCCAACATCTACTAGTGTTTTTTTTTTATCAAAGCTATGACTTTGCTCACCCTGCTCTTTACTTCTCGGAAACAAGTTCTCGTATCTCATAGAATCAAGGTGGTATGTGAAATTTGTTCCTCTATAAAAGCCTTTAATAGCTTCAGCTTCACTTAAGTTGAAAGCATCTAGAGACTTTTCAACAACAAGAGCATGAGTCATATTCTTCACAGTCACTTTTCCAATAGTAAACGGAAATAAATAAATTGTCTCTTCTTTCCTGTTCAAATATAGATAGCCAACATTGAGACTTCAACAACAAAATACCTATCTATAACAAGTATTGGCAAAAGAAATGGAATATCTTCAAAACCATAAAGTCGTATAATTGTATTGCTTTCTCTTTCCTCAAATTCCACCTTGTGAAGTAAAATATCCTCAACCTATGTAGATATTCAAGGAGGCTCTTGTCCCGTTACCATGTTATACACTTGTCACACAAACGCATCCTAAGTTAAGAAAAAAATTAAAGAAGTTTCATGCTTCCATAATATAGGATACTAGAATTGCATTGGTTCTTCAAGGAACTTGAATATAGGATTACAGGGCAACCCGTCAAACACATTCCTTGACACAAGAAGGGTTATCAGATATAACATCATAAAGAACCCATTGTTCTTGGGTAATCTATGTAACTGAAAATATAATTCATTCGAAATGACACAAGCCCAATCGAACATACAATTATTTGTGTATGTCTCATAAAGCACATAGAAAATGCATTTTAGAACATGTGATGTACTTTTTAGCCCTGCTATATGGAAAAAAACCAACTGAAATACCTAAACGGTTGCCTAAAAAAATAAATATCTACAAGAGAAATATCGAATGGAACCTCAGAATGGTAGAAATGAATTCCTGCACAATGTCAATTATGCGCCCTTCTGCCTCCAAGAAACTGTTTGTAACAGACAATTCTAAATGCTTGTTAGGTTATAGTAAATTGAATAACAATTTGAATACATTAGTATTTAGAGAAACCTTTATTGCTCATAGCTTAATTTCCCTCTTTCTAAAATCAAAATTATTTGCACAGAGATAAACAATTTCTCTGAAATTAAAGACCTCTGGAACACACCCAACATTTGCTAATCCGATGCTCCAAATCTTGTCATTTGTTTTTTCTTTCATTAAAAGATCCACATATCACTCATAAGTTCTCAACCAATCAAATTTATCATTGATCTCAACAATATAGTTAATCGTATCGCTACAAAGAACCTCTTTCCCTCGGTTGTTTCCCATTATTCCTTTGCAAAAAATAATAATAATAATAATAATAATAATAAAATAAAAATAAATAAATAAAAATAAATAAAAATAAAAATAAATAAATAAATAAAATCGTTAATGAATAACGTATTCAAACCCCATTCCACTATACAATTCTCGTGTTCTCCAAAAACATTGAATGTTACTATTAATCATGTGTAAAACCATTACATACAACACTATGAGTAAATAATAATTAAAGATAGAAAAACCAAGTTTTACAGACAATAATAGGAAAAAAAATTGAAATTACAAAAGCATCCTATGCATTTACTACACAATTTTCTCTTGCTTCAAGATCATTGATATACGCACCCTAAGAAACAGAAATTTGTGATAACCAGTAAGTTCGTCTATACAACCAAAAACTACCATTTAACCCGATCATTTTTTGTAATAGTGGAAATGGATTCAACACCATCAAAAACCCGATTGGTAAATTTTCCAAGAGCACCAAAAGTCATTGTAAAGCATTTTTTAATGCTTTTTTTTCACTATGTTCTTTTGTTAACATATTCGATTGATGCCCAAGATGATGCAAATTGACAATTGTAACCTCAAGTTACAAAAATACACCACCATAATTTTTCAGCAAGTTTCCCATATTTTCTTTTTTTTTCCAAGTCAATTTTGAAGACACGAAAAGCCATCGATAATGTCACACTCTAACTAGAATTTGTTTTCAAGATTTTAGTAACAAATGTCAAGATTTAGAATAAAAAGAAAAATGATTCAAACACTTTCAACATTCGATTTCTTCAAATTTTTCCCACCGAATCTGGTAGAGAATTTTTTTATTCGTATAGAATACTATCCTCCATATATAACACCATCAATAATAAGTATAAATAGTAAAGTGCGAAAGACATATAGAGTAGTCTAAAGAGACAACAAATTCGTCTAGAAAATATTGGAAACTGTGCCATGATTTTTGCTAAAATTCCGCTGAAAGTTTGGGAAATCTATGTTACAACTATTAGGCTTCAATATTTTAGGTGTCGAGGGAGATTTTGATGGTGTTAAATTAAATTTCCAGATTCCGGTGAAAAATAACTCTTCAAGCGAATTTTTAACCTATATTCAACTACTCTCTATGATAAATTGACTTGAAAACTGGTCCCACTGCTTTGTAAAACCGAACCAAATTTTATTTATGAATAACCTAATACATCTATTTCTCGTAAAATTTGACACGCATTTACGATACAATGCAGGCCTTATTCTGTAGAGATAGATTTAATTTTAAACTCATTTCTTTTTAAAATTGTGAAACTAATATAATTATTGAAGGTTAAAACTTGTAAAACTATCAATAATACCACAAAATAGAAAAATTACCTTATGCAATGAATCGACTTTACAACTACACCCCACTACATTGTAAAACTGAACCAAATTTGATTTACGAATAACTTGACACGCTCATTTCTCACAATATCGTAAAGAAAACCAAAGTTTACAAAATACTACAGAGTATTCTAGAGAAAATCTTGATGAACCCAAAAACTGGTACCATTGCCAAAAGCGAATGGAAAACTAGGTATAGAAGCTTGCAGTATTGTACAAATTTTGTATCCCTGCACTGCTACTATCATCCAAGCTCATATTTACAGATAATAGTTTATATAAGACAAAAAAAACTCAAACAATACTCCAAGCTCTTAAATGAAATTTACAAATTGAAAACGCTACACGGCACAATTTTTTTATATCACTGCAAATTGTGTTTTATACTAGCTATTTCAAATATTTGCAATCATGTTTCCCTAGAAATCACCATCTACGACTATTTTGTGTCTAAAACACACTACAAAGATAAAATTGCCATCCATATTTTTCATCATCTCGATGTCTAGCTTCTAATTAATAGAAAACAAAGTTGCAGATAATTATAAGTTATCTCAACATTCAATTCACCGAGTACACATTTTCTCATGCATTCAGAAAATCACATAAGCACGAAAACATCAAATCTAGAAACACAATTTTTGTACACTTTGAACATAGCACAAATGCATATATGTGAAAAGGAAAAGCAATTGCATTTACGCACAACTACATCCAGACTCGACAATGCCCATTATGTCATTCATTGGCATTTGAAACTGATATTAATAAACGCAGGTCACAGATGTCATGGATGTTCTCTGCACATGCTACCTACGAACAACACAGTCCATTGTGTACAAAATGCTTTCAAGATTTAAGCCAAGCACCCAAATTTGCACAACCAACTTCACATAGCCACTTCCATAGTTGCAAAAAAAATGTTCCTAAATAATAATAATAATAATAAAAGACAAAGCCTAACCTACAACCACATGAATTTTCGCATCATTAAACAAAGCATTAACATAACAGTTTACTGCAACTACATCAACAATTTGCTTCGCACAACCACCTATGTACAACTAACTCCATAGTAGTGAAAAACATTCCTAAATAATAACTAAAAAAGATAAAGCCTTCCACACATTCGTTTTACTGGACAACATTTTTTCCTTCACATGGATTGAAAACACAATTTATTTAACACCCATGTCTATACAAAAGATCCTGGTTCTCCCACACAGTAAACGTTCCACACAATGAAATTGTACCAATTACGACATCATTCACCAATATCACAACATTCACTATGCTAAGGAACCCAACTCTTTCACACATAGTTTGTCCTCTACACAAGGAAACTGATATTAATTAATGATTATACATTGTGAAATGTGTCCGTAAATAAGAATTATAAAAGATATTTGTATGTTTATTATCCTAGAAAACTTTGCACAAAATGTTTGCATAACATATGCACATGCACAAGTTCATGGCTACCAACCCGTACCAGTATGGCACTGGCTCAAGATGTGAACCCTATCGGGCTCACTTAAGGCGATCTCCGGTCAGGTGGTTGGCCTCCTCCCCTCGCCATAGCCTGGATGGAAGGATCATTGCCTTACCATATGTTTTAACAACCCTGGGTTTAAAACCCATCCCCCCCCTCTAACAAGGTTAATCCTTTATAACAACAATGCAGAGAGGGCCCGACTATTGGTATAATCATTTTCGGGGCACGACCATCCCATCTCCCTATTTCTTATTCAGTTATTCATTACTAACCGTGGAGAAGACAAGATTTAGGGGTTTTACGGGAGTCAGGTCTTGGGTAGTGCCCACGGCTAATTCACCCTAATGTGAGGTAACCTCAGGAGGAGGTGATGGACTTAGTAAAGTAAATAGGGGAGTCAAACAGGACCCCTGAATGGAATACTAGCTAAGACATCACGTCAAGCTTCCCAGAGATCCCAGAGGAGTCAAAAAGGACCCCAGAACGGCATACTGGCTAACACTGGTTCCTCTATTCAACCCAAGAAGCTGACTCTACGATCCGTAAACTTGAAACTTGAAATGAAGGGGGGATACTTTTTTTTTCAAATACCCTAAACGGTCACCTTTTATGTTGAGTACTTACAGACAACTTTGTCCGCACAACCACTTCCACACTAGATAACATCCTTGGATCAATCATTAACTTTCAAAATCCCGCACATGATACCTCCGAGCAGCTACCTTTGCATAACAACTTTCACCCAACTACTTCCACACTTGCAAAAAAAGTTCCTAAACAATAATTAAAAAGACAAAGCCTTCTGTGCATTTGGTTTATCGAAAAACACAGTTTATTTAGCATCCCCGCCTATGCAACCACCTTTGCACTGCTACTTCCGCACTCAATAATTCCCTATGATCAGTGATTGACATTCAAAATCCTGCACATGCTACCTATGCACAACCACCCTCACAAAGCTACTTTTGTACTTGCAAAAAATGTTCCTAAATAATAATTAAAAAATACAAAGCACACAGTTTATTTAGCAACCCCGTCTATGTAACCACCTCTGAAAAACTTCGTCCTCCCAGTGACTTCAACACAAACGTTAACCATAGCTTCCATAGTATTATAGAGAAAAGCTTGGAAAACCAAAAACTTGCAGTATTGCTAAATGTGTACAGAAAAATGGAAAACGTAAATTGGTTTAGAAGCTTGCAGTATTGTATAAATTATGTATCTCTACACTACCGCTATCGTTCAAGCACAACTTTGCAGATAACAGTTTATGTAAGGAAACAAATGCAATTTGCAAAGTGCCCCATTATTTTCTCTATCATTGCAAATAACATTTCTCCTCTCACTATAATAGATATTTCAAATATTACAATCTCGTTTCCCTAGAAATCACCACCTACGATTATTTTGTGTCTGAAACATGATACAAAGATAAAACCACCATCTATATTTTTGATCATCCTAATCTCTACCCTCTGATAAAGAAAAAAAAGACTTACACATAAATACAAGTCATCTCAACATTCAATTCACCAACTCCCTTTTATAAGTTATTGACATTTGAAACTGATATTAATAAATGTGAGACCCAGATATCGTGGACATGAAGCATTTGTTCTCTGCACACGATACCTTCGAACAACATAGTCTATTGTGTGCAAAATTATTTGAAGCTTTCATTGTATGCATTTTTGCATCCGACAAAATCTATTAATAATAAAACTAATATCAAAACACATTACAATTAAAATAACCCTCTACACTTCCCTCATTCCACACAGATTCCACACATGCATTTGTTCTCCACATAACCTCTGCACATGCACAACTATCTTTGCACAACTACTTCTGCAGTCAATAACACCCTGAGTCGTTCACATTCAAAACTAATATTAATTAATGATTATACATTGTGAAATACATCCCTAAATAAGAATTAAAAAAGAGATTTGTATATTTATTATCTTAGTAAACTTTGCACAAACTTTTGCATAACATATGAACATACACAACAACCTTGCACAAATTTGTCCACACAGTTACTTCTGCACTCAATAATGCCCTTAATTAACCTTCGAAACTTCACACATGAAGCCTTCGAACATCTAGCTTCAAAACTGATATTAATTAATGATTATACATTGTGAAATACGTCCTTAAATAACAATGAAAAAATGACAGTTGTATATTTATTACCTTCATAAGGTTTGAACAAAACTTTAGCATAACATCTGCACACGGAAAACAACATCTGCACAACTTCGTCCACCCATCTACTTTTGCACTCAATAACGCCCTTAATTAGCATTCAAAACTCTACACATGATACCTCCGAACAACTAGCTTCGCACAACTACCTTCGTACAATGACTTCCATACTTCCGAAAATTGTTGCTAAATAATCACTAAAAAAGACAAGCCTTCAACACATTCGTTTTACCGCACAACACTTTTTCTTCACAAAAATTGAAATTACAGTATTTTAGCACCCTCGTTTATCCAAAATACCTCGAATCTCCCGCACATATTTTTTCCTCCACACAGTAAATGTTGCGAACAACAACCCCACTCACTATGGAAATGACCTCAACTCTCTCACACATACTCTGTACTACACAAAAGAAAACATAATAATATTAGTTCAACATTTTTTCAACCCTACCTCCCACCCCCTTGAGGCCTATGCAAACAACCTGCAACCGCATGAATTCTCGCATCATTAAACAAAGCATTAGCATAATAGTTCCCTGCAACCACATCAACAAATAACTTCATACAACCACCTTCGTACAACTATTTCTGTACTTGGAAAAAATGTTCCTAAATAATAATTTCAAAATACAAAACCTTATGCACATTCATTACACAATTTATTTAGCACCCTCGTCTATGCAAAAGACCCTGGTTTTCCATAGATACTCTTCCGCTCAATGAGACCGTACCAATTACTGCATCATTCATCAGTGTCATAACACTCACTATGCAAAAAATTCCAACTCTCTTGCACATAATAATATTAATTTGACATTTGTTTAGCTTCTCCCCACACCTCCCCCTCCTCCCTCCCCGAGCCTATGCAAACAAGTTGCAACCACATCAATTCTCGCATCATTGAACAAAGCACTAACAAAACAACCACATCAATTCTCGCATCGTTGAGCAAAGCACTAACATAACATTGACAATGTCAGAGCACTGACCAACGCAATGACCATTCACAAAATCACTTTTATTTTAATTTTAAAATGAATTGTCAGGTATTGCAAAAAAACAAAAATAAAACTCTCTCCACTAGGGGAATTATGGCCCATCAAAGCTTCCTCAGCCAATTCAAAATTAGAAAAACATTTGCTGAAAATTCACTAATTATTTTTGAATTTATGCAAAATAGAAATATTAAACATTTTCCTGAAACTTTAATTAAAATTGCAAAAACACAACCAAATAATATATAATCAATACAACGTGACGAAAAAAAACAAAAAAACAAATATTAAAAAACAAATAACGAACAACCATTCTAAATTTTTTTATTTTCCAATTTACCATTATCAAACTCCGATGCATATTATAATAAAACAAATGTCAAGAGCTCGTCTTCCTCGGACGTAAGGAAACAGGTTAACGGCCCAAGACCCAGAGGCATCTGGCAGGAGTGAGAGCCTGCTCCCGATTACGGACCACCAGCAGGGTTATGCCAGGTGGCGTGGTTTTCCTATTTAACAGTGATGAGTCAAACCCAGCATTCGCGGATAGCAGCCAGAGATGGCTGTCCTCACTGTTGGTTTGACACCTGAGTTGATAGGTTTTACCACCTTCGGAAAAAAAAAATAAATAAATAAATAAAAACAAATGTCAATACTGTTATCACGCATTATACTTTTATTGAAGCATAATTTTTATATTTTCCAATTTACCATTATCAAACTCCCATGCATATTATAATAAAACAAATGTCAATACTGTTATCACACATTATACTTTTATTGAAGCATATATTTTAAGCCTTAAGCATATATTTAACATTGAAAATATATTTTCTGACATGGGAGTTTAGAGTGATTTAACATTGAAAGTATCTTTTCTAACCTCTAAGGATCACGGGGCGTAATTGCTCCCACAAAAGTGAATGGCTTCATCATGAAAGAAGGCTAAGTTGTAAAAGTTCACAAGGAAAGAGAATCAAGAAAAGGTATGATATTCATTGAAAGGTTATAACTACATAATCTCTAAAGAGAAAGAAAACTCAAGATTAGTAGACACGTGGATTATCTTTGAATCCAAAAAGGAAGCATTATTTTAATAAAGAAAACGCTTGCGCTTAGCTTCTCATGTTGTATACTTTTTTTAACCTTTTCCTTTGAATAAGGGAAGGAAAGTGTGAGTGATGATGTGTTGTAGGGTTAAAGATGATGCATGTTTGACTAATATTTAGGAGAATATGATGTCCATGTGATATAATGTGAGCTTTGCATTCCCTTTTCTTTCGACATTTATACCCAACAGGTTGAGAGTGATTATGAAAGGAGTCCAAGCTTTTTTCTCCCTTTTAATGTTGTTGGTTCTCAATTTTGTTCATGATTGACATGAATGATTGGTGAGGTTTGTTACTTCACTTTCCTTTTATTATTACGTTGTTAAAGAGGTTTTTTTAAGATCACAAGGTTGCATATTTTTATTTTCTTTAACACTAAAAAAAATGAGTTGTGTGGAGATTTTTTGAGATTGGTTTATATTAATTAATCGATGATAGATGATTTATCAATGATATTTGGAGGAATATATTTTTTAGAAAATGGTCATTTTTAAAGAAAATTTAGATTAAGATTCAATTTGTAGTTTTTTTCACAACTATGTAATTACAAATTATTTGTAGTTTTTTCCACAATCAAAATGTTTTTCATGAATATCCAATTACATTTTAATATAGAAAAAATTAAATAGGAAATTGAAACTTTTGTTGGTAGTCAAGAATCGCAACCAACGTTAAAGGTTGACATTTACTTTTTAGAGATGGAGGTAAAGGTTGTGGGAGGTGTAAGTCTAGGAATGGGCATGATGATCACAAAAATTGTGAATTCAAAAATAAAATTCATGTTGTTGCCTTTTATTTTCATGAGAAAATTTTGATTAGATATGTGAATGTCAATGGTTTCCCAAGACATCTTGTGAGGACGAAATTTGATAACTTTGACTTAAAGGAGTAACTCAAAAGTAAGCAAGTTATACAAAAGGTAATAGACCAGAAGATCAACACTCAAGATGGAATCTTTTTCTCAAGAGTGGGATACAGGATTGATTGTAAGGTTTGACACACCAAGGAACAATTTTTTTACTCAAGACATTCTTTCTTTTTCTTCTTGAGACATATAGAATATAAAAACCCATGGGATAAAACAATATGAGGGAGAAAATTCCAAAGAAATTGTCATCTTTGAGAGAGGGTAGAGAAACATATTGTGTCTTTCAAAGGAAGCTTTGAGAGGCTGTTAAAGAAAATTAATTAATCTAAAATATGACTCAAATTTTCCCTCCCTTTGGACACAAGAAAAGGCTCAATTCAATCAACAAGCAAGTGGAATATTATAATACTAATGGCTTAAGCTAGCCAAGAAGTTGAAGAATAAAGATATTGATGGATTAAAAATGTTATGGGTAGGAATAAATCCTTAAGAAACTAAAAGAATATGATTTGAGGATATGAAGTTCTCGTAAATCCCACCAAAATCAAATAGGGTTTACATTACAACATTGAGATACATAACAATATCTTGAATGGTGGTTGTTTTTCATTTTAGTTATGGAGCATTAGCCTAAACATTGAAGAGAAATATGGGTTACAAGAAGGATGTATTCCTTTATTTTTTGTAAGGCTAGGCAAGTGGGACCACCCATGGGGGATGTGAACCTATGAGCTATTGCGAGGGGTGCCTTAGCAACACACCTATTCACAATTAATCCAAAGCCCTATGGGTAAGGAGGATGTATGCTTTCCTAATTACCTAAGTAAAATTTTGTTTCTTTCAACATTAATACAACATATGTTCATAGAAATGCATGTATTATGATCCCTTGTGGTAAGACAATTGGTGTATTGAGTGTGACGTTCTTTTCCTTTATCAAATTGTGCAATATATGGTATTATTATTTCGTCTAAATGTTCCCTGCCTACTTTATTTTTTTCTCTCCTCAGCCCCCCGCCCTCGCCCCCATAGTGACCTTATAATTCTTCACACCAAGTACTATCATTCCCTTCCTAATTACCTACTAAATTTTCACATCAAGTTCTATAAAGTATGCTCTTGCTAATGATTAGCTGGAAGTCCCTAGAAGAATGGTCTTAGTGTGTGTAAATATGACAACAATTTCATAAGATATAATTCTTTTATGGAAAAATTGATAATGACATTAGTACAATGTTATATGATTATAAATAAGATGGTACTTTGACTATAATGCAAGGATAATTTAATAGATGCATGATCGATTCATTCAACAGAAAATAAATGCCAAGATGATGTAACCATGATCTAAAATAGGATAACATGTTTTTAAAATATTTTTAAGCATTGGGACTAAATATAAAGTCAATGCAAAAATTCAATGTCTACCAACGAAAAAAACTCAACAAGAGTGTTTTAGGAATACAATGACACAAATCAATGATTTTATAGTCTTGTATTATGGTAGTGATTTTAAATTTATAGTAGAGTACTTTCAAAAAGGCAAGAGCCTTGGCCCTACTGGTTGGGCTACTAACTTCTATCCACAAGAGCTTCACTCAATGAACTTCTGACATATCATGTGCGTTCGAGACATATTTAAAAATACCCTTAATTTGACTACATATTGGAAAATACCTCTAAAAATCACATTAATTGACCCACTACAAACACGAACCCAATACACCTTCCCAATTTAAAAAAACCCCGACTCTTACTAGATATTTGATTAACAATTTGTATACCCCTTTATATTTTTTCATTAACTTTGAGCTCCATTTTTTATACTGGCCAATATAAAAACCCTTTACCCCCTATTATATGCTCATTATATTATGTCATTTTTTCCTCAAATATATCCCCCCATATGCACATGGTATGGTATTTCTCCCCCAGTAAAGCCCCCGTGCTTCTATCTAGGTTTCTATGATTGTATTGAAGAGGATTTGTTAAAGGAAATGGAAGAATCAAGGCTAGCGATTAATAAATCCATTAGTTCTAATTTCATACCTTTGATGCTTAAAAAATATGAACCCTCCTCCTTGAAGGGGTTTAAACTTATTTCCCTTTGTACTTCCATTTACAAAAATTATGTCGAAAGACTTTGTTAGAAGGATAAAGGAGTCTTCTCTAATTCCATTTCAAAGAAGCGATTTTAATTTCCAAATAACATATAATTGCACAATGCCATTAGAATTTCATAGGAGGAATTTATTTCAATCAAGTCCAAAAAATGCAAGCAATGGTGTTCAAGACTCAGAGCTTTCAAAAATATTACAATCAAATGAATTGGTTGCACATTCATATAATTCTAATGCAATTTGGATGTTATGTTCCTTTAGTAAATTGGACAATGTGATGCCTTAACTCTATATTTATTTATCCCTATAAAAGGATAATCCTGAAGCTTTTTCAATCCATCTAAAGGTATTACAAAATCTTTTCGAATTCTCTCTTCTACCTTTTTCTTATAGTTGTTGAAGGTGTGAGTAAGATTGTAAATGCATACCAATGGGGTGGATCAATTAAATATATTAAGAAGGGGAGGGTCTTGGCCTTAAGCCACCTACTTTGTGTCGATCATGTCTTATGTTTAATAATGGAACTCTAAGAGAGGCCTTAAATTACAAAGAAAATATTTATTTGTGTTGTACAACTACATCTATGGAAATCAATGAGTATAAATCATATATTATGTCCTTTAGTGTAACTCATTGCGGATAAGATGAAGTGATTTCTAGAATATTTTCGTTCCAATGCATTGATTCCAGAAAAGATTTTAAATACTTGGAATTTATGTTAAAGGAAAATGATTATGTGTAACTATCTATGGGAATTTCATGTTATATATTCCTATTTGGATATTTGAAAAGATAAGAAAGAGGTAACTTTTACATTCTTTGGATATGGAGGAGAGAGAGATGGAATTTCCCTTGTAAATTAAGAGATAATAACTAAACCCAAGAATATTTGTGGGTGTGGCTAAAAAATTATACATTAGTTATGGAAGAATTAAGTACTAAGAGACTATGGAGGCTCATTAACTATAAAGTTATTTTCCATATTGTTATCTTGTAAAAATATATTGATCTATTATTTTTTAAAGAATGGGCCTCGTAATCAATTAAATCCATCACAACTACTTCAAAAATCAAGAAATCCCTAGTTATATCTTTCGTTCTTATTGGGAATTGGATTGCTTAAAGTGTGTGAGATAAAAAGAAGGAAAGATTCAATATCAGTGAAGAAGGAGGTTGGTTCAATAGGTAAAGCGAGATAAGGAGGGAGGATAAGAGAGAAGTAGATGCTAGAGGAAGTCTTTGGACTAAATCCCTTACCATATTGAAATTTGTTGAGCCTACTTATCTGGTTGGGTTGACACTTTTGATCCTCACTAGGCCTCACCAAAGATTAGGATTAACAATTAACCATATCTTACTAATGGAAATGAAATTTTACAATATTACATTAATAAAGAAGAGAATATGAATATTTTCGACATACTTGTTGATCAACATATCAAGAAGGGCATAAAACATGACCTTGCTTAGACAATCCTAGGATGAGATGTATGAATAAGCATAATATCTCTTAGAACATGTTATATATAGTAAATGACCAAGGTATGCTTTCCCTATTGATGTTGCATATCTAACTCTTATTTATATTTGGTAGAAAAGATGAATGGATGCCACGTCTCTAGTATTAGAAGGTCTAGATGTAAATCGACATAAGGTTTACATCTAGAGGTTGGTTCAAAGTTCTATCATACTGTGGTTGGAGGATAATAGCTTAGTATGGTTAAAAAAATGTCCCACAAGATAGTTCATGGAAATCTTAGGTCACAAGGCTATGTTTCATGATGAAGTAGTGGCAACCACTTGGTGGAAAGGAATGATTTGGAAATTTAAAGCTCTAGTGAAGTCTATAATTTCAATGTGGCTAGCAACCCTAACAAACAAATCTTTGACCCGGGAGGTTCTACAAAAGAGAGTAAGGCAAGGTCCTAGAATTTCTCTTTATAAAAATGTGAAAGGGAAACAATAGCTTGATTGTTGGTTCATGATGTCTTGACTATAGAAGTATGCATATTCTATTCTCCCCTTATTTCAAGGATAGGTTATTTAGAAGGAAGATTTTTTGTTGTTTTATATGAAGAAATGGTGTGATGAAAGAGAACTCAAAGGACATAGATATTTGCCATTAACTTCCTCTAGGGTAATTAGTGCAAGGAGATCCCAAATCCCCCTTTTTTTACATTCAACACCTACTAAGAATACCACAAAAGGCTAAATCTTTTAGGTAGGTTGGCAACTTGGAGGTGGATAAATCTTATACATGGCATTTTTTTATGGTGATTTCTAAGGTAAACCTAATTTATGTGGTGTTGAAGATATATTCCATGTATCTAAATCTCAAAATATATCTTATATGTTTGGTATATGTGTAGGCATAAATAACATGGAAAATGCAAGGCTCTGGAATTTTTACTAAAGTTAAAAGTTGAATAGTGTATAACTCACATTCAAGCGTTGGGAGATTCAAAACTAGCAATAAAATATGCAACAAGATAAGAGATATGTAGAAGTTAATCTCAAGACCCCTTCTTTATCAACTCAAGATGATGAAACCAATTTTCTCTATCATTTATTATGCAAACATCTATAGGTAACTTAATACAGAAGATGATCTATCCAAACAAAATTGGAATTGTCTAAAGGATCATGGCAGGTAATGGAAGAAGATGGTAATAAAACTTTACCAATAAAAATGAGATGCTTAGATGAACTCTAAATTTATTATGTTTTGTTCTTAAAACTTTTCTTACTCTTCTATAAGCTTTAATGTATAATGTGTCCAATAAGGAAAATGCTCAGAAGGTCGTCATGTTTTTATATATTTATTTTATTATGTATTTTGGCTTAGTATAAAGGCTACTATGGTAAGAATTATCTCTCTCTATTTATATATAATAGAATTTTAGGGTGCTTACTACATATATGGAATGCATATTTATTTTTGCTTGGGATGAACGTTATCCATTTTTTTCCAGGAAAAAAAGATGCATATGTATATTATATTTTTCCAAAAAAAATCAATAACAAAAACCTTATTTTCAAACATTAATTAGAAAAATTATAATTATATATATATATATATATATATATATATATATATATATATATATATATATATATATATATATATATATATATATATATATATATATCTTATTATACCATATTTAGATTTAATATTGTGAAAGTACCTCAAATTATTTTTTTGAATTATAAAATTTTTATGTTTTTGAGTCAAGAGGCACTCTATAGCCTAATATAGGGGAGATGTTCACATTAAATCGTTAACTTTATGATAGATATTCACGTTATATTTTTATAATTTAAAATTAGATTAAAAAGAAAACGCGAGTTCAATTAAAATTTAACACACACACATACACACATATTCAAAACTCCAACATATAATATAAACCGAGAAAATTACAATAATAATTCATATCCGTTGTTATCACTGAAAATTCCAATGCCAAAATTTCAAAACCGCTCACATTAGTTTGATGCGCATAAAGCCTTTTTAGCAGTTTCGCAGCGCAAAATGTTTAGGTGGTTTCGTAGCGCATAATTCATAATTTGCACTGGCTGCGCTACGAAATTGGGAATTTGTCCGAAACCATTGCTCACCCATATCACTTTTGTCTCCTATGAGTTATGTGGGAATATGATATATGCATAGAAAAGCCTGTTTCGGCAAATTGATGGTGAAGTTTTGTAATTCATCTAAGTTATGGCTACAGGCTTGCTTGCCTTCTAGTGAGAGTTTAAAGCTTGTTAACCAGGATAAAAGTCCTCAATCAGTTCCACTGTTAATGACAGCTGAGGTTAATAGAAAGGTGGCTTTTGAATAAGGTGTCAATCATAAGAAGGAAAGCATATCAAGATTTATAAGATGCTGGTCGTGGAATAGTGCCTTAGAAGATACATCATTGGAAAGAGAGGATTTTCAGACTTCTGCAAGTGATTACTTGAGAGCTCTTTCTATATTGGAACGCTTGGAAGAACCCAACAGTCGTCATATTTCACAACTATGTTTTAAGATATGTTTGGCTCTACAGATGCAGAACAAGATCCCAGATGCACTAAGCTATTTAAGATCCCAGCTTATATATAAATGAAGCTGAGACATCCAAAGATGAAAGTTCTGGCAAATATGCACAGACAAATAATGTTCCTGAGGGAGATCTCCATACTGGTACACTGGCTACAATTGCTGTAGGTGATGTTTGTTACAGGCATATTTCTCTGTTTTAAGCAGTCAGCTTCCAGGAGGTATTTAGCGCGGCTGAAAGAATATTTTCGAAAACTGAAAGAGGTTTTTATTCCTAACATACTGAACTAGAAAAACCTCTTTCATTTTCTTGAAATTAATTATGAGCTGGGAGAAACGAGTGACTAAAGGTTGCGCTACGAAACTGCTGTAGATGCAGTTTTTAATTTCCTGTTTTACACATCTTCTTCAAGGATCGATTCTGGGCAGCTGGAGTAGTTTTTCAAAAAACCAAAAGAGGTTTTTGTTAAGCACGGATGGGTTCACAAAAACCTCCTTCAGTTTTTCCAAATACGTCTTCTGTGAGAAATTACGAGCTCTGTCTCAAGACATATTTTTCAGCCAGAACATATGGGAGTAGTTGGTTCGATTGCAGATTTATGGGTTAAATATGAAGCTGAAGTGAAGGAAGTTTTCTCAAATGATAGTGCTACTAAAGCTGTTGTTGAAGATACCCTTGATGAAAGCTGAACATGAGCCTGAGATCAGAAAATAAGGCTTTGAAGAAAGAGTTTCGTAGCGCGCTACGAAACTGCTGTAGGTGCTGTTTTATAAGGAAAATGAGCAGTTTAATGATGAGGTCAGCAAATTTTGAAAGGAATGCCTCAAGGACAGGAGGGAGACCATACAAGGCTATCATAGCAATTCAAACAGTGACAGGTGTAAGTTTTGGAGAAAAGGTGAAATATTTTGTTTTTTGCTAAAGCTTTCTTAAAGGTACTTTATGACCGAATTACTAGGGTTCTGGTAGGGTTACCGAATTTTTGGTTTGTACACCTGTTCAGTCCACAAGGCATCCAGATCATGAGGCATATGGTGTTATGCGTTGTTATTGAAGAATTAAAGAACTTGGAGCGTGGTCTTTAAGTAGTAAAGAATAATGGAAGACGGGGACCGTGAAAACAGGGCACTCATCTTTACTAATTAATGAGCCATCTACACAGCTAGTATCCAAGGCCAGCTCGTTCAGTGAATGCTCCTCCAACATATCTCGGCCACAACAGAAAATGTACAGGTGTCAAAGCTCAAGAAAGGCATCATGCATACGAGGAGATAGAGTTAGAATTTCAATGTGATTAGGACTCTATGTATTTACAGCACAATACCTTATGTATTTAATAAGTTTGTTTAAAATAGATAAGGTTAGTTAATGATAGACCATCGAGCTCCCCTCATGCTAGAGGAGGAGACTCAAGGTAGTTTTAGTTTTGTTTTCCTATATATAGGAGAAACTCTGATGTAAGTGGGGTTGGAGATTTATAAAAGAAACAGAGTTTTTATATTGGCTAATGTAAAAGACTTTTGACAGTAATAGAAAGATTACTTTTTCTTCCCAAGATTCATCTTGTGTTCAAAGGCTCAGAATATATGTGGTTTTGTTTTTATCCTTTCTGTTTTACAGCTCAATAGACATGCAATCACTCTGAATTCACCTAGTGCTCAGACTTCCTGTGTATGTTTATGAGTTGAGGTTCTTTTTGAGAAATGTTCTGAGTGTTTAAACATTATATGCCTTGGCTTCCATGATTGAGTAGTTAATAGTTTACTGCAGAGGTGTTTGACTCCATGAGCCCAATGGAAGAAGTGTTATTTTGTTGTTCCAACCAGCTTATTTTCATGTACTGTTTGAAGAGTTAGCCATCTTTTCTTGTTATTAATCCATATCAAAAATCTGTGAGAGAGCCCTCTCTGACTAAGGAGGCTAAGCCTTAGTCTAAAGCCTGGTTTGAAATAGTTGCATGAGATCTTGCTAAGTAGCAGCCCTTAGTACACGATTTTGTGATAACATCCGTAACAATTATATTTCAAAATTTAATATTAAATTTAATTAATAAACATATAAAAACTTAGCACTTACAATAAACTATATTCTAAACTATATGATGATGATGATGAATGATGTCCACTAACACCTATATGGTATACCGAACCTTAAGAGGTAACAGATTAATCAGAATTCTTTAACACTTTATCTCCATGCTTAAAGAGAAGTGACATAAGCGTTCCCATATAACCATAGTTTTGTTGAATTAAAAGGTCAAGAAGTTTGGTAGTGTGACACGTATCTTGAACATTAGATAGAATGTGAGTATAAGATGGAAATTTTAAGAGAAAGTGATTTTCATCTTCAACCTTCTTAGGATCACATAGGTAAAAAAACTCGTTCATCCCATGGCATCTTGGGAATTGACAAACACCTAGCTTCACTATGAAGCTCATGAGAATTAGTTATAATCTTGTCATTATTCATTTTATTCTAAACATTAGTCAATATAGAGAAATAATTTTGGTTTTCAAAATTATGGATGATCACCTCCATATAATATCATAGTTTCCTTTTTCACCACAGCTTCTCCTTACATTTGGGAGTAATAATATTTTTAATATTATCTAGACTATGCAACATGACCTCCTCCTTTATTCCCTAGTGGCCTAGCCAATATTGGGCATCCTTACGCAACCATCACTTAAGCTGAATTTGGGGGCTTCGATTAAAGTTATAAATAATTTTAGGAAACCTCTTGGCATCCATGTTGTATAACTTCTTCTTATATGTAAGATACCTAGTCATAGCCATGCTTTCAATGGGGAAAGGTTGGATTCAATTAGGATGATGGGGTATGGATTATTTACTTTAATATTGAGGTTGTAGGTTAGAAATTTCTTTTGGATCTGTTTAGTCTTCCTCTATGAATCCCTAGATATAATACAACTCCAAACCTCACATCCATATAAAATAACAAGAGTGACAAGAGTCTTGAAGAGGAGCTTATTTTTTTTCTCAAATCTAAATATCTATCAACTTACAATTGTTTTCAAGCCCATAGTAAGCTTTCCAACCTCCATTTATCCTTTTCTCAATGCTATAATTCCAATTGAGCCTATAATGGATGTTTATTCATATATATTTGTATGAAGGAAATTCCTCCAAGGGGATGTTATCATAAATAAAAGTATCATAGGTGATCTTGTTGGTATTAATTATCATGAATTTAGTTATGTCAGTGTTTACAACTATATCCATCTTGGGACAAAAATATTAGAGGATTCTAAGGTTCTTTTATGTTCGTGTGTGTGTGTATCACATTAAAAAATTAAATTATAAAAATTATAATACATGTGAAACAAAATGCCAAAGCCCATATATATGTAACTATATGTATTATTAAGGTTCTAATAAAAAAAATTCTATATATAGAGATGTGATATATATATATATATATATATATATATATATATATATATATATATATATATATATATATATATATAATCACTCTCACATCTTAATTATGGATCTACAAGCACCCATAGGAATCAAATATCTCAAGGGGCAATCCTTTCCTCAAGATTTGCACCCAAAAAGAGGTTTGCATTTTAAGATATTTGATCCAACGCTTAGTAAATCTGAAAATAAGATCGATCTAAGCTGGTAATAAAATCAAAGTAAAGACCATTATAGTTTTGTATAAAAGAAAGTGAAATGAAATTTTCTAATTTGACATCATTGGAATTCAACCATATAATTATTGCCAAAATTGCAATTTCAATGTAGAAATAGGTTCACAACCTCCAATATGCCTATCACACCTAAATTATGCAATGTTAATGTCTAGTGTTTGCAGTGCCATTAATTCAAAATGTTATTTCACAAAATTTTAGACAAAAATATCAAATTTCCTTATAATTTCTTTTTTTTGTAATTTAATTTGTATTACCTCAAATATCAGATTACATCATTCCATCCATCATAGATCACCCAATACAAAATAGAAAATTTACTACAGTCTTGGTCTCAAAGCCCATGATTTATCGTGGGTTTTTCCTTTTTTCCTTTTCTCTTATGGACATAGATTCATTCCAAGGATATATTAGGAACAAATGCAGAGGAGACAATGACTACATTTCTTTGAGACAATTCCATTTCTGGGGGTTCTACAATATTTGTGTTTCCATATCACTATCTGAGTGATTTGATTCATTGAACCATTTATGCTCGCTCATTGATGAAGCCAAGATTATGAATAGTCTCTTTCAATTTCAGTTGAGGGGTGGACCACCTCAGCTAAGGGATGAATAGGCTCTACATGTGGTTGAGCTAAGTCAAAAGGAGTTGATTTAGTAGTTGGAGTCTTATGTTGATGCATGTTGTCTTTCTTATGAGTTGAAGAATTCTTAGATCCTTTTGTATCTTTTGGTTCTTTCCATCCACAACTCTTTTTCTTAGGATCTGGATGTGGATAAGGTCCTTCAAAAGGGTTGGAACTTTGAAGATGTCTAGGATATTGACATCCCTTGTAGTGGAAAGCAGTGTTCTCATAGTCTACCGACTGTGAATAAAACTCTTCCCTTCTCATGTCATTCATTGTTTATCTTAATGAAGTAGTCAAGTAAGTTTCCTATATCAATTAAGATGTCTAGTTGTATCAAATGAATGGGTAGGTTTAAAAGCCTTACCCAAATTGAAGTCGCTAGAACCGCCATGGAAGAGTATTAAAATCAGGAAACCATAGTTGAAATGAGATACTAGATTGGCCCCAAAACCAAGGTCCCTTATAAAGAACCTTATAATGATCATTTAAATTTTTAAACGAAAAATCCTTCTAAACAAAAGTAAAACTTCGTATTCGGGGACCAATTTTGATGCACCCATTCCTGAAGCATTGATTGAATGACTAAAATCTATTAAAACGGAAAATAATCACCTACCATGCATAATCTATAGAAGGCATCTTTCATACAAGACTATCCACTTCAAGAGATGAAATGTCTACAGCCTGCTCAACAACAAATGTTGGCCCTGAGAGATCTGTGGGATTTAGAGGTGTAAGCCCTGATTTTAGGGCATCCTTAAAGGATTTGGACTAGGAGGAGGATGATGTAATCAATCGTTTAGCTCCATCATATAATCTTGAGACTAGATAAATTGAGGCATCCTTGGCTATGCCATTCTCGGAAAGTAATTTTTTATCTTAAAGCTGCCTACCTCCATGTAGGAGCTGACAACACTCAACATGAATTCCTACATGATCTTGAATTCTAGTTGTGAGTGAAGAGATGAGATTTGTGGCTTTAACCTACAGAAAGAAAGAACCCCTTGAGATTGGTGTCATAAAAATCATAAAATTCATCATATCTGGGGAAATGGCCTCATCTTGGATGTAGGAAGAACCATATAGTAGAAAATATTTCCCCTGATTTTCTAGATCTTGTGGTAGGTCAGGTTTCTTCAAATCCTCCTCTAAAAGCAAGCTATCTTCATCAATGGGATCATTCAACTCATTCCCTAATTAAACCTTAGTCGACTTCTCAACGACCTTCTTAATAAACTTAAACAAGGGTCTTGTCTCCCACATAGGATTCTAACCCTTCACCACTAGTGGCCCAAATCCGTCAATATTGCCATTAGCACCCTCTGAATTACAAATCCCACCAGCGTCATATTCTGGCCTAGGGTAGAAAGGGGTTCATTAACATCATGATTTGCAGAATTATGGTTTTGAAAGACAATAAACCTATTTGGCTTGAGAACCCTCGCGTGCTTTAGCCACCATTACTGCTTGTGAAAACATGAGGCCAAAATGACCACAATTCAAGAGGAGGGTTTCAAATTAATTTTCCCTTAAATCGGATTGCCTAATATAAGGGTTTTTTGTGAGAACAAGTAGTAAGAGCGCATGTCCACAATCCCATCCACTGAGATAAAACCCAGGAAGTTTCTGAACACATAGTTGGGTGGATCAATAAACCTCACCATCAAGCCTGTTGAGGACGAAGGAATCTACAATGTTGCACTAACATGGTTCCATTCAAGATCATATGAAATGAGTTCCTTGAAAGTGGTTGTCCTTACAAAGTCAGTGTAATGTGTAAACTCAATCTTGTCGGATCATTTAATATATTCAACATACACTTTCACAAACTTGTGAGTAAAGACATCTTTAAATGTATATGCCATTACCATGGCTCAACCTTTGCCTATAAGTGTTTTGAATAATTAAAAAAATATTATTTCTAATATATTTAGAATATTACTTTTTTTTATTTATTTATTTATATATATATATATAAAACTTAACTCTAAAATAAAATAAATAAAGCTTTTAAAATGAACACAATTGCAACAACCAAGTTCCATCCCTTTAGGATGTGCGTTATCATAAGGGACAAGATCTCACACATTTCATTAGAAAACTCAAGCAAGATCGCCACAATATTATTATTAATTGTTTTGGTTAGTTCAATTGAAACCTCAAGTGGTTATGTACGATTATGGTTAACTGTGCAGAATTTTTAATATTAATTTCAATGGAGATCGCTGATTTACCTGGCATATCTGATTCAAGTTCATGGGGCCAAGTACGTACTACGTACTAGATAGGACAGGATTACAATCGAAAACTCAAATATTAATATAATTTTTATTATTAATTGTGTTTTTATTATTTAAATATGTAATTTTAACTTTAATGATGAAAAGGCCCCGAGAAAGTTTCAAAATTTTACTGATTTAACATTGAAAATATATTTTCTAAACCCTAGGGAACCTAATTGTCCGGGGTTCAACGTGAAGTGTGGTGAACTGTAAAAGCATTTCCTCCATTAGGGAAAGACAGACACACCGATCCGACTTTGTAATCGAAAATTGCGCCCACCATTAAAGGTTGACATTTGCTGAGATGGAGGTAAAGGTTGTGGAAGGTGTTTGTGAGTTTTTTTTTTTATTTGTTGTTAATTACTTTTAGTTAGGTGTGTGAATGTGGATAGTTTCCAGAGACTATCTTTTTGAACACGAAATTCTCTGGCTTGGACTCAATAGCTCAATTCAAAGGTAGATGGACTATATCAAAGGGAAATATAATACAAAATTCATATTTTTGAATGGCACATTTGTCAAGGGAGTGGGATACATGATTGATTTTGGCACATTAAAGAAGTGTGCCCTAAGACATATTTTTGGAAAAATCTAAAAATTTCGGTTTTAAATGAGTATTTATATGAAACATTGCATACTTGGACCATGGGACATGTCATTTCGATGGTGTCTTTGGCATTCAAGTAGGATATACGCCTAATTTTAAGGTTTGGTGCACTAGGGTGTGGTATCTTTACCCATGGCATGCTTTGGGACAAATATTTGATGCCTTGGATTTTAAATAATGCACTTATATGATATACAAATACATATAATAAACAAATAATGAATTGGGGCTTTTTAAATGATAAGTTTGTCTTATTAGTGGGATCTAAATTTATTCTAAATTTTGGCATGCCAAGGAAGGGGCTCTTCACACATGATACATTTTCATGCTAAAGTCTACTAGCTGATGTCTTATAACACTTATTTGTTATGGATGTGAGAAATGAACAAAGATTTGGACCACAAGACAAGCCCTCCATAAGGGATTTTTAGCTTGTGAGTCAGATACGAGCCTAATTTTGAGGTTTGGTACATTAGGGCAAGGTCCCTTTCTAAAGACATCCTTTGAGGTCAAAATTAAGTAGTTTCAAACTTGAAGAATCTCTTATTAAGCACATGGGACATAAATGTGAACTTAAACCATAAAATGAGGCATTTTATGGAATCATTGGTCCAAAAAGTAGGTTACAAGCCTAATTTTTAGGTTTGATGCACTAGGGAGGGTCTCTTTACCCAAGACATGTTTTAGGGCCAAAATTTAAGGGCTTATGCTATTAAGGATCTATTTTTAAGGTATACAAACCATGAAGATTGCCCCAAACTAGGAGATAGACCCTTTGGATGGAATTTTTGTGTTAAGGGAGCGATGTACACAACATTCCATGGTTTGATGAATAAGAGAAGGTCTTTTAACCCAACACATACTTTGAGGATGAAATCTAGGGGTTTTCACTCTAAAGGATATGCTTATAAGTTAGATGGGCCATGAACATGACCATTAACTATGAGATAGGTCCTTTGAAGGGAATATTTTATCTAGGGATGTATAGATGTCGATTTCATGGGTTGGGACACTAGGCTTGGACCCTAAAGCAACAACTTATAAGGCATATAGACCATGCATGGGATCTAAATTCTCTTTGAATGGAATCTTTTGCCCCAAGGGTAGGATACCAGCTTAATTATAAGGTTCAATGAACCAAACAAAGGTATCTTATTCCAGGATATGCTTCAAACCCAAAATCAAATACTTGGCACATAAGGGGACTACTTATAAAGTACAAGGTCCATGAATATGGACCTAGACCACAAGATAGGTCCTATTAAATGACATATATTTAGCCCAGTAGTGGGATGTAAACTATATTTTGAGGTTTGTGTACTAGGAAAGGATCTTCTCACCCACAACATGACTTAATGCCAAAATATAATGTCTTTGGTTTTGAGCAAACTACTTCTAGGATACATGGGTTATTCGTAATGTTTCATACCATAAAAGAAACCAACTAGATGGAACAATTGGCATAGAAGTGGGACATGTGATTGATTGCAAGGTTTGGCTCACTAGAAAAGGTTCTTCATTCTTAGCTCATACTTCATGGTCAATCTCTAAAGGCTTTGATTCTATACACTTCTTAAAGGACAAAGTGTGGGGCCCACACAAAAACTAGGGCCTTAGGTTCTACATGCTACTTTTGGGGCTCATGGTTTGTTATTAGGGTTCCATGTCACAATACATGCACTTTGGCAAGAATATTTGGCTTATGAGTGGATACAAGCTCAACCCAAAAGTTTATCACATGAAGAATATGTATCCTAGCCTAGGACAATATATAAGGCCAAAACTAAGGGGTTTATGTATAAAATGTTAATTCTATGAGTTGAGGGCCATCCATAGAGTCCTAGATCATGAAACATGCCCGTGGGAAGGAATATTTTCATGACTAACATATGGGCTAGGTATTGAGCTTTAGGCCACCAAGGATGTTCCTTTTGGAGTAGGGAAAGCTTCAAAGCTAATAACTAATAGTTTAGGATGTAAACATTATTTTTATGGCTAGCTGGCCAATGTGGAGCCTCAAAGCATTACATAGGCCCTCTAAAAGGATACTTGGAACAAGGAATGGTATATGGGACTCATGAGGTGCCTACATTCAAATTCCATTTATTAGGGTAGTATAGGCGGGTCTTGTGATTGAAGAACCATTTCAAAGAAACCATCCAAGGAATTTGCACCAAACTATTACTCTTATGTCTCCCAAGAAATGCATAAGCTCTTGGGTCATAAAACATGCCCTTGTTTATGAAATCATTGAGCTAATAAGATAATATAGGCCTCTACGTGATGTTGCCAAGAAGATGCTTTAGTTAATTGTAAGTAGTAAACATATTTAATTTATGTTTGACATGAAGTCATATTGACAAGTCTTGCATAAGGTAGTTTACTTATAGTTTTCGATCTTACATATAAAATGTACACATTATTTGAATTCTTATTATGAGGATTTTGTTTTAAGGAACATATATGTATTATGTTTAAATAATAAAAGAGAATTATTGAGATAGGACAACATGAAGTCATATAGACAAGTCTTTCACAAGGTAGTTTACTTATAGTTGTAGATCTCACATACAAAATGTACCATTATTTGAATTCTTATTGTGAAGATCTTTTTTAACAAATATATACATGTTATGTTTAAATAATACAAGTGCATTATTGAGATAGGATAAGTTTAGCTAGCGGATATAGCTAATTTAATTTAGGTTCAACATAATAATAATAATAACTTGGATTCAAAAAATTAAGTTGAGTAGTTTTCTTCTAAATCTTTGTTATTATTGATTTATTTAATATACAAAACAAATCTTTCTCTAATAAAACTTTAGACATTTATACAGTGAATATATATATATATATATAAATAACTTTTCATTTTATTTTAATTTTTATAGACATTGCAATTCTAAAATAGATTTTTACTTCTATTTAGGGGAACATTGATTGTAATCATCTTTTGGTTAAATCCTCACATTATAAAGAATGTTCCCTTGCCATTAAAATCATCTAAAATTTAGATTTGAATTTATTTAAACCTATGTCTCTAAAATTTAGATTTGAATTTATTTGAACCTACCTTGGTGAATTTGAACCCATACCTCAGTACTAACAAAAATTACATCACCATAAAATTAATTATTAAGCTACACACATAAAGAGACATAAAAAAGTAATACTTTGTGCTACTTAAAAGTAGATCATATCAATAATTATAACTCCGCATAGTAAAAAAAATACTAAATTTTTAATTTCCATTATTTTAAAATCCTTAACTATTCCATGTATACTTAACTTACACTTTAAATACTTTGATAAATTTATTAATATAAAAACATTATGAATAACTTTGTAAAAATAATATACTCTACATCTTTATAAAATTTTATACAAAAATATTATTATTTGGTATATAAAATATTATATTAAAATACATATATATATATATATATATCTATATATATATTAAAACTATCAAAATAAATTTATATATAAACTTTTAGAAATTTGATTTTATCACATCATTTTTAAATTTATTTATAAATATTTTAAATATTTTTTATATACTCTTTGATATTTAAATACTAAAGAAACAATAGTAGATAGGTAATACGATGCTCTTAGAACACTGGAGAGATGTGACATTGTTATTGAGGCTAGTAGTTGCATAAGATATTACTCAGATTTAGATGTTACAAAGATTTTAAAATGGTAATAGGACGGTAGCGAGATCAATAGGTTATCAAGTGAATAGGGAATCGAGTGAAGATGATGAACCGATTTTATGGGTCATTTCTTATGTAAGTACTTTAATACGAAAGTTGATGATATGTCGGGGAGGACATTGCAACACCGTAAAAAAGGACCATGGGAGATAATGGAAGAAGAGAATAGCATCACTCTACTAGTAACGATGAGATATCTCCTAGTAACAATGATAATTTTACATATATATAAATATAATTAAAAAATATTTTATAAATAAAATTTATATATTTTGAATTATAATTATAATTATTATTATGTTTATGAAGTTTTAGATAGATTGTGATTGGGTGTTCTATTAAGGCACTCTTTGATATGAAGTTATTGTTTCAATTCATTATCTTGATTAGGGTGATATATTGGACATGATGAAGATGTAATCCCACTAAAAAGAACGCATTATTATACTATTTTCAAATAAGTATTTTGAATATTTTTCATTGATGATGATGATGATGATTAACATTCACTAATAACAATGCGGCCTATCGGACCTCAAGAAAAGAAAAATAATTTAATTGTGATTCTTCAAAATCTTGTTTCTATGGTCAAAGAGAAAGGAAAGAAGTGCTCCAAGATCACTATAGCTGGGTTGGCTTAATAAGTCAAGAAGATTGGAAGTGTGCCAGATGTTAGGGGATTGAGAGCAGATGTGAGTAAGAGTCGGGCAGTCTAAAAGCAAGCGATTTTCATCTTCCACTTTCTTAGTATCGCAAATATGACATATTCTATTTTTCCAAGGAGTCTTGGGAGTAGACCACCTCCCGGTTTCACTTCGAAGCTCATGAGAATTAGTTCCTATCCTAGTGATGTTCATTTTTTTCTTAGTGTTGGTTAACACACAGAGATAATTATGGTTATCAACAATTAGTGATTATACATAAAAAGGCTATACATTTTAGTTAGTTTGTTTGTTTTTTTTTTAATTGAGAAATTAGAAATTAATTATACAGTTGTCACTAAATTTTCATTTTCTAATAGATGTAATTATCATTTTTTAATGTGAAAATAGATTCTACATCTTCAAATATTTTTATTGCAACTAAATAATGTAATATTAACTTTTAATATCTACAATTTCTCTAATCTAAAATAATTATTATTAAATTTCAAATAAAAGCCATCAATTTCCTTCCATTTAATTTGAATAGTTCAAAGAAAAACCCAACCCATATTACATTTAAATCAATTTCTCTTTCCCTTACCCTTAAGTATGGTTATTAATTAATTTCTCTTTCCCTTACTCTTAGGTATCTAAATAGATATATATATATATATAACTAACATTTATTCTCTTTCCTATATATTCATATTTATATCGTGTAATTTAACTTTTTTTATGTTTTTGTTTTGTGTTTTTTTTGTTTTTTTAAATTTGCCAATAATTTGGTAAAATCTTAATTTTATGTTATTTAAAATATATTGTTATTTAAAATATATTTTCAATACATAAATAAATTCAATAGTCTACAAATTTTGTAATATTTAGATTATTCAATTTTCACAAATCAAACTTATAATTTTACTTTTTTTACTCCATTTTCAACAAAAATTAATAAAAAAAATGAAAAAAACATAACATAAAAATTTTAAATTATAATTACTAATATAATAATATAAATATTAAATATACTGATATAAAAAAACAAAACTTAATATAAAATAATTTGTTTCATTCCAAGCATTCAAAGTGATCATCGTCTCAACAGCCAAGTTGTATCACTTTTATGATACGCTTTATGATAAAGGACAATATCTCAAAAATTAAAAAGAAAAATCAATAAAGAATAAACTATTATTATTAACTATATTATTGTTTAAATAGTTCAATTGAAACTTCTAGTGGTAATGCATGATTATTATTAATCATGTTGATTTTTTAATATTTAATTCTAATCATCATTAAGGTCGCAGATTTACCAAGCATATCTGGTTGTCTATAAAGATTTTGCAACCAACTCCACATGAGAGAGGACAAAGTTTCAAACATTTGAATGATGGGACCTAATTGCTCGGCCTTCATGGGAAAGGAAAGTTAGTTGTAAAGATAATTCATCCGTTCAAATCTAAAGAAAGAAGAAAAAGAATAATATTCAAAGGAAAGTTGTATCCCACTTCAAATCTAAAGAGAAAGGAACTCCGTGTTTAGTCACCCTAGTGGGGATTATCTTTGAATCGGGAAAAGGGAGCGTGGGGATAATGATCATAAAGTTCGTTAGCTATGTTAATCTTATTATTATTTTATGTTAATTTTTATTTATTTTCATTTACATGACTCACTTTTGGTTGGGCATGTACATCTGAATAGTTTCAGATGAATTTCAGTGTCCTAAACTAAAGGGAGTAATTCAAAGGTAGATAGGTTATACAAAAAGTAATAGATTAGAAATTTGACTTTTTTTCATGAGAGTGGCATATAAGATTGATTTTAACGTTGGTCACATTAAGGAAGAGTGTCCAAAGCATGTTATAGGCAAAAATCTAAGGGGTTAGGCGTTACTTATATAATTTGTGGATCATAAATGTATACTTAGATCGTAGATCATAAATGTATACTTAGATCGTAGGACAAGACATTTTATTTAGATGATATCTTATTTTTCAAGTGAGATACATGGCTAAGTTTAAAGTTTGGTGTATTAGGGTAGGGTCTCCTTACCTAAAGTATGTTTTAGGAACAAAATTTAATGGGTTAGGTCTTCAATAAAGCATTTATATAATAACGTGTTATGAACTAGGTTCTAAATCATAAGATAGGTTGAAAAGTGTGTATTGATGGTGGGACATGAAGCCATTCTGAGATTTGGCACATCAAGGAAGGGGGTCTTCATTCGAGACATGCTTTTAGGATGCATTTTTATAGCTTAGGCCCTAGAGAACATAATCGTTATGCACATTGGAAATGAATAAAGATTTTTACCACAAGAGAAGTCATCCTTAAGGAATGTTTGGCTTGTGAGTGCGATACGAGCTTAGTTTTGAGATTTTCTACACTAGGGGATGGTCACTTTCTTAAGACATGCTTTAAGGCCAAAATTGAGTAGTTTGCGGCTTAAAGGATCTACTTATTATGCACATGGGACATAAATGTAGACCACAACCATGAAATAAGGCCTTTATGTGGAACCATTCATCCAAAAATAGGATAAAAACTTATTTTTAAGGTTTTATGCACCAAGAAGGGTCTCTTTACCTAAGAAATTCTTTAGGATTAAAATCTAAGGATTATGCCATAGAGGAGCTACTTCTAAGGTATATGGGCCATGAACATGGTGCGAAACTAAGAGATTGTCACTTTGGATGGAATCTTTGGGGTAAGAGAGGGATGTAGGTTAAATTCCAAGGTTTGATGCACAAGAGAAGGTGTTCTCACCCAACACATACTTTGAAGATGAAATCTAGAGGCTTGGGCTCTAAACAATATACTTATAAAGTACTTGGGCCATGAACATGACCCTTAACCATGAGATAGGTCCTTTAAAGGGAATATTTGTTCTAGGGATGGATACATGTTGATTTGGTCTAAGATAAGTGGTTTATGAGCAGGGACCTAGACCATAAGATAGGTCCTTTAAATGATATATATTTAGCCCAATAGTAGGATGTATAATCGATTTGAGGTTTGGTATACTAGGAAAGGGTCTTCCCTCCAATGACATGAATTGGTGCCAAAAGCAATGTCTTGGGTCTTGAATGAGTTTCTTATAAGATACATGGGCTTTTTGTGAGGTCCTAGACTACAAGTCAAATCCTTTGGATGGAATATTTTGCATAGAAGTGGGACATATGCTTAATTCCAAGGTTTGACACACTATAGAAGGTTCTTCATTCTTAATACATACTTTATTGTCAATATTTAGATGCGTAGACTCTATACCCTCCTTAGAGGATATGGTATGGGGTCAAAAACTAAATTCTTAGTCTACGTTCTAACTTTTTGATTTTATGACTTGAGGGCCATCTACATTGTAAAGAAACTTTTAGGGGCTAAGTTTCATCCACGAGATATTTTTCCTTGTCTTTTTTTCCAAATTTACCAATTTCTATTTTATCCACCCAAATTTTATCACTTCAAAGTGTTTTACTCTGAAAATCACTAAATTTTTCTAGAAAGTATATAAAATCCTTATAAATTTTAATATTTTTACAAAAATATCGCCAATAATTTTATGGACGACATGTTAAGAACTAGTAATATTCATTAAGATTTTTAAATATGGATCCTTTAAATTTTCCATGCCATAGAGCTCTAGATCATGACACATTCTTGTGGGAAGGAATATTTTCATGACTAACATAACGGCTAGTTGTTGTGCTTTAGGCCACCAATGATATGCCTTTTGAACTAGGGTAAGTTTCCAAGGGTTTAGACCTAGACATTATTTCTATGGCAAATTAGAAACATATAGAACCTCAAAAAATGACATAGGTCCTCTGAAAAAATGACTTATACCAAAAAATGACATTTAAAACTCTTAAGATGCCTATAGAGGAACTCCATTCGTCAAAGTAATACAAATAGGTCTTATAAATAAAAAAGTATTTCAAGAACAAAAGCCAAATACTTTGAACAAAACTAATACTCTTATGTCTCCCAAAAAAATGCATAAGGTCTTGAGCACACATGCCCTTATTGATGAGATCATTGAGCTAATAAAGGAATATAGTCCTCTAATTGTTGTTCACTCATTAATTGTATATAGTAAACACATTTAATTTATGCTTGCGGTCATGAAGTCATATAAACAAGTAGTCATTTAATTTATGCTGGCAGTGATGAAGTCATACAAACAAGTCTTGTTGTGCAGGGTAGTTTATTTATAGTTTTAGATCTCACATATAAAACATAAACATTATCTCGATTTTTATTAATGAGGATTTTGTTTTAAGTAACATGTACATATTATATTTAAATAATTAATAAATACATTATTAAGATAAGATAGGTATGCTTAGTCGATGTGGTTGGTTTGATTTTACATCCAAGTTAGATTTCATGGATTTCTTCCCAACATGAGTTATTTTTTTTATTTCAAGGATTATTTTAATATAGAAGTAAAATGAAATTATAAATATTTATAATATAAATTTTAAATGTATAATTGTTTTATTTAGAAGAAACATAATTTTTGTTTATTTTATATGTTGTTTATAATAAACAGGTGGACATTGCTTATGATTATTAGGGAAAATTTTAAGAATAGAAAATTATTTTGAAGTTTAAAAATATGGGCAAATCTCACTAGTCCCTAATATGCAAACTATAAAATGTTTATAGATGTAATTGTAAAATTATTCAAATTTATAATGATTTTTTATATACTCTATATAATTTTGGCGATTTTTAAGGTAAAGTAATTTTATATTGCAAAATTTGGGTGAATCATTTTTATAAAAAAAGGAAATTGGCGAATCTTCTTTTTGAAAAATCATGGAAAATTAGCCCACCTAGGAATATTAACCCCTAAAATTTTCCATGGTGATTGCTTTTTAGATAAATCTTCACATTAGAGTAGATATTTCTATCTCATCAAAAATCATTTAAAACTTGCAACTAGGCTTTATTAAACATTTTGAAGTTTTTAACCCATAACTTAATACGAATATAAAGTAGCGTATTCATATAAATTAAATGGTTGGTAAATGCTTATAAGCATCAATCATAATAAACATCAAAACACTTGATCATACATCTTAAGTTACTGAAATTAAAAAAATCATAAGAATTAACCAAATTATTACTTTATTTAAAATAATAATAATAATGGTTGACGATAAAAAAAAAATTAAGATATATATATATATATATATATATATATATATATATATATATATATATATATATATATATAAAGATTCTTATTCATGGATGAGGTTTGTTACAATATCATGGGTGTTAGCATGATTTATCAATATCACATGTCCAAATAACTATAACTCTTTTCATAAGACAATAATTCATATGTCATTTTTTTAATTAATGAATTTAATTAAAATAATAAAAAGACATAACTAATTTAGAAATAAATGTTAGATTTCGATTTATATATAGTATTAAGAATATTCTAGAATATTTTATGGAGGTTAAATCTCTACCATCCACCTAATAGTTATTAATAATTAAATTAAAATTTTGGAAACTCTATTCCAAAATCCTATTGACATAATTACATCATGTTATAACTTATTGTTAAACCACAACTTTATTATTTTTACAATATTTTTGCTACCTTAAATAAAATAATATGAATAACTACTACGTAAAAATACTCCATACAATTAAAAAATTAATCAAAAATTAATTCTAGAATGCCACATATACACTTAAAGTCATAATTCCAAAACATTGTTAAATTTATCAATATAAAACAATTATAAAAACATAATGAATGACTTTGCAAAACTAACTTTAATATAAAAATACTAATCTCTAAAATATTGTAATATGAAAGCAAGTCTCATCACCAACTCCGACATTTAGCATTTTAATATTAGTATTTGGAATCAATTTATAAATATTCTCTCCCGTATTCATGTCACTGTAAATGTATATTATATATATTTGGAAAGAAGTAAAACTCATTAACGAACATTATTATGAGTTAATCACTAAAATATTACAGATATATACTATAAATTTTTAGAAAAAATTGAAACTTATTAAAAAATATTATTTTTATATTTATTAAACAAACTAACAAAAATATATATATATAATTTTTTAAATTTATTTATAGATACTTTAAATATTTTTAAAGTCATATTTATTATATATAATTATTATAATTATATGTATATATTTTTATATTAAATTTTAATAGAAAAATAATATATAACTAACCGCGCACACTCTCAGATTGTCGTCTTTACTAACAAATAACTGAAGCGTGCACACTCTCAGATTTAAAACTAGACAACAAACTTCATAGTGTTTGGTAATGGTGGGGGTTTTCATACATAGTGTTGGGTAATGGTGGGGGTTTTTGAAAATGTTATAAGACATTGTTTTGAACATTAATTTTTTAAATTCATAGTTAAAATGTGTGTTGGAAAGGATTAGATAAGCTAAAGATTTAATATCCAATGTGAAATTTTATCATGATTTAAAACTAGACAACAAATTCCATACATAGTGTTTGGTAGGGGGTTTATAACAGTGTTTGGTAGGGGGGTTTTGAAAATGTTATAAGACATATTGTTTTGAACATTAATTTTTTAAATTCATAGTTAAAATGTGTATTTGAAAGGATTAGATAAGCTAAACATTTAATATCCATTGTGAAATTTTATCATGTTTTATGGGAATATTTTTATATTACATAGAATTTTATCATTGAAATTATTTTAAAGAAAAAACAAGATATAATAATTAATAATAAATTATACTATTAACCCATATCTAAAATCAATAAAGGACAAATTATGTAGATCTTGTTTTAAGTGAGCACATGGCCCATTTTAAGGAAGGTGGATCACATGACAAAAGATATAATGAGAAGGAACTTATCTCTCCTCATTGCATGTTTTGGTTGATTTCCCAACATCTTTATGAATCTATTCATCATATTTTGCATAAATGTTGTGGGATTATGGTGTTGTGGTTGGACTTCATTGTGTCACATTTTACATTTACAAGTTTGAGGTTTTAGTTGGTGGTTCCTGGTTTGGGAACTTGGAAGGTGATGTGGTTTCTTCCAATTCTTAGCTTTTTGGGTAAGTGGACACCTTTATTTTCTTCTCTTGCAAATTTTGGAGGCTTATAATTGGCACATGGTACCAATTTTGAAAAATATACCTCTACCTCTCAATTATGGGGCTTTGGCCATCATTTCGGAAGGCCTTTTGGTATTGTTCTAGTGATCCTAATACTTTAATTTGTTTTCTAATTTAATTTGGACCCCCTTCATAGTTATTAATGAAGCTTTTGATACTTATTTTTTAGAAGGTGGTTCACAGGTGGCCGCTACATCCACAGAAAATCTGGGTAGATCAATCTTGAAAGGAACCTTTTAAAGCCCGTCGGCCATACTAGTAGGGCCTAACCCCAAGGGCGTCAAGGAGAATTGACCCTGTGACCTCCTGATCGGTGAGGTACTTAACAACGGGGACTCAACCAGTTGAGCTAACCCTTGGGGCTTATGAAGCTTTTGATACTATATAAGGATCTATGTTGTATTGTTGGTGGAATTTTTTCTTCAAATGTATTCTTTTAAGAGGAAACATATTGGTTTTTTCCATTCATATTTGGTATTTCCATTGATAGCCATGATCATTATTTTGGTCCCAGTCTATTTATCTGTTAGGTGTCAAGAGATTTTCCATCTCTTCTTCACCCTAGTAGTTCTAACTTCTTTGTTTATTGTGTCTCAATGTGAAATTTGGAGTCTTGATATTTCCATATGGATTGCAAGGAACTTAGAGATATTATGTGAGTGTTTAGGAGGCATGAAGATACCATTGAAGTGAATTAAATTTTTTTTTTGAATTATGCTTTGGAGAAAGGGATGTTGAAAATGGCAACAAGAAATGCTAAAAATAGCATTGCTATAAATAGCAGTTTGAGTACCAGTGTTGGAGATAGCTACAAGGAATAAAAAATGGAAGTGCTAAAAATAGCATTGCTATAAATAGCATTTCGGGATGGACTCCAATTTTAGTTAGTCCCTGAACTAAAATTGAGAAGTAAAATTCGAATTTGTTCTTAGCAGCTGTTTGATTAATAATTAATTAATTCATCTTGAGTTAATTAGTTGGAGAAAATCAAACATGAAGTCTATGTGAAGACATGCAACAGTTTCTCCATTGATTGAGGAATTTATCCCTTAGTTAAGGAGATGAGGATGAGTTGTACCTTGAGTTGTAATTAGTTAGCTTAGTTATCTGAGTTAAGTCCAGTTAGATTAGTTCTAATAGTTTGTAGAATTAATTGTGAGTTCAGTTAGTTAATGCTTGCATGCATGTAACTACTGCTCTCCAGATAACTGAATATTCTCTCATAAATAACTCATGCGTGTCAGTTCAGTCAGAGACTCAGTTGAGATCAGAGGAAGGGATAATGTACTATCAGTTGGAGAATTTCTCCTATAAAGGAAACTCATCCATGCAGAAGGAATTATCTCCTTCAGGATTGTGCAGTTACTTTTGAGACAAGTGAGCAGTGTGAGGTGGGAATTCACACAAGTGGAAGCACTGAACCCCAGGAAAAACTGCACAAGGAAATAGGAGGCTTGGAGGGCAGAGGAGAAGGTTTGTGAGAAGCCTTTGATTGTCTATGAGCAGCAGAGGGATTGTACTGAGAGCAGGATAGCTTGTGAGCTAATGCTTTGTGTAATCCGAACTATTTTCCACTTGTATGATATTACATAGATTGGGGTTTTAGGCTGAGGCTTTCCCTAGAGTATTCTTCTGTGTTCATGTGTCATTGCTTTCTCATTCTCAGTTATATGTGTTCTAATTGATCTTGCTCATATTCGATTAAGCTTCTGCAAGTTTGTTGCAAAAGTAGATCTTGTATTTTGCTTTAGTATATTGCATAATCTGTTGATCTACAGTGAGAAATTCTACATGGTATCAGAGCAAAGGTGATCAAAGCGAAGAACATTACACAAAGAAGGGAGAAGTTCGAAGGTTGAAGTTTCTGAATATATAAATCGAGTTCTTATCACATCTCAATTTCACCAATGGCATTCAACGGTTTAAGACTCGAGCATGCCCTTAATGGCAGCTCGAATTATATAGCCTGGAAGGATCGCATGGAAGCAGTATTAGAGGTTAACGGTCTAAAGGACTTCATTGATCAAGAAGTCCCCAAGCTCGCAGCGGCTAATGCTACAGAATTGGTGGAATGGAAGAAATGTGTGGCCAGAGCAAGGAGAATCCTTTTGGAGGGAGTTTGAGACCACATAGTCTCGAGTCTCCATGGTAAGGAGACACCATTTTCGATGTGGAAAACATTGAAAGATCTATATCAGAACAACAGCGATCAAAGGAAGTTGGCGCTGAAAGACAAGCTTTGGAAAATCAAGTGTGAAAAGGGCGACACGATCTCTACATATCTGAAGAAGCTCACCACCTACCGGGATGAGCTTGGAAGTGTAGGGATCACGACAGCCGATGATGACATGGTGAGTCTTGCGTTCCTTGGTCTTCCTAAGAGCTGGCATAGCTACCAAGACTCGGTAAATGGAAGAGAGAAACTGCCAGATTGGGAACGACTTTGGTCAGATCTGATGTAGGAGGAGATAAGAAGAAGCACCAGAGATGGTTCTTCATCCAAGGAGGATGAAGAAAATTGCGCCTTAGCGAGTAAGGTGAAGAAAGGGAAGGAGAAGGATTCTCATCCCAAATCGAGTTCTTCCCATGGTGGGAAGAAGTTTGACAAATTGAAAGTGCGATGCTTTCATTGTCATGAGGTGGGCCATTTTGCTACAAATTATCCACTGAAGAAATCCAAGAAGGGATCCTTGGAAGGATCAGAAGGTGAGGCACTGGCCTCATAGTTCGAGTTGGATTTCACACTCATCGCATGCATGGTTTCATCCATGGTGGGATGTGGTTGGTTTCTTGACAGTGGAGCTTCTTTCCACATGACCGGCTACAAGAGTTTGTTCAGTACCTTGGAGGAGAAAGATCTCCATATACTCATAGCGATGGGTAATGATGAAAAGTATAGTGTCTCAGGAGTAGGCACAGATTTTTTTTCAAAGGGAGCATGGAGCTCGCATTACCTTAACCAATGTCAAGTATGTACTGGGACTAAGGAAAAATTTGGTGTTGATCGTAATGCTAGAAGAGAAGGGCTATGATGTAGTCTTAAGTAAGGGAAAGGTTTTCCTTCAACACATCACCACTAGACAGGTGAAGCAGATCAATTCACGAGTCAAGTGCCTGTATGCTCTTAAGGTTCAAGATGCATGCAAAGCCTTGAGGAGCAAGGCAACTGATTGAGACTTGGTGGTTGAGAGGGAGAGTACACTACCTCTCAACATGCAGTGCCAGACGAAGTCTCAGACAATTGTGGAGGAGCCACGATTGGTGAAGTAGCTTCAAGAGGTTATGGAGCGGCCACAACTAGAGAAGCCGAGAGGAGATCGAGTGGAGGCATCTACTCATGTAGAGACCTCCAGTAGGGGGAAATTTCGAACCAGGTGGGCAGAGGGATCACATGCATCCATACCTCCTGGTAGGAGGTGGGGCGATGTGGAGTGACAGTCCCAAGAAGGCTGGAATAGGGGCAGGATACTTGAGGTACCCAACCTCTTTGATTAGACCTTGCTACGGGAGCCCCGACGAGGAGTAGCAGGACCAGTTGAGTGGGTAGAGATAGATGCGGATGGAGTGGCAGAGAGAGCTACAATGTAGGAATCCTAAGACTGTGTAGAGCTAGCAAGCTGCAGTAATGCGAGAGGCACAGGAGTGTTGCACCAGTGCATGATGGCATAGAGAGGTGTGCAACGATGTGAGATGCATGGAGTGTTGTAGCAGCTCAGAGGTCAGAGAAGGAGCACTTGTCAGTGACAGATGGAGCTTCAGTATCGGAGGATGTTTCTAGCCCAACAGAGAGGTCAGTTGGGAGTTTTATTTTGTTTCTACAGTTGCTGGAGCAATAACACTTGGTAGAAGTGTTGCATGCAGAACATTCCAAAGGTTCAGGATCGAGTTCGAGTTGAATGCCTTTCTTGTTGAGAGGGAATGTTGAAAATGGCAACAAGAAATGCTAAAAATAACATTTCTATAAATAGCAGTTCGGGTACTAGTGTTGGACATAGCAGCAAGGAATAAAAAATGGAAGTGTTAAAAATAGCATTTCGGGATGGATTCCAATTTTAGTTAGTCCCTGAACTAAAATTGAGAAGTAAAATTCGAATTTGTTCTTAGCAGCTATTTGATTAATAATTAATTACTTCATCTTGAGTTAATTAGTTAGAGAAAATCAAACATGAAGTCTATGTGAAGACATGCAACAATTTCTCCATTGATTGAGGAATTTATCCCTTAGTTAAGGAGATGAGGATGAGTTGTACCTTGAGTTGTAATTAGTTAGCCCAGTTATCTCAGTTAAGTCTAGTTAGATTAGTTCTAATAGTTTGTAGAATTAATTGTGAGTTCAGTTAGTTAATGCTTGCATGCATGTAACTATTGCTCTCCAAATAATTAAATATTCTCTCATAAATAACTCATGCATGTCAGTTTAGTCAGAGACTCGGTTGAGATCAGAGGAAGGGACAGTGTACTATTAGTTGGAGGATTTTTCCTATAAAGGAAACTCATCCATGCAGAAGGCATTATCTCCTTCAGGATTGCGTAGTTACTTCTGAACAAAGTGAGCAGTGTGAGGTTGGAATTCACACAAGTGGAAGCATTGGACCCCAGGAAAAACTGCGCAAGGAAATAGGAGGCTTGGAGGGCAGAGGAGAAGGTTTGTGAGAAGCCTTTGACTATCTATGTGCAGCAGAGGGATTGTACTGAGACCAAGATAGCTTGTGAGCTAATGCTTTGTGTAATCCGGACTATTTTCCACTTGTATGATATTACAAAGATAGGGGTTTTAGGCTGAGTCTTTCCCCAGAGTATTCTTCTGTGTTCATGTGTGATTGCTTTCTCATTCTCAGTTATATGTGTTCTAATTGATTTTGCTCATTCGATTAAGCTTCCAAAAGTTTGTTGTAGAAGTAGATCTTGTATTTTTCTTTAATATATTGCATAATCTGTTGATCTACAGTGAGAAATTATACAAGGGACTATTGTCCCGTAGATCTTGCCTCAAGATTTTCCAAACAATGGACAAGATGAACAACCATGCTTACTAGATCTATATAATATTTTACTCTCATGGAATGGAAATGGAAGGGGTGATGACATACCTTATAATCCATGTATGTTGATGAAGATAGCATACCAACTTCAAAGAATATAGCCCTCACTCCTATTCAGAGATCTTACTCCAACTCCTTGATCCCAACACCTATACACATGCACAACCAAACAAAGATGATGTCTTTTCCTTTCCAATAAGGAAAGTTAAACTTCAATAAATATCTAATCGTACCAAATACAACATGAGCTCATAGACACATTTAATGTAGAGAGGGAGATCAAATTTTCATTAAATGTATAATAAAAATACAATAGACAAATATACCTCCAAGTGTTAGGAATTCTCCTTTGATCCCTTGCTCCTTGTCCTCCTTTGAACAACTCAGAAAGTAGGCTCATTCATGAAGCAAGAGAAGGCCTAGTCTAGTAGTATTTTTGTAGCATGACAAGGTACTTTGACTTAAGAGTGTCTCAATATATCTAGGCCTTTTCTAGATTTGGGAGGATGTATTTGGAAACTTAGGGCAACGAGAAGTTAAGAAAATTCCATAATTATTTACCCCAAGCTAACTCATGACATCCTAGGCTGAGTTGATCCTCTTGGGAAAGCCATTCTTTAGAAACTCTAGGCTCCATCGCTCCCAGGTTGAAGGCAAGTTATATGCTAAGTGACAGGTTGCATACTAGCATGGGATCGATGGTATAAAAGCATTAGAGAAATTTTGAGGTAAAAAATTGGCCTGAAAACCAAAAATTTACAACCAATATCAACTTTATAAGAATAAAAAAGATTTAATATGATGATGTCAACAATGGGGCATGATTCACCATTTTTGGAGTAAAAAAATAAAAAGATTATAAAATTTAAAAACAAAAAACTATTTTTTCAACTTATCTCCCTGCAGTTTTACTCAAATTTTGTGTAGGAGTACTCTTTGGATGCAAAATTTAATTCTTCATCCAAGGAGTACCTATGTTGCATTCTTTCAATGGACCCTATTACATGACAAATGAGAAATACATGAAAAATGTGATTGCAATAAGTGTTTTCATGTATTTCTCATTTTTCGTTTAGCAAGGTCTATCGAAAGTATGCAACATAGGTATTCCTTGGATGAGGAATTAAATTATGCATCCAACGAGTGCTCCCACTTGAAATTTGAGTAAAATCGTAGGGAGATAAGTTGAAAATACGAGTTGGAAAAATAGTTTTTTCATTTTTCCCTCTAAAATTTGATGATGTAATCTAATCTTATTTTATTATTTTTGCTATTATTTTATAATATTCCTTAGGAGACCCATTTTAGACCTCTTTTTTTTTTTTTTTTCTAATGGAGACAGTGTCATGGGAGTGATGGATTTCCTAGTAGGAATATTCAAGAGAGAATACAAATGCATTCAAGCCAACAACTAAAGAGGGTTGAGCCGTGGTTTCTCATATTGAAGTCAAGTGGAAAAATGGGTTATAACAACGTTAAATTCACACAATCTTGAAGAAATTTTAGGAATAGAATAACACTGTAGCTTCGTAAATTGAAACCATTATGGGGAGGGTGCAAGAAATGCATTAAATCAATGTGTATCACCTGAAAACATGGCTATGCATCTATAAAAAAGTGACTAATATGGAACTTTCAACCGAACTGAATCCATAAATACAAATTATGGAAAACTTAAAAACAACAACTCTTAGAAACTAAGCATTTGACCATACAAATGTTAAACTTAGCCATGAAACAACAGATAAAACTACTAGCTAACATACCTTTTACTAAATTTACATATTTTATAAAATAATTAAAATTTTAAATCTATTATTTAGAAATTATACTATTAAATACTCTTGAAATATGTTATATCTACATCTACTTATATTATACAACAATATAATGGGTCTATTCTCTATTTTAATTTTTATATTTTTATTATTTAATCAAAATTTTAATATATATTTTAGTCAAATATACAACATATTTTTGGTCAATATAATATCTCCATATTTTATATATATAGATATATGAATTTAAAATAATCTCAATTCAATGTACCGTCCCTTTATGATGAGCACTATCATAAAGATGAAATCTCGAAGATTTGGATTGAAAACTCAAATAGTAACGTGCCATTATTATCCATTATGTTAACTTTTATATGGTTAGATTACACTATTATCAACAATTATTTTGCTTTTTAAATATTAAAATCTCAACCATAATCATGAAAGGGTTGGATGGAAAAAGTTTCAAAAGCTGAATGATTTAGTAAATATATATGTTTTAAATGGTTATGCTGTTTTTTAAATATTTAATTTAAACCATAATCCTGAAAAGCGTGGGTATAGAGAGTTTCAAAAGTGGAATGATTTACTAAACATATGTTGTTGTCTCCAAATATTATTCAACCACACTACATGGGCTTCATCATGAAGGAATGTTAGTAGCAAAAGAGAGTAGAAAAAGGTATAATATTAAATGAAAGGTGTGAGTGTGCTTCGGCGTGATCATCACAAAAGCTGTGAAATGTCTTCAAAATTGGTGTTAGCTCTCAATTCCTTTCTTTGATTGACATGAATGATTGTCCATTCACTTTTTCTTTATTAATATGTTGGAAACTTTCAAGTGCTTTTCTTTATTAATATGTTCGAAACTTTCAAGTGTTTTGTTTTGGTTCATAACATTGGACACTTTTTGGTGTTTGTTGGTCTTTTCCTTTTTTTTTTTCCTTTTTAATGTGTAGTTACTTTTAAGTTATTTAGGGGAAGAAAGATAGTTAATTATATTTCAATAAATAAATAAAAATTTAATATAGAAAATAAGTTATATGTATAAGTGGACATTTATAATATTAAAAAAAAAATATCAGGTAAAAATATATTAATGGCTTTTGTTATATTTTTTTTTATATGAAATGAATCTGCAAAATATTGGCCAATCTTGTTATTTGCTGTGGTATATTCCTACTTATTTGTAATGTAATGATATTCTAAAATTTTAAATGAGTATGTTTTTATGCAATGCCTTGAAGTGTGGGACCACATATCCATGATTTACAAGGGAAGAGGAAAGATGAACCCATATGACATTAGTTGGCACTTTATATTAATTTTATTGTGAAAATAATGAGAAAAAGAAAAGTAGAGGAATAGTCTGTTATCACTCAGTACTTTCTCAAGGTTAAAGAAAGAAATCAATGAGGTAACCACAAACCTACTTTTGAGATCAAGATCTAGCCTTCTTAATGCTCAGAGAGGGCTCTTTCTTTATGATTTAACTTTGTTGAGTTAATTGATTTTAGGCTAGTTAACTTTGTTGAGTTAATTGATTTTAGGCTAGTTATTTTGATCCAAATTGGATCCTAAAACTCTCTAAGTTTTCATCACTGTTTCAAATTATGCTAAAAGATTCAAGTCCTAGAAAAGATCGAAGCTATCATAAGGAATCCTCATAAAAATTGCAATTGTGGCTAGAGCAGAGCAACGAGGACCCTCGGTCAAGCGCATAGACCATTGGCCCATGGTAAAGCGCAATGGCACAAAACTGGAAAAACCGGAGGCTAATTCGGGAAACAGAGGTGGATTCTAATATGCGATTAGCACTAATCGTGTATCGCAGGGCGTCCCCCTTAGTGAAGGAAAGCCCCGAAGCGCCTGGACTCAAAATCGCTATAAAATTCAGAAAAATAACTGTTTCGGTTCCATAGCGCGGGATTCCCCAACCGACAGGATATCGGAAGGCTTCAAGGTGGTAAGCAGTTTTGACTAAGTCCCGCCCGATGCCACACATTGAATGACATGCATCTGGTGGATGAGAGAGAAAACCACCCGCATCGGATGGGTAAACACTGTGCGACTTGTTCGCCCGATATGAAGGACGACCGTAGGATCTGGGGACCTGAATCGACGACAGAGATATGTCTTGATGGATGACCGGATTTGATAGGTCAAAAAGCAAGATGACAGGGATTTGAAGTCCAATGTGGATGATGAGTTGGTAAATGATTCGTGTTCGCAGGCGATCTTGAAGCAAACAGATTTAGTGGCCATTCGAATATGATTCAGGGAATTTGACACCTAGTTCGTTAGCAAACAGGTGGCCACCTCCCTGCGAGACGTTACCCAGTGATGATGACGCAGAGAAGAGGAATTCGAATGGACAGAGGAAAGGAAACCAGAAGACCAGGAAGCGGAAACGAACAATCCAAAGAACAGACTGGCTTTAAAGCCATAAACTGACAGAAGCAGAGAAGGCAACATATAGAGAGGCAACACAGAGATGCAGAAAGCTAATAGCAGAGAACATAGAGTAGAAGCCGAGCTGACTTGAAGGTAGCATCGAGCTAGACAGAGCTAGAGAGAGTCAGAGAGTCTGTGTACTCCATTGAAGGCTTGAGAGGTTCAAGCAAACTCCTTGGCATAGGCCTATCATACTACTGTGACCCTCAGAGGTCGAGTTTCAGTAAAGAAAGTCTGTGCACTCCATTCCCACTGACTCCATTCTGTTTAGTGAGTCTCGAATCAAGCTCATTGTTGTAAAACTCTGTTTGAAAACATAATAGAGAGGCCACCACTGAAAGGGTGGACTAGGAGACATAGCCTAGGAGCATTGGGTGAACTCCTTATTAAACTTGTTTTATTTACATGTTTGACCCTTATGTTTTCTCTATTTTCCTCAGTGTCTATGTATTCTAGCAATATTATCGATCTGTTGCATAAGTAACATAGGCACATCCATGCACATGAGTCTGTAATACCTTTAATTCTTTGTCTTGGATAAATTCCAGATCAAGTGGTATCAGAGCTCTAGGTTACTAAGGTTAGACAAGCTTGTGTTGGATCTTGTTGTTGAATGCTAACTAGATCAAAAGCTTAAATTAGGAGAAGAAGAATTGGTTGAAACTAACCCGGAAATTGGAACAGTCTATTCTAAGAGGAAAATGTCAAGAGAAAATCCCTTAGAATCTAACCCCCAGTTCATGGATAGTTTTATGACCCTGAAATCCATGGTGGAGGAAATGTATAGGGACTATAAGAAACATAGAGATGAAGATTCATCAAGCTCCAAACAAGACAAAGGAGTAGAATAATCTCTCCTCTATGACCACTCAAAAGGCAAAGGGAAAGAAGAAAAACTCCTCACACCTCCTAATAGCCCTGAAAATAAAAAGAAGACATCTTTGATCAAATTAAATGTTGAATTTGATTTACCAATATATGATGGAGAGTTGAATATAGAGAAGCTGGATAATTGGATTAGACAAATTGATGTTTATTGCAGAGTGTAGAGCGTTGACTCAGAAAACAATAAGATTTAGCTGGCCAGCCTACGCCTTGGAGGCACTGCCTTGTTATGGTGGGAAGGCAGGACACAAGTTGACATGAAGAAACATGGTAAGATTCTTTCTATTTGGAGTGAATTTGTTTCTGCAATTAAAAAGCAATTCTATCCACTAGCCTACATGCAGCAAGCCATGATGAGCTAGCAAACTCTTCGACAACTAAAAGGGAAAAGTGTACAAGGTTACACCCAAGAATTTAGGAAAAGAGCTTTGATTCTAGGAATTTCTTTAGAATCACTTGAGACTCTATTGAAGTATATAGGTGGTCTACACAGCTACATGAGGAAAACTATCCTCATGTTTAATCCCACTAGTATAGATGAAGTATCCGTTCAGGCTACGCATCTCAAAGCTAGAGATAAGAATGGGAACCCAAAATTTGGGGGATCATCCAAACCCACTACAAGCAAAAATAAGGAGAAAAGAAAACAGAAATGAAAAGAGAGGAAGGCAAACACTGTACAGAAAAACAAGTCTTCATGCACTCACTGTAAGAAGGATGGGCATGATGATGAACACTGTTGGATTCTGCATCCGGAGCTGAAACCTAAGAAGTTCGAGGGCAAGAAGAAGAAGACTTTTGTAGCTATTCAAAAGGATTTGGGGTTAGACTCAGGAGATGAAGCAACAATCGCAGCCACAGGTATAAAAGGTAAAAATTCTGAAGCATCTACTAGTAATTCTGCACAATCTACTGATAATGAAGAAAATGAGAGAAAAAGACGTGAGCTTTTTCATATTCGAGTTATTTCCAATCATCAAAATATTGATTCTTTGTTTGATAGTGGCTCACAAGTAAATTTAATTTCTGAAGCAATTGTAAAGAAGTTGGGATTACTAACCACACCTCACAAGAAACCATATCCATTAGGTTGGCTATGTGATAAAGAAAAGCTACAAGTGACTAGACAATGTAAACTTAAGTTTTCTTTTGGGTCAACATTTGTAGATGAGGTTGAGTTAGATATAGTTACTTTGGATATATGTGGAATTGTTTTAGGAAGTCCTTACTTGTATGATAGAAAAGCTATTTTCTATAGAGTTGAGAACAAGTATCTACTCATTGACATTGGGTATCTCACTAGACTCACCAGAGACTCTTTTGAAGTACATTGGTGGTCTACACAACTACATGAGGCATACCATCCTCATGTTTAATCCCACTAGTATAGATGAGGTGTCTGTACAAGCTACTCATCTAGAGGCTAGAGGAAAGAATGACAATCCAGAAGTTGGGGGATCATCCCAACCCACTGTAAGCAAGAGCAAGGAGAAAAGAAAATAGAAGTGGAAAGCAAGGAAGGCTAACACTGCACAGAAAGCCAAAGCTTCATGCACTCACTATAAAAAGGAGGGGCATGATGATGAGCATTGTTGGATTCTGCATCCAGAGCTGAGACCTAAGAAGTCTGAGGGAAAGAAGAAGAAGATAGATGCAGCTATTCAGAGAGATTTGGGGTCAGACTCGGGAGATGAAACAACCATAGTAGCGTCAGGTATAAAAGGTAAGAATTCTGAAGCATCTACTAGTAATTCTGCTCAATCTGTTATCGATGAAGAAAATGAGAGAAAAAGACATGAGCTTTTCCATATTCGAGTTATTTCTAAAAATCAAAAGATTGATACTTTATTTGATAGTGGCTCTCAAGTAAATTTGATTTCTGGAGAAATTGTAAAGAAATTGGGATTAGCAACTACACCTCATAAGAAACCATACCTATTAGGATGGTTGAGTGATAAAGCACAACTACAAGTGACTAGACAGTGCAAACGCAAGTTTTCTTTTGGGTCAGCATTTGTAGATGAGGTTGAGTTAGACATAATTCCTTTGGATATATGTGGAATTGTTTTAGGAATTCCTTACTTGTACGATAGAAAGGATATTTTATATAGAGATGAGAACAAGTATCTACTGGTTAAAGATGGAATCGAATACTTTGTAAGAGCTCATAAGCTCAAGAATAATTAGACTCTCATAAACTCAGGATAGATGAAAAGAATGATTAATTTGTGCAAACAATTCTTACTGATGGTTGTAAAGGAAAAGAAAATTGATAAAACCAATGTATTTGAGGGTTGTAATGTTGAACAACAAGCTGATGTAGAAAAGGTTGTTTCAGAGCATGATGTCTTGTTTCAAGAACCTAAAGGTCTGCCACCCAAAAAGGGAATAGTACATGATATTATTTTGCAGCAAGATGTTCTATTGCCTAACATTGGGATGTACAAGTTGTCTGCTTTAGAGAATGTTGAAATCAAGAAGCAGGTGTAGGAGTTGGTCGAGAAGGGCTTCATCAGGCCTAGCACATCACCATGTGGGTCACCAATCGTTTTGATGAGAAAGAGAGATGGCTCGTGGAGAATGTGCATTGATTACCGAGCACTGAATAAGATAACAATCAAGAATCGTTATCCCCTTCCTCGCATAGATGATCTCTTAGATCAATTAAAAGAAGTTGTTTATTTCACCAAGCTGGATTTACACAGTGGATACCATCAGGTTAGAGTTGCAGAGCAAGATGCATGAAAGACTGCTTTCAAGACAAAGCAGGGATTGTATGAATGGCTAGTTATGCCTTTTGGCTTAACTAATGATCCTGCTACTTTCATGAGATTAATGAATGATGTACTCAGACCTTTTCTTGATGATTTTGTTATTGTGTATCTAGATGACATTCTAATTTTTAGTAAAACGTGGGAAGAACATTTAAAGCATGTTAAGCAAACATTAGATGTTTTAAAAATGGAAAAACTTTATGTTAAAATCTCAAAATGTGAATTTGGCAAAACATCTCTAAACTACTTGGGTCACATAGTAGGGGGAGGTGAATTGAAAAAAGATCCCTCTAAAGTGGTTGTCATTGTAAACTGGCCTAAACTTAGGTCTACTACAGAAGTGAGAAGATTCTTAGGAGCAACACAATATTGGAGGAAGTTCATCTCTAACTTCTCCACGATTGCAGATCCCTTACATGCTTTAACAGGGTTGAATAAGGTGTTTCAGTGGGGAGGCAAACATTAGAAAGACTTTGACACCTTGAAAGAAAAAATAAGTACAACACCTGTACCAGCACTGCCAGATTTGCAAAGACCATTTGAGATCCAAACTGATGCTAGTGACTATGCCATGGGAGTAGTGTTGACACAACATGGAAAACCCATATGCTATCATTCTGAGACTTTTAATCCTGCAGAAGTTAACTATCCTACATATGATAAAGAATTGTATGCATTAGTTCAGAGTGTGAAAAAGTGGAAACATTACTTAATGGGCAAAGAGACAGTAATACATACTGATCACCAGCCACTCCAATATCTACACTCCCAACTAAGTTGCAACAATCAAGACATTACAGGGGGATGGGTTTTCTACAACAGTTTCACTTAGTCATCAGATATAAAGAGGGCATCCATAACAAGGTTGCAGACATGTTATCTAGACCCATTATAAATGCATCTACCATACTTAAGCATAATTCTGTACTACACGAAAGCTACATAGAACAATATGCTCAGGATATGGATTTTAAAGATGTATATGCAACTTTGAGTCAAGGCAAAAGAGTAGAAGAATTGGACTATCATATAAAGGACCGACTCTTATACCATTGTGGGAAACTCTGCATTCCACAAACTGAGAGGATAAAGATAATTAGGGAAGCACACACTTCTCTGATATCAGGTCACTTTGGGGAAGGCAAAACAGCTGCATAGCTGCAAAGATTCTGCTATTGGTCGAAAATGAATGAGACAGTTTCTAGATATGTAAGAGGGTGTGCCATGTGTGCTAAAAGCAAGCCCAAGAATAGAAAACTAGGCTTTTACACTCCATTTCCAGTCCCTTCTCACCCTTGGGAAAGCGTTTCCATGGATTTTGTAGGAGAATTGCCTAAATCTAGGAAAGGTCATGAGTTTTTATACGTTGTTGTGGATATGTTCAACAAAATGTGCATTTTGATACCTTGTAGTAAACAGGTCACAGTTGAACGGACTGCAAAATTGTTATTTGAAAATGTATGGGTTCATTTCGGATTACCCACTTCCATTGTATCTGATCGAGACACCCGATTTGTGGGGAAGTTTTAGTCTAGTATGTGGGAATTGATGGAAACCAAGTTAAACAAAAGCACAACTTTTCATCCACAAACAGATGGCCAGACAGAATTAGTAAACAGGACTGTGATCCAGTTACTGAGAGGATATTGTAGTAAACATCCTAAGCTTTGGGATGAACACTTGTGTTATGTGTAGCATGCTTAAAACAAAGCCAAACACTCTTCTACACAGAGATCTCCTTTTGAGACTTGCTTTGGTTTCACACCAAGGTCTCCTTTGGATTTTGTCTTTGGTAAAGATACCATGGTTGATGGGCTTAGTGTCGTGGCGGAAAAAGTCGTTTGTGCGGGCACAACTGACCTCCCTAGGAGTCTAAACTCTCTAGCGACAAACAAGACAAAATGGAGTGATCTTTCTCTAAATATACCTTTTAAAACATGAAAACTACAAGTGTTTAGGCTTACCTTATTCCAAAACGCTGTTGTTGTAGTCCGTCCTTGCCGATCCGGATGAGCTCCTCCTTCACATCAATTCCTGCAACCACAAACAATCAAACAATTACCAAGCACTTGCATTTCATATAATAAAACATATATTCAACATGCAGACCAAGGAACACATGAAATAACTCATTAACACAAGCTATTGAGAAAAATAAACCAGTTTGTATTAATAACGAAACAAAGAAACTCTTACAACCTGGCCTTGGTGTTGTGCAAGTTCCTCCCAGGGTCCATCAAGGGTTTTCCTCTACTTTGACAAAGCTCACCCACTTCCAAGTAGAATCAAGCAAAGACAATCTCTCCTCACAAGGTTCTAAATGGGAGTCCTAATTCCTGCAGCATTTACCCAAAGAAAATGTATAGCTTCAACCTCCCCTCCTTTTGGCTCAATGCCTTTATTTATAGTGCTGTAAAGAGGTTATTCAGGTCCACCATCAATGGGATAATCCCCCTCTTTGGGTGGGATAGCTCCCTTATTGATGGGATAAGTTCCCCCTTAATAGAGATACATGAACCAACTGGAGGCGCATCCAAATCATCAAACCGACCTCTAGAAAGTTCTAGAAGTAACCACAAGTAACTTTTTTAAGATGAAACTCGCGCATTTTGCCTTTTACAGAAGGACGCACCTGTCCTTTAACTTACAGAGCGTCCAAAGACGCAGACTTTGTGAACATGTTCAGCGTCCCCGCAGGTAAGGCTAGAGAGAACCTGCGACCCCAGAGATAAACATATTTTTTACAAGACTTTCTCTCTACTTTGAGTTTGAGATGGATAACAGAGGCATAAGACTTGCCTAAGAGGGTAGCATGACTGTTGATTTGAGCCATACTAACTGTAAGTGGTCATGGTGACATTTTTTAGTGTAACAGATTGCCCCCTAAAGTGCGAAGCCTGGAATAGATTTAGGGTTTTGTAATTCTAGGAAGGGTGAAGCGCTTTATCATTTCAAGGATTGTCTCGTGGATGGCCTGGTTGGAACCTGCAATTTTCAACACAAAATACATGGATAAGATTATATCATCACTGAGGTAGGCATTCCCATACTCAGATTCAAAACTTTAACTAATGGACTAACTATTCTGATACAGGAATGATCTTGCAGTACATCATTTTATAGACTTTTGTAGACACAGTATGGACGCAGCCATCTGTTTATGATTAGTCTACATAGACAATGAATACAAAACTCCTCGCAGCCTGGATGGTAGAAACTAGATCCAGGGTCTTCACTTCTACTTCCCGAATTGGTACGATTCTAGCCATGTGATTAAATGATTTGATGTCGAACATGTTAGAAACCACTTGATTACCAGTCGATGATGTAAACTGTTAACAAGCGTGAGAGAGACCACCAGTAATGTCAATGGTTCTCAAAGTACCAAGCACAACCCGTGAAATGTGAATAGATGTTTTGATGTCGAACACTTCACGGAATCCTTTGATCGAAAGTCAATGATGTAAACTGACGTCAAAGGCGAGAAACCTGCCATTGATGCATGCAGACTTCAAGGTACTGTCGATTCCTAAGTCATCTTTCTAGATAATGTGTCGATGTCGATAGAAAGCGACCCGTTGCAGGCAAGCCCGCAACACGAAATCATTGTTCAAGTTGAAGAAATGTTGCTGTAAGGACTGACTCAGGGATGGTCAAATGGATGACAAGTATTTTGCAGATGAAAGTTTTTGCTTGCAGACCTCTTGAACACATAACGACACAACAGATGGCTTGGTGACGAATAACTCAAAGTTAATCCCTGAACCCGGTTAAAGACTTTCAAAGTGGTTTGATCAACTTGTGAGGTAAAAGATTTCCCAACCCAGGTGAACGAGACAGTGTCGTGTTCAAGAGCGGTGATAAAGTTTCTTTCGATATAAAAGGTAACAAATGGGCTCATTCTTCTCTTTTTTTCCCCCACCATTTCTGGCAAGTACCTCTTTATTTTTAACAAGCTTGAGGAGGATAACATATGCTTGATTATAAGCTCATCCTTCGGACGAGTCCAACCTAGTTTAAATTCGAACCCTAGGAAGGAGTGGTTCGTTCCTGTTTGTAATTGAACAGGTCCTTTACTGTAAAAGTTTAACGAGTCCAGTATAGGAGAAACTCGGCGTTTTTCATTTTTAGAGAGTCTGAAAAAACAAAAGGAAACTCCACGTTGAACTTTTTCGTAAATTTGTGTCCCTCAAGCCCGAAAAAGTATAAAATAATACCTGGGGGAACCGCTTGATCTTGCGACCAAGGAGTACTTTCATAATAGTGTCGTCGACCTGAAAAGTAAAAAGCGATCAAGGACACGTCGTTTTATTTCCTTATCGAGTTTGAAACGACAAAAACCCGGCAATCTTTTCCTGATTTTGCGGTCAGAAAAGAGCTAAAAGGGGACCGTCTTTTAATTCCGTTTTAACGAGTGTAAAAGAAACGCTCGGCGATCTTTTCATGTTTTAGGAGTCAGAAAAGGGCTTAAAAGATGACTCTGATATTTTATTTGTGAAAAAATTACAATTTCCCTTGAAATCCCTTTGTCCTGCACAAAAGCGACACATTACTCATACCTGTTTAAAATAGGCAAAAATACATCGAAAAACATCTTTTCATGGTAAAAAATGAACTAATTCATCCAAAAAACCTATAAAAAGACCTTTTACCATATCATTTTTACCGTTTGACTTTGGAGGTTGAAAAAGGAGCTTTTGACAAGAAACTTCCCGTGGTCGCTGCGGAAAATCTGACCGTCGGAATCGAACGCCGTCTCATCCAGGTATTTTACACATCCTACTCTGCATTTCTATCCGTTTAGAATTAATTTTTAGGTCTTAGTTTCATTTTTTTGGGGGGTTTTGGTTTTGGAATGCGCCTCTCGGCGGACGCGGGTGCCCTACGGATGACCCGCGTCCCCCGACTTTTTCTCATACGGGAAAATGGTCGGAAGACGCGGCCCACCTTCAGGAAAGCCGCGTCCGGGCGCCCTGTGCTACAAAGCCGGGGTGCGTCTTCCGAGAAGTGCGCATTTCAAAACCCCAACTCCCTCAAAAAACCACCAAAAATTCCCAAATCAATTTCTAATTGCTATTTTTGATATGCAGGGTATTAACCATGTTAGACTGGAGAGAAAGAGAGCATGTAGAGGAAGATGAAGCTGCAATAAATCACCAACCCTCTCTGGATGCCCTAAGAGCATGCGGTTTATACAAATATTGGACCATACCGGGCATGAGGGGCCAGGTAAGATTCTTGGAATGGCTGGTTGAGCGATGGAACGTCCAAGAACAATGCTTTTACATAGGAGGGCACCAGCTCGAGATAGAGCCCTCGGATGTATACTTTCTCACTGGCTTGCCGAACAGAGGTGAGCAACTCAGTCTTGCGGGGACTAGGCCGGGTGGCCAATCCCTTGATAGTCTCCGCGAGGATTGGTGCACACGTGGGGCTCACCATTCAAAAGGCATAGAGATAAAACACATCACTCTACCGGAACTCAAAGTCATAGCGTTCACGGTAACCAGAATTTGCGGCGCGGCCGCTTTACACATTGCTTCCGGATCCCAAATGCGGATGGCAATTGACTGTTACCAAGGCACCATTTTCAACTGGTGTGAAGCTGTGTCGGCTCATATGAAGAGCCAACTGACCAAGGCAAAGAACGGACGACTAAAGACTTTTGGATATGGGCCTATAGTCGTGAGCTTTGCCTTGGAGAGAGTTCCAATGTTGATCCCTCAGCAACTCACTGTTGATATCTTGGGTCCTCGGCAGCCAAAGCTGATACGATGGGTTGCGGTGATGGCCCGGCATCCTGACGAGGGTGCGACAGTGGTTCGATTCTCAGATAGTTACTTTCACTGGTTAGAGGACCAGGTTTTTTCGATACAGGACTTTCCGTATGCCGGAGTGGATTTTAGAGGTGATCCGGACATGGTTCTTCCACCGGGAGAACAATGGGATGACAGAGGTACTTTATTTTTCACAAGTTTTCTAATTATGTATTTTTTTATTTTTCATATATATCGTCTCAAACTAACAGTAAAAATTTTCAAAATGCAGATGTTGGTCCACAGCGTCCAGCCAACCTCCGGCCTTTTGATAGACTACATCCAGCTGCACCGGTACCGGCCCCACAGGACGCGGCTGCAGACGTACTAGCTGAGTTGGAGCATGATCTAGAGCGTCTCACGGCAGACATACCTGAGACTACTATGGACGACATTCCTATCAGACTTCAGCGTTTTGTAGTCGCGGTCCCTGGACCGTTTAGGAGATTTTTGCGTAAGGTAGCCCGTGCAGTGGTGTCATACAGAGAGCACCACCAGTGATTGACTAGTCACTTTTGTAGTCACATGTGACATTTTGACTTTTTGTACTTATCATTTTGCCGATCATAAGGTGTTTTTCAACCTATGATCGAAGACGATGTATATATTTTTTGACACACTCCTATCTATATATATCACTATTACCGGCTTATCTTGTTTAACATATGTGATGAAATGTTTTTAAATTTACTTGCATGATTATCGTAAATGTCTGTCCAACATTCGAGAAGCAATTGCATCTGCTAATGTATTCAAAGACCTTGGAATATGTTGATATTCAATGTAATCAAATTCACGTTCCAAGAGACGCACTCTCAAAAACAACCTTAATAACACAGGATTTCTAATGGCATAAACTCTATTAAGCTGTAATACAACAAGTTCAGAATCTAACCTCACTGTCAAACGTCGAATTCCAAATGAAATAGATTCGGATAATAATTCAATCACTGCACTGTATTCTGCAATGTTGTTCGTTGTTTGACCGAGGCTTACCCCATGCATAGAAACTAACTCGTCAGAGGGCGAATAGATAACCCAAGCTGCGGAAGAGATGTTCCGTGTACTACGACAAGCACCATCAGCAAATCCAATGTATGTTTGGAGAGGCGTCGACATCTGCAATATCAAGAGTAAAACCAAGATAAGCCAGAATAACGACGAAAAAAACACACTCTCTAAGCTAAGCACACTGACTAAACTAACAAATACGCTAGCTAGAAAGAAAATCTAACCTATCTAAAGATTTCTCCATCCACCATTTAAGCATAATACCTCTTTAAGTAAAGTCCATTTCTGGGTTTACCCAAAGAGTCCCCATCAAAGTCAACTAGCTCATAAGCCCCTTTTGCTAGCTTTCGCTTTACAATGTAGGGCCCATGCCACATGGGAACGAATTTTCCGGCACCTAGCTTATCGTTAGCTTGATCATATAATAGTACTAGGTCTCCTTCCGAAAAACTTCGAGGGGTTACATTTCTATCATACTGAGCTTTCATTCGTTTCGCGTGAGTCTCGATTGCCAATGTAGCGTCACGTCGAGTCTCATCTAATTTAGCCAAGTACAATAAACGTTCTCCTCTTCGGAAGTAGCTGGAAGTAATTCGACAGCCATTTGAAGTGATGGGATTTCGCATTCAATGGGTAACACAGCTTCTAAGCCATAAACTAGCTGGAAAGGAGTGAACCCTGTTGAATTTTTCACTGAGGTTCGGTATGCCCATAGCGCTGAAAATAACATGTTGTGCCAATTCGACCGATGAACACCAATGGTTCGTCGGATCATGGTAACTAGAACTTTGTTGATAGACTCAACCAAACCGTTGGCTTGCGGATAATAAGGAGTAGAGCTATCGTGGCGCAAACCAAGCTGGCTTGTAAGCTCAGTCATCATGACATTTCGAAAATGGCTCCCATGGTCAGTAATGATTGCTTGTGGGACACCAAACCTAGTTATGATATGATTGAATACGAAAACTGCAGCTGTTTTGCCGCTTGCGTCGAATGTAGGCATCGCCTCGGCCCACTTAGTAAAATAATCAACCGCAAGGATGATATACGCATGCCCCCCGGCCGAGTGAGGGTTACAAGTAATAAAGTCGATACCCCATTTGGCGAATGGACCAACGGCAATTATAGGGTGGAGAGGAGCAGGTGGAGCGCGCATCTTGCGATCAAACACTTGACAGTTGTGGCACTTCCTGACTGCAATGATACAATCTTTAAACATAGACGGCCAGAAATAACCAGCGCGCAACACCTTCTGAGCTGTGGCATACCCAGACATATGACCGCCACATGCTCCAGAGTGACAATCATTCAAAACTCTCTCAGCCTCTTCGTGAGTTAAACAACGTCGAAAAACTAAGTCTGCCCCCCGGCGATAAAGTGTATCTCCAATAATTCTGTATGGCTGGGATTGAAACCGAATTTTTCGACGTTCCGCTTTGGAAGCTTCAGGCCGAAAGGTTTGGGTTTGGAGATAGATGATTATATCCCCGTACCACGGATCTACAGTACTGATAAGAAACAAAGATTCGTCCGCAATGGACTCTTCTGCCACAGTCTCTGTGTCAGCACTCGGGAAATCACACATCAATTCCGCAAAAACTAAGGATTTCTTAGACTTGGACTTCTCGAACTCCAAGTCGAACTCTTGCAGGATAACAATCCATTTAGAGTACTTGCCCCCTAGCAGTTGTTTTGTCAAAATATAAATCATAGGGTTGCAATCCGAAATAACTGTAGTTTTACGGAGAAGAATGTAGTGACGAAAACGCTGGACAGCTTGAACGGCTGCCAGGGCCAATTTCTCCACATGCGAATATTTTAGCTCAGTTGGATTCAAGGTCCTACTAAGATAATATATCACATGCTCCGCTCCGAATTCATCTTCTTGAACTAACACCATTCCAATGGTGGAATGCGAAGCTGCGAGGTATAAGAAGTAGTCTTGGTTGTAGTTGGGAGGATGCAATAACGGTGCATGGGTCAACGCGTGTTTAAGTGCATCAAAAGATTGTTGGGCAATCTCGTCCCAAAAGAATTGTGCGTTCTGTTTCAACAACCGTGTAAAACCTTTAGTGACCTCGGCGTAGTTTGGGATGAATCGGCGTAAAAAGTTCGCTTTCCCTTGCAAACTTTGGAGTTGGCGCAAACTCGAAGGAGGAGGCAATTTGATGATAGCCTCGACTTTCGAGGGATCGACGCGAATGCCGGCTTTTGAAACAACAAATCCCAGCAATCGACCTGTTTCTATACAGAAAACACACTTGTGGGGATTCAACCGAATTCGATAATGCCTACACCTCATAAAGATTGCTCGTAGGTGGACAAGGTGATCAGCTCGATGTAAAGAATGAGCAGGCAAATCATCGAGATAGGGTTGCACAATGTGCTTGATGTCATGAAATGCATAAGACATCGCCCGTTGAAAAGTAGCCCCGGCATTCTTAAGCCCAAAAGGTAATTTGCAATAAGCAAATGTCCCCCATGGACAAATGAATGCCGTTTTTGGTTGATCGGCAGGTAGAATATTGATTTGATTATAGCCCGAAAAACCATCCATGAAGGAAAACATTTCACTTCCGGCACAATCATCAATAATTTGATCGATATAAGGCGTAGGATAGTTGTCTTTTGGACAAGCTCGATTTATATCCCTATAGTCGATACAGATTCTTATTGTTCCTTGTTTCTTGTTGACCGGAACAATATTCGATACCCAATCCGTTAACGGGATCGGATAAATGAAACCTGCTTTCAACAGCTTTTCGACTTCTGCTTTAATCGCAGCCGCTTTTCGAGGGTGAATCTGACGCAACCGTTGCCGGACGGGTTTAGCATCCGGGTAGGTCTTTATTTCATGAACAACAATGGCAGGATCGATTCCCGGCATTTCCTCGTAAGACCAGGCAAACACATCGCGGAATTCTTGGAATAGGGCCTTGTAAGTTTGGATTTCTTCTTCAGTACATGCGGCACCTATATGAATGTTCTCCTCAATTCCGGGCTTCACTGAAATATCAATGGGAATAGTACGAGAAATATTCCCTAAATTCAGCTCTGAATCAGAATGTTTCGTTGGATCCTGAGCGTCTTTGACATATTCAGCGGTAAAGATAGATGAAAAATCATTTTCAAATGCATCATCCTTAGGTAAAAACGAAGATCTGTGATGGAGATCCTCCCATGGTAGATCATCTACACTTAGGATTTCGCGAAGTTGTTCGTCAGATGACACGACTTCGGGAAACGCTATCCGTTCTAAGGTTGAGGTGAAAAGTGATTCTTCACTGACCACATTCATTTGGTCGATTTCGGTTGAATGCGAGTCGGTAAAAGACATGACAGCTTCATAAGCAATTTCATATGGACTCAAAGGCATAGCATCACCGAGTGAGTCTATCTCAGAGTCAGATGGGACAATCCAAGGATCATCATAAATAATGTTTTCTGATGTAATCATATGAATTGTTGCAAATGAAGGGTCTGCATTGAGTGGAGGGAGAGGAAAAGTTCCCAGTAAACCGGAATCCTTAACTAAACCTACACCAACGTCCCTATAAGGGATTGTCGTTTTACCGACATGCTGGATACTCTCTGAAGAGGCTGGGTCGGATGAAAAGTATGTCAGCTGATCAATAGTCACGATCTTACCGTTATGTGGAAACTTAATTACTCTGAAGACCGATGAAACGACCGCTGTCATAGCATATGACCAACTTCGACCCAAAAGAAGGTTGTAGTCTAGAGGGGCATCAACCACTTCCACATCCAGACTAACGGTTTTACCTTCTACCCCTATAGGCAATTCTTGTAGAATACCAAACGGACGGAACCCACGGCCATCAAAGGCCTTAAGGATGGTGGGGGATTGGTTCAACGAAGGAGAACCAAGGGATCTCCAACATTGAATCGACATAATACACGTAGAAGCTCCCTCATCAATCACAGTCCGATGAATAGGCCTGTTTTTGACTATCACTGGAATTTGGAAAGCCATTTGATGGGGGAGACGTGGTGTACTATTTTCTAGATCAAAGATCATTAGGTTCGGGTCCTGAACATCGACAGCTCCGATAGCCGACAAAAGCAATTTCCGTTGTGCTGGACATGATTGCAGCACTTCGAGTGCCGACATTGCTGAAGGTGAAACAGCTAAGTCCTCAACAATGTTGTAATTCTGGGCTGCTCTCGCATGTGGATTGAAAGCAGACCTTCGAAGTACACCCTTGGCGGGCGGCTTAATCACTAAGTCTGGGTTAGGTTTTTCGATCTGTAGTGGATCGGAACCAGGAGCTGAGGTTGATGGGTTAGAGTGAGAAGATTCTGCTTCCTTACCATCAACAGGAGCCTTACTACCATAATCTTGCGATCGAGTCGCAATCCTCACATGAGACATCATCAAAATGGGTTCTTCACTGGCATTCGAAGAAGAACCTATCATCTTATTCTCCTGCTCCGGAAATGGATTTTTTAACACAGCAGGAGTGGGAGAACCTTTGACTATTTTTACAACCTCGGCCCGATGAGGGCAATCTCTCGTAAAATGATCCTCTTCACAAATAAGACAAGGATATCGAGGTTTGCGTTTTTCGTCATTGGTTTCCGACTTTTCTGTTTTCTCTTTGGAGCCTTGTCTGCTTTAGCCTTCTTCTTTCCTTTCTTCTTTCCACCGTTTTTTGATTTGGCCGTAGATGACTCTACAGCGTGAATGTCGGCGGTAAGTTCAGGAGGAGAAGACTCTCCTGTCGGAGAATCAGGCAAAGTGATAATTGGAGTATTGGAGGCCTTGGAAGACTTCTTCTTACTCTTCGTAGTCACGATACCAATCATACCATCAGCGGCATGAGATCCCGAAGGAGCAGCAGCGATTTGATTCGACTTTGGAAGATCCGGAATCTTCTCGTGTAACGTACCCGACTGAGTGTAAACTAAGTCAAGGTATTGTGCCTGAGCAATGACTTGCTCCTCAGTAACTACTCCGGCCTTAGCTACATCTTCAGTAATCTTCGGTAATAATGATTTGACAAACCATTCAGCTAAGATTTGGTCCGGGATAAAAACTTTCACTAATCTCCTTCGACGTCTCCACTCATGAATGTGATCAGAAATATACGTGGACGTCGATTGTTTTAGTGAAGTTAATAACTCCGTGCCGTTATCGTATCTGACCGGCAACTGAAAGTGAGTTAAGAACGAGGTAGCTAACTGGCTAAAGTTGTAAAAAGAGGCCCGTGGTAACTCAATGTACCACTTGGCCGCGAGACCAATGAGTGTACGCTGGAAAAGACGTAAGCGGATGGAATCATCTGAGATAGAATTCGAAGCACACCAGAGGTGGTAAGTCATCACATGATTGGACGGATCCTCTCCAGACTTACCTTCGAACTTGGGTATATCACTGGGCAACTTATTTGGCATTGGCGGCCAGAACGGAAGATATTGAATTGGATCGTTCGTTAGGCGCGTCAAGTCTGGTAAATCTAAAGTTGCGATAAACGGTAACTGCCGGTTAGGATCTCTAAAACTCTGGGTCACAATACCAGCCCCAGGAGGAGGATATCCAGGATAACTAGGAACAGGAGTCGCATTTGGGATATTATATCCTCCTGGAAAACCAGGATTAACCGGACCGTACTGGGGTTGTTGAGGTTGTTGATAAGTGTACCCAGGATACGGTTGATACTGGTAAACCGGTTGTTGGACAGCTTGCCCAGGTTGGTACTGTCCCTGGTACGGAGGTTGAACAAATTGAGGTTGAGTAGTAACAACCGTACTTATACCAGGCTGACCTACAGGCATCTGGACCGTGGTTTGAATCGTAGATCCAGACAACGGTAAAGATGTCTGAGGTGTGGTAACAGGGACAGTAGAAACTGGAGCCGTCGATACTCCAGAAGTAAGTATGGTAGATGTAGCGGTAGTTGCAGCAGCCGTTTGAGATGGAGTACTAGGTGCAATTGGCGGCTGAGTAACTACCGAAGTTACAGAAGTTTGAACATTGGGCTGGACAGGTTGCGGTTGCTGGGTTGGACCAGAAACTACGGGTTGTCCAGCTTGAGGAAGCATCTGTACACTTGGCTGCAACACCTGTTGACCCTGTGAGGGATCCCACACTAACATTCCAGGGTACTGACCCGTAACAGGTTGAGGGTACTGAGATCCATAACCAGATTGAGGGTAGGATTGATAATTGTAAGGTGCAGTTCCCATACTTGGAACATATGACTGACCTTGAGGCGGTTGATAACCTTGACTCGAGTATTGACCTTGAGGTTGATAACCTTGAGGTAAATACTGATACTGGGGTTGACCTTGACCTTGAGGTTGGTACCCTTGAGGTTGATAACTTTGGGGTTGATACCCTTGAGGTTGCCATCCTTGAGGTTGCCATCCTTGAGGTTGATATTGATACTGAGGTTGACCCTGGGGTACATATTGAGGCTGGGGTTGACCTTGAGGCGCGTATTGCACCATAGGTGCATACTGACTTTGAGGTTGCCCCCCAGACACGATTTGTGTACCTTGAGGTTGCCCCCCAGGCGTTAACTGCGGTTGCCCCCCAGGCGGTAATTGGCCACCTTGAGGTTGGGAAACGGGAACTGAACCTGACATCATGTAAATGTCTCCTACACTCAATGGTATATTACCACTGTTTCCAGCAAATAACCCATGATCAATGGGTTGAGGAGATGCCCCCGCAAAGGTACCAGAAAGTGACTGATACCCAGTGGGAACAGAAGGACCGCCGTGTAAAAAAGATTCAGGACTTTGAGTAAACATGGACGACTGACCAGTCATATTTACAGGAGTGTAAATACCTCTAGGTGGAAAAGGAGTACGAGGTGGAGAAAAACCTACCCCTGAGTTGTCCAAATAATTGGTTAACGAAAGGTACCAAGTAGTACTTCTAGGAGGACTGTAAAAGATGGATTCACGCTCCCTTAGATCAATAGTAAGTTGACCTTCAAGGTTAGAGACACCTATATCCTCCTCTGGAGCAAGTTCTTCTATAGCAATCAAACCAGTAGGAAGATTTTCGGTGATAATTCTTTCTATTCTTGGTGAATCTGGAACACTAGAAGTTGGAGTAACAGGTTCAGATATTTCAGGTTCTTCGCCTGTTTCACTGGCAGATGAAAAACTACCAGCAAGCTCGGAAACTGTAACAGCTTCGGGATTATAACCTGTCTCTAAACTTTGGTAATCTGGATGGACTACCAAGGAAGATTCTCCTTCTTCAGGTGAACCTACTCTACTGTCACTAGGAGGAGTTACAAGGACCTTTAAACCTTCTAAATTACCCGGAATGTCTTCAGGAGATTCACCCCGCGATTTACGGAGTTTTCTTAACAAATCTATTCCGGTAACAATCTCAGGAGACTTGCCCCGAAGTCTACGGGACTGTCTCGGTAATTCCGCCACAATTAAAGATTTTTAACTACAACACACGAAAACAAAGTAAAAATTTCAAATCAAACCACCTAAAGTCTTCTAAAGAAGCAAACAAATTTGAAGCACACGCCTAAATAATCTAGAGCGTCAAACCACACACAAACAGTAGTCTTCCGGACCAAAAGCGCTAGTTGGTGATGAAATCCAACCTCGCAGGATTCAGTACAGAAATGGCGGGTGGAACAGTTACCCCGGCAACCTGCTTAATGAATAGACCGGCACAAGTTCCTCCACTTTAACCGTCTCGAAGTGAAGTGAACCCCCCGGAAAATCCAAGTGAGTATAACCGACGTCTGCTCCAGGTACAGTGGGACCTTCCCTCCACCGTCACCTCGGTAGAACCCTAAAGATTATGGTCACTAAAGTTACCAATCACAACAATTACACCTGGGGGAACAGTCTAAACTCCGACAGCACGCAAGGGCAGAGTAACAAGCTCCAATCCCCTTACCGGCTCCTTGACAACAATCCAAGGTTTACCGATAAGTGACCCCTGGCTCCTCGACAATGGTTAATCCGAGGTTTACCGTTTGTAATACGTACTGTCTGGCGTCGTTCCCAACGAGGGGGGAATGATCCCCTCACTGGTTCGGACACGAGCTCGTGCTTCTCCTTTAAGAGGAGCTTTCCCAGAGTATAACTGAAACAATTGGATTTAATCTACTCAAGATAAACTATCTGTTTGGTTTTGTAGTCTTGGAGAGTTAAGTACTCACCTACTCCAAGACCCTAGCCTAAGCTATGTTGGTGTTTCAGAGCCCTAGAAAAATAAAAATTACTAGATTGATTTTAATTTAAGCGTTACTTTTAAGGTTGTTTCTTAAGTCAAAAGGTGATGGAAGTGAAACCAGTGGTGTGTTGACTCGACTCGAAACCACTACAAAATGCACCTAGGATGATTTACCCACTACTTTACTTTTTCGATGAATTGCTTAACTAAAAAGTTGAGAGAATGCAATTTTTATAAAAGCAACTTCTTAATTAAGACAATCAAAGAAACAATTCGTTTGTCTTTTCCAAGCATAAAACATGACCACTCTTTACATGCACGAAAAAACTCTTTTTCTCTTTCAAAAACAAAAAGCTACTTGAAACAAGACTTTTAAAGAAGATGTTTTTGTATTTTTCTTTTAACGAAAAACATAAATCTATTTTAATAAAAATCAATTGCAAACTATGAAATCTATGAAAATTCACTCATAAACAAACAAATCAAAAGGAAATTACTCTAAGCAATCCTAACGAGGCAAAACCAACAATGATTATTCTAAGGTGTTTTACTTGATCACAATCAAATCAAGGACTAGCTTATTGCAGAACCAAAAACTAGTCAAAACAAAACTCTAATCTTTTTGTTCTTTTGTAAAATGGAAATCAACACTTTATAAACAAGTAATTCGAAATTTGACCCAAAAACAACTTAAATGGCAAGTTGCTCACACAAGGAGACTTTACGACAGGCCCGACTTCTAAGAAGGCTGACAAACCAGAGAGATCTAAGGCTGGACAACTTTCTACCGTCAAAGTCACTACAGGACCTATTGAAAAATCAAACCCTAGGCCTAAACTTCGTTGAAATCCACTAAAACACTCAAAGCTCACAAAACAAGTTCAGGTGAAAATTCTTGACAGGGTACTAAAGGATCTGGGTAGAAAACACTAAGAAAAAACAAAATCTAAAAGCAATTAAAGCAAAAATGGAATTTTCCTAAATTTTACAGGAAGACGCAGGCAACCCGTTATAACAGGCGCGGGCCCGCTCTGTGCAAACGGCAACAGCGCGTCCAAAGACGCACTGTGCAGAACTCAGAGGGTGCGTCTCTCTGGAAAAGTTAAGAAAAACCAAATCTAACTAAATCTAAAGCTAAGCCACCCAAATACTAATTCTCACAGTCAAAAACCAGAAAATAAAAATGATTTTCTCAGAGCAAAGTTCACACAAAGGAAAAGACTTTCTCATTAATGGATTCCCCAGCGGAGTCGCCAATTTGTCGTGGCGGAAAAAGTCGTTTGTGCGGACACAACTGACCTCCCTAGGAGTCTAAACTCTCTAGCGACAAACAAGACAAAATGGAGTGATCTTTCTCTAAATATACCTTTTAAAACATGAAAACTACAAGTGTTTAGGCTTACCTTATTCCAAAACGCTGTTGTTGTAGTCCGTCCTTGCCGATCCGGATGAGCTCCTCCTTCAATCAATTCCTGCAACCACAAACAATCAAACAATTACCAAGCACTTGCATTTCATATAATAAAACATATATTCAACATGCAGACCAAGGAACACATGAAATAACTCATTAACACAAGCTATTGAGAAAAATAAACCAGTTTGTATTAATAACGAAACAAAGAAACTCTTACAACCTGGCCTTGGTGTTGTGCAAGTTCCTCCCAGGGTCCATCAAGGGTTTTCCTCTACTTTGACAAAGCTCACCCACTTCCAAGTAGAATCAAGCAAAGACAATCTCTCCTCACAAGGTTCTAAATGGGAGTCCTAATTCCTGCAGCATTTACCCAAAGAAAATGTATAGCTTCAACCTCCCCTCCTTCTGGCTCAATGCCTTTATTTATAGTGCTGTAAAGAGGTTATTCAGGTCCACCATCAATGGGATAATCCCCCTCTTTGGGTGGGATAGCTCCCTTATTGATGGGATAAGTTCCCCCTTAATAGAGATACATGAACCAACTGGAGGCGCATCCATTTCATCAAACCGACCTCTAGAAAGTTCTAGAAGTAACCACAAGTAACTTTTTTAAGATGAAACTCGCGCATTTTGCCTTTTACAGAAGGACGCACCTGTCCCTTAACATACAGAGCGTCCAAGGACGCAGACTTTGTGAACATGTCAGCGTCCCCGCAGGTAAGGCTAGAGAGAACCTGCGACCCCAGAGATAAACATATTTTTTACAAGACTTTCTCTCTTCTTTGAGTTTGAGATGGATAACAGAGGCATAAGACTTGCCTAAGAGGGTAGCATGACTGTTGATTTGAGCCATACTAACTGTAAGTAGTCATGGTGACATTTTTTAGTGTAACAGATTGCCCCCTAAAGTGCGAAGCCTGGAATAGATTAGGGTTTTGTAATTCTAGGAAGGGTGAAGCGCTTTATCATTTCAAGGATTGTCTTGTGGATGGCCTGGTTGGAACCTGCAATTTTCAACACAAAATACATGGATAAGATTATATCATCACTGAGGTAGGCATTCCCATACTCAGATTCAAAACTTTAACTAATGGACTAACTATTCTGATACAGGAATGATCTTGCAGTACATCATTTTATAGACTTTTGTAGACACAGTATGGACGCAGCCATCTGTTTATGATTAGTCTACATAGATAATGAATACAAAACTCCTCGCAGCCTGGATGGTAGAAACTAGATCCAGGGTCTTCACTTCTACTTCCCGAATTGGTACGATTCTAGCCATGTGATTAAATGATTTGATGTCGAACATGTTAGAAACCACTTGATTACCAGTCGATGATGTAAACTGTTAACAAGCGTGAGAGAGACCACCAGTAATGTCAATGGTTCTCAAAGTACCAAGCACAACCCGTGAAATGTGAATAGATGTTTTGATGTCGAACACTTCACGGAATCCTTTGATCGAAAGTCAATGATGTAAACTGACGTCAAAGGCGAGAAACCTGCCATTGATGCATGCAGACTTCAAGGTACTGTCGATTCCTAAGTCATCTTTCTAGATAATGTGTCGATGTCGATAGAAAGCGACCCGTTGCAGGCAAGCCCGCAACACGAAATCATTGTTCAAGTTGAAGAAATGTTGCTGTAAGGACTGACTCAGGGATGGTCAAATGGATGACAAGTATTTTGCAGATGAAAGTTTTTGCTTGCAGACCTCTTGAACACATAACGACACAACAGATGGCTTGGTGACGAATAACTCAAAGTTAATCCCCGAACCCGGTTAAAGACTTTCAAAGTGGTTTGGATCAACTGTGAGGTAAAAGATTTCCCAACCCAGGTGAATGAAAAGTGTCGTGTTCAAGAGTGGTAATAAAGTTTCTTTCGAGACAAAAGGTAACAAATAGGTTCATTCTTCTCTCTTTTCCCCCACCATTTCTGGCAAGTACCTCTTTATTTTTAACAAGCTTGAGGAGGATAACATATGCTTGATTATAAGCTCATCCTTCGGACGAGTCCAACCTAGTTTAAATTCGAACCCTAGGAAGGAGTGGTTCGTTCCTGTTTGTAATTGAACAGGTCCTTTACTGTAAAAGTTTAACGAGCCCAGTATAGGAGAAACTCGGCGTTTTTCATTTTAGAGAGTCTGAAAAAACAAAAGGAGACTCCACGTTGAACTTTTTCGTATATTTGTGTCCCTCAAGCCCGAAAAAGTATAAAATAATACCTGGGGGAACCGCTTGATCTTGCGACCAAGGAGTACTTTCATAATAGTGTCGTTGACCTGAAAAGTAAAAAGCGATCAAGGACACGTCGTTTTATTTCCTTATCGAGTTTGAAACGACAAAAACCCGGCAATCTTTTCCTGATTTTGCGGTCAGAAAAGAGCTAAAAGGGGACCGTCTTTTAATTCCGTTTTAACGAGTGTAAAAGAAACGCTCGGCGATCTTTTCATGTTTTAGGAGTCAGAAAAGGGCTTAAAAGATGACTCTGATATTTTATTTGTGAAAAATGACAATTTCCCTCGAAATCCCTTTGTCCTGCACAAAAGCGACACATTACTCATACCTGTTTAAAATAGGCAAAAATACATCGAAAAACATCTTTTCATGGTAAAAAATGAACTAATTCATCCAAAAAACCTATAAAAAGACCTTTTACCATGTCATTTTTACCGTTTGACTTTGAGGTTGAAAAAGGAGCTTTTGACAAGAAACTTCCCGTGGTCGCTGCGGAAAATCTGACCGTCGGAATCGAACGCCGTCTCATCCAGGTATTTTACACATCCTACTCTGCATTTCTATCCGTTTAGAATTAATTTTTAGGTCTTAGTTTCATTTTTTGGGGGGGTTTTGGTTTTGGAATGCGCCTCTCGGCGGACGCGGGTGCCCTTCGGGTGACCCGCGTCCCCCGACTTTTTCTCATACGGGAAAATGGTCGGAAGACGCGGCCCGCCTTCAGGCCAGCCGCGTCCGGGCGCCCTGTGCTACAAAGCCGGGGTGCGTCTTCCGAGAAGTGCGCATTTCAAAACCCCAACTCCCTCAAAAAACCACCAAAAATTCCCAAATCAATTTCTAATTGCTATTTTTGATATGCAGGGTATTAATCATGTTAGACTGGAGAGAAAGAGAGCATGTAGAGGAAGATGAAGCTGCAATAAATCACCAACCTTCTCTGGATGCCCTAAGAGCATGCGGATTATACAAATATTGGACCATACCGGGCATGAGGGGCCAGGTAAGATTCTTGGAATGGCTGGTTGAGCGATGGAACGTTCAAGAACAATGCTTTTACATAGGAGGGCACCAGCTCGAGATAGAGCCCTCGGATGTATACTTTCTCACTGGCTTGCCGAACAGAGGTGAGCAACTCAGTCTTGCGGGGACTAGGCCGGGTGGCCAATCCCTTGATAGTCTCCGCGAGGATTGGTGCACACGTGGGGCTCACCATTCAAAAGGCATAGAGATAAAACACATCACTCTACCGGAACTCAAAGTCATAGCGTTCACGGTTACCAGAATTTGCGGCGCGGCCGCTTTACACATTGCTTCCGGATCCCAAATGCGGATGGCAATTGACTGTTACCAAGGCACCATTTTCAACTGGTGTGAAGCTGTGTCGGCTCATATGAAGAGCCAACTGACCAAGGCAAAGAACGGACGACTAAAGACTTTTGGATATGGGCCTATAGTCGTGAGCTTTGCCTTGGAGAGAGTTCCAATGCTGATCCCTCAGCAACTCACTGTTGATATCTTGGGTCCTCGGCAGCCAAAGCTGATACGATGGGTTGCGGTGATGGCCCGGCATCCTGACGAGGGTGCGACAGTGGTTCGATTCTCAGATAGTTACTTTCACTGGTTAGAGGACCAGGTTTTTTCGATACAGGACTTTCCGTATGCCGGAGTGGATTTTAGAGGTGATCCGGACATGGTTCTTCCACCGGGAGAACAATGGGATGACAGAGGTACTTTATTTTTCACAAGTTTTCTAATTATGTATTTTTTTATTTTTCATATATATCGTCTCAAAACTAACAGTAAAAATTTTCAAAATGCAGATGTTGGTCCACAGCGTCCAGCCAACCTCCGGCCTTTTGATAGACTACATCCAGCTGCACCGGTACCGGCCCCACAGGACGCGGCTGCAGAAGTACTAGCTGAGTTGGAGCATGATCTAGAGCGTCTCACGGCAGATATACCTGAGACTACTATGGACGACATTCCTATCAGGCTTCAGCGCTTTGTAGTCGCGGTCCCTGGACCGTTTAGGAGATTTTTGCGTAAGGTAGCCCGCGCAGTGGTGTCATACAGAGAGCACCACCAGTGATTGACTAGTCACTTTTGTAGTCACATGTGACATTTTGACTTTTTGTACTATCATTTTGCCGATCATAAGGTGTTTTTCAACCTATGATCGAAGACGATGTATATATTTTTTGACACACTTCTATCTATATATATCACTATTACCGGCTTATCTTGTTTAACATATGTGATGAAATGTTTTTAAATTTACTTGCATGATTATCGTAAATGTCTGTCCAACATTCGAGAAGCAATTGCATCTGCTAATGTATTCAAAGACCTTGGAATATGTTGATATTCAATGTAATCAAATTCACGTTCCAAGAGACGCACTCTCAAAAACAACCTTAATAACACAGGATTTCTAATGGCATAAACTCTATTAAGCTGTAATACAACAAGTTCAGAATCTAACCTCACTATCAAACGTCGAATTCCAAATGAAATAGATTCGGATAATAATTCAATCACTGCACTGTATTCTGCAATGTTGTTCGTTGTTTGACCGAGGCTTACCCCATGCATAGAAACTAACTCGTCAGAGGGCGAATAGATAACCCAAGCTGCGGAAGAGATGTTCCGTGTACTACGACAAGCACCATCAGCAAATCCAATGTATGTTTGGAGAGGCGTCGACATCTGCAATATCAAGAGTAAAACCAAGATAAGCCAGAATAACGACGAAAAAACACACTCTCTAAGCTAAGCACACTGACTAAACTAACACACTACGCTAGCTAGAAAGAAAATCTAACCTATCTAAAAATTTCTCCATCCATCATTTAAGCATAATACCTCTTTAGGTAAAGTCCATTTCTGGGTTTACCCAAAGAGTCCCCATCAAAGTCAACTAGCTCATAAGCCCCTTTTGCTAGCTTTCGCTTTACAATGTAGGGCCCATGCCACATGGGAACGAATTTTCCGGCACCTAGCTTATCGTTAGCTTGATCATATAATAGTACTAGGTCTCCTTCCGAAAAACTTCGAGGGGTTACATTTCTATCATACTGAGCTTTCATTCGTTTCGCGTGAGTCTCGATTGCCAATGTAGCGTCACGTCGAGTCTCATCTAATTTAGCCAAGTACAATAAACGTTTCTCCTCTTCGGAAGTAGCTGGAAGTAATTCGACAGCCATTTGAAGTGATGGGATTTCGCATTCAATGGGTAACACAGCTTCTAAGCCATAAACTAGCTGGAAAGGAGTGAACCCTGTTGAATTTTTCACTGAGGTTCGGTATGCCCATAGCGCTGAAAATAACATGTTGTGCCAATTCGACCGATGAACACCAATGGTTCGTCGGATCATGATAACTAGAACTTTGTTGATAGACTCAACCAAACCGTTGGCTTGCGGATAATAAGGAGTAGAGCTATCGTGGCGCAAACCAAGCTGGCTTGTAAGCTCAGTCATCATGACATTTCGAAAATGGCTCCCATGGTCAGTAATGATTGCTTGTGGGACACCAAACCTAGTTATGATATGATTGAATACGAAAACTGCAGCTGTTTTGCCGCTTGCGTCGAATGTAGGCATCGCCTCGGCCCACTTAGTAAAATAATCAACCGCAAGGATGATATACGCATGCCCCCCGGCCGAGTGAGGGTTACAAGTAATAAAGTCGATACCCCATTTGGCGAATGGACCAACGGCAATTATAGGGTGGAGAGGAGCAGGTGGAGCGCGCATCTTGCGATCAAACACTTGACAGTTGTGGCACTTCCTGACTGCAATGATACAATCTTTAAACATAGACGGCCAGAAATAACCAGCGCGCAACACCTTCTGAGCTGTGGCATACCCAGACATATGACCGCCACATGCTCCAGAGTGACAATCATTCAAAACTCTCTCAGCCTCTTCGTGAGTTAAACAACGTCGAAAAACTAAGTCTGCCCCCCGGCGATAAAGTGTATCTCCAATAATTCTGTATGGCTGGGATTGAAACCGAATTTTTCGACGTTCCGCTTTGGAAGCTTCAGGCCGAAAGGTTTGGGTTTGGAGATAGATGATTATATCCCCGTACCACGGATCTACAGTACTGATAAGAAACAAAGATTCGTCCGCAATGGACTCCTCTGCCACAGTCTCTGTGTCAGCACTCGGGAAATCACACATCAATTCCGCAAAAACTAAGGATTTCTTAGACTTGGACTTCTCGAACTCCAAGTCGAACTCTTGCAGGATAACAATCCATTTAGAGTACTTGCCCCCTAGCAGTTGTTTTGTCAAAATATAAATCATAGGGTTGCAATCCGAAATAACTGTAGTTTTGCGGAGAAGAATGTAGTGACGAAAACGCTGGACAGCTTGAACGGCTGCCAGGGCCAATTTCTCCACATGCGAATATTTTAGCTCAGTTGGATTCAAGGTCCTACTAAGATAATATATCACATGCTCCGCTCCGAATTCATCTTCTTGAACTAACACCATTCCAATGGTGGAATGCGAAGCTGCGAGGTATAAGAAGTAGTCTTGGTTGTAGTTGGGAGGATGCAATAACGGTGCATGGGTCAACGCGTGTTTAAGTGCATCAAAAGATTGTTGGGCAATCTCGTCCCAAAAGAATTGTGCGTTCTGTTTCAACAACCGTGTAAAACCTTTAGTGACCTCGGCGTAGTTTGGGATGAATCGGCGTAAAAAGTTCGCTTTCCCTTGCAAACTTTGGAGTTGGCGCAAACTCGAAGGAGGAGGCAATTTGATGATAGCCTCGACTTTCGAGGGATCGACGCGAATGCCGGCTTTTGAAACAACAAATCCCAGCAATCGACCTGTTTCTATACAGAAAACACACTTGTGGGGATTCAACCGAATTCGATAATGCCTACACCTCATAAAGATTGCTCGTAGGTGGACAAGGTGATCAGCTCGATGTAAAGAATGAGCAGGCAAATCATCGAGATAGGGTTGCACAATGTGCTTGATGTCATGAAATGCATAAGACATCGCCCGTTGAAAAGTAGCCCCGGCATTCTTAAGCCCAAAAGGTAATTTGCAATAAGCAAATGTCCCCCATGGACAAATGAATGCCGTTTTTGGTTGGTCGGCAGGTAGAATATTGATTTGATTATAGCCCGAAAAACCATCCATGAAGGAAAACATTTCACTTCCGGCACAATCATCAATAATTTGATCGATATAAGGCGTAGGATAGTTGTCTTTTGGACAAGCTCGATTTATATCCCTATAGTCGATACAGATTCTTATTGTTCCTTGTTTCTTGTTGACCGGAACAATATTCGATACCCAATCCGTTAACGGGATCGGATAAATGAAACCTGCTTTCAACAGCTTTTCGACTTCTGCTTTAATCGCAGCCGCTTTTCGAGGGTGAATCTGACGCAACCGTTGCCGGACGGGTTTAGCATCCGGGTAGGTCTTTATTTCATGAACAACAATGGCAGGATCGATTCCCGGCATTTCCTCGTAAGACCAGGCAAACACATCGCGGAATTCTTGGAATAGGGCCTTGTAAGTTTGGATTTCTTCTTCAGTACATGCGGCACCTATATGAATGTTCTCCTCGATTCCGGGCTTCACTGAAATATCAATGGGAATAGTACGAGAAATATTCCCTAAATTCAGCTCTGAATCAGAATGTTTCGTTGGATCCTGAGCGTCTTTGACATATTCAGCGGTAAAGATAGATGAAAAATCATTTTCAAATGCATCATCCTTAGGTAAAAACGAAGATCTGTGATGGAGATCCTCCCATGGTAGATCATCTACACTTAGGATTTCGCGAAGTTGTTCGTCAGATGACACGACTTCGGGAAACGCTATCCGTTCTAAGGTTGAGGTGAAAAGTGATTCTTCACTGACCACATTCATTTGGTCGATTTCGGTTGAATGAAAGTCGGTAAAAGACATGAGAGCTTCATAAGCAATTTCATATGGACTCAAAGGCATAGCATCACCGAGTGAGTCTATCTCAGAGTCAGATGGGACAATCCAAGGATCATCATAAATAATGTTTTCTGATGTAATCATATGAATTGTTGCAAATGAAGGGTCTGCGTTGAGTGGAGGGAGAGGAAAAGTTCCCAGTAAACCGGAATCCTTAACTAAACCTACACCAACGTCCCTATAAGGGATTGTCGTTTTACCGACATGCTGGATACTCTCTGAAGAGGCTGGGTCGGATGAAAAGTATGTCAGCTGATCAATAGTCACGATCTTACCGTTATGTGGAAACTTAATTACTCTGAAGACCGATGAAACGACCGCTGTCATAGCATATGACCAACTTCGACCCAAAAGAAGGTTGTAGTCTAGAGGGGCATCAACCACTTCCACATCCAGACTAACGGTTTTACCTTCTACCCCTATAGGCAATTCTTGTAGAATACCAAACGGACGGAACCCACGGCCATCAAAGGCCTTAAGGATGGTGGGGGATTGGTTCAACGAAGGAGAACCAAGCGATCTCCAACATTGAATCGACATAATACACGTAGAAGCTCCCTCATCAATCACAGTCCGATGAATAGGCCTGTTTTTGACTATCACTGGAATTTGGAAAGCCATTTGATGGGGGAGACGTGGTGTACTATTTTCTAGATCAAAGATCATTAGGTTCGGGTCCTGAACATCGACAGCTCCGATAGCCGACAAAAGCAATTTTCGTTGTGCTGGACATGATTGCAGCACTTCGAGTGCCGACATTGCTGAAGGTGAAACAGCTAAGTCCTCAACAATGTTGTAATTCTGGGCTGCTCTCGCATGTGGATTGAAAGCAGACCTTCGAAGTACACCCTTGGCGGGCGGCTTAATCACTAAGTCTGGGTTAGGTTTTTCGATCTGTAGTGGATCGGAACCAGGAGCTGAGGTTGATGGGTTAGAGTGAGAAGATTCTGCTTCCTTACCATCAACAGGAGCCTTACTACCATAATCTTGCGATCGAGTCGCAATCCTCACATGAGACATCATCAAAATGGGTTCTTCACTGGCATTCGAAGAAGAACCTATCATCTTATTCTCCTGCTCTGGAAATGGATTTTTTAACACAGCAGGAGTGGGAGAACCTTTGACTATTTTCACAACCTCGGCCCGATGAGGGCAATCTCTCGTAAAATGATCCTCTTCACAAATAAGACAAGGATATCGAGGTTTGCGTTTTTCGTCATTGGTTTCCGACTTTTCTGTTTTCTCCTTTGGAGCCTTGTCTGCTTTAGCCTTCTTCTTTCCTTTCTTCTTTCCACCGTTTTTTGATTTGGCCGTAGATGACTCTACAGCGTGAATGTCGGCGGTAAGTTCAGGAGGAGAAGACTCTCCTGTCGGAGAATCAGGCAAAGTGATAATTGGAGTATTGGAGGCCTTGGAAGACTTCTTCTTACTCTTCGTAGTCACGATACCAATCATACCATCAGCGGCATGAGATCCCGAAGGAGCAGCAGCGATTTGATTCGACTTTGGAAGATCCGGAATCTTCTCGTGTAACGTACCCGACTGAGTGTAAACTAAGTCAAGGTATTGTGCCTGAGCAATGACTTGCTCCTCAGTAACTACTCCGGCCTTAGCTACATCTTCAGTAATCTTCGGTAATAATGATTTGACAAACCATTCAGCTAAGATTTGGTCCGGGATAAAAACTTTCACTAATCTCCTTCGACGTCTCCACTCATGAATGTGATCAGAAATATACGTGGACGTCGATTGTTTTAGTGAAGTTAATAACTCCGTGCCGTTATCGTATCTGACCGGCAACTGAAAGTGAGTTAAGAACGAGGTAGCTAACTGGCTAAAGTTGTAAAAAGAGGCCCGTGGTAACTCAATGTACCACTTGGCCGCGAGACCAATGAGTGTACGCTGGAAAAGACGTAAGCGGATGGAATCATCTGAGATAGAATTCGAAGCACACCAGAGGTGGTAAGTCATCACATGATTGGACGGATCCTCTCCAGACTTACCTTCGAACTTGGGTATATCACTGGGCAACTTATTTGGCATTGGCGGCCAGAACGGAAGATATTGAATTGGATCGTTCGTTAGGCGCGTCAAGTCTGGTAAATCTAAAGTTGCGATAAACGGTAACTGCCGGTTAGGATCTCTAAAACTCTGGGTCACAATACCAGCCCCAGGAGGAGGATATCCAGGATAACTAGGAACAGGAGTCGCATTTGGGATATTATATCCTCCTGGAAAACCAGGATTAACCGGACCGTACTGGGGTTGTTGAGGTTGTTGATAAGTGTACCCAGGATACGGTTGATACTGGTAAACCGGTTGTTGGACAGCTTGCCCAGGTTGGTACTGTCCCTGGTACGGAGGTTGAACAAATTGAGGTTGAGTAGTAACAACCGTACTTATACCAGGCTGACCTACAGGCATCTGGACCGTGGTTTGAATCGTAGATCCAGACAACGGTAAAGATGTCTGAGGTGTGGTAACAGGGACAGTAGAAACTGGAGCCGTCGATACTCCAGAAGTAAGTATGGTAGATGTAGCGGTAGTTGCAGCAGCCGTTTGAGATGGAGTACTAGGTGCAATTGGCGGCTGAGTAACTACCGAAGTTACAGAAGTTTGAACATTTGGCTGGACAGGTTGCGGTTGCTGGGTTGGACCAGAAACTACGGGTTGTCCAGCTTGAGGAAGCATCTGTACACTTGGCTGCAACACCTGTTGACCCTGTGAGGGATCCCACACTAACATTCCAGGGTATTGACCCGTAACAGGTTGAGGGTACTGAGATCCATAACCAGATTGAGGGTAGGATTGATAATTGTAAGGTGCAGTTCCCATACTTGGAACATATGACTGACCTTGAGGCGGTTGATAACCTTGACTCGAGTATTGACCTTGAGGTTGATAACCTTGAGGTAAATACTGATACTGGGGTTGACCTTGACCTTGAGGTTGGTACCCTTGAGGTTGATAACTTTGGGGTTGATACCCTTGAGGTTGCCATCCTTGAGGTTGCCATCCTTGAGGTTGATATTGATACTGAGGTTGACCTTGGGGTACATATTGAGGCTGGGGTTGACCTTGAGGCGCGTATTGCACCATAGGTGCATACTGACTTTGAGGTTGCCCCCCAGACACGATTTGTGTACCTTGAGGTTGCCCCCCAGGCATTAACTGCGGTTGCCCCCCAGGCGGTAATTGGCCACCTTGAGGTTGGGAAACGGGAACTGAACCTGACATCATGTAAATGTCTCCTACACTCAATGGTATATTACCACTGTTTCCAGCAAATAACCCATGATCAATGGGTTGAGGAGATGCCCCCGCAAAGGTACCAGAAAGTGACTGATACCCAGTGGGAACAGAAGGACCGCCGTGTAAAAAAGATTCAGGACTTTGAGTAAACACGGACGACTGACCAGACATATTTACAGGAGTATAAATACCTCTAGGTGGAAAAGGAGTACGAGGTGTAGAAAAACCTACTGAGTTGTCTAAAAAATTGGTTAACGAAAGGTACCAAGTAGTACTTCTAGGAGGACTGTAAAAGATGGATTCACGCTCCCTTAGATCAATAGTAAGTTGACCTTCAAGGTTAGAGACACCTATATCTTCCTCTGGAGCAAGTTCTTCTATAGCAATCAAACCAGTAGGAAGATTTTCGGTGATAATTCTTTCTATTCTTGGTGAATCAGGAACACTAGAAGTTGGAGTAACAGGTTCGGAAATTTCAGGTTCTTCGCCTGTTTCACTGGCAGATGAAAAACTACCAGCAAGCTCGGAAACTGTAACAGCTTCGGGATTATAACCTGTCTCTAAACTTTGGTAATCTGGATGGACTACCAAGGAAGATTCTCCTTCTTCAGGTGAACCTACTCTACTGTCACTAGGAGGAGTTACAAGGACCTTTAAACCTTCTAAATTACCCGGAATGTCTTCAGGAGATTCACCCCGCGATTTACGGAGTTTTCTTAACAAATCTATTCCGGTAACAATCTCAGGAGACTTGCCCCGAAGTCTACGGGACTGTCTCGGTAATTCCGCCACAATTAAAGATTTTTAACTACAACACACGAAAACAAAGTAAAAATTTCAAATCAAACCACCTAAAGTCTTCTAAAGAAGCAAACAAATTTGAAGCACACGCCTAAATAATCTAGAGCGTCAAACCACACACAAACAGTAGTCTTCCGGACCAAAAGCGCTAGTTGGTGATGAAATCCAACCTCGCAGGATTCAGTACAGAAATGGCGGGTGGAACAGTTACCCCGGCAACCTGCTTAATGAATAGACCGGCACAAGTTCCTCCACTTTAACCGTCTCGAAGTGAAGTGAACCCCCCGGAAAATCCAAGTGAGTATAACCGACGTCTGCTCCAGGTACAGTGGGACCTTCCCTCCACCGTCACCTCGGTAGAACCCTAAAGATTATGGTCACTAAAGTTACCAATCACAACAATTACACCTGGGGGAACAGTCTAAACTCCGACAGCACGCAAGGGCAGAGTAACAAGCTCCAATCCCCTTACCGGCTCCTTGACAACAATCCAAGGTTTACCGATAAGTGACCCCTGGCTCCTCGACAATGGTTAATCCGAGGTTTACCGTTTGTAATACGTACTGTCTGGCGTCGTTCCCAACGAGGGGGGAATGATCCCCTCACTGGTTCGGACACGAGCTCGTGCTTCTCCTTTAAGAGGAGCTTTCCCAGAGTATAACTGAAACAATTGGATTTAATCTACTCAAGATAAACTATCTGTTTGGTTTTGTAGTCTTGGAGAGTTAAGTACTCACCTACTCCAAGACCCTAGCCTAAGCTATGTTGGTGTTTCAGAGCCCTAGAAAAATAAAAATTACTAGATTGATTTTAATTTAAGCGTTACTTTTAAGGTTGTTTCTTAAGTCAAAAGGTGATGGAAGTGAAACCAGTGGTGTGTTGACTCGACTCGAAACCACTACAAAATGCACCTAGGATGATTTACCCACTACTTTACTTTTTCGATGAATTGCTTAACTAAAAAGTTGAGAGAATGCAATTTTATAAAAGCAACTTCTTAATTAAGACAATCAAAGAAACAATTCGTTTGTCTTTTCCAAGCATAAAAACATGACCACTCTTTACATGCACGAAAAAACTCTTTTTCTCTTTCAAAAACAAAAAGCTACTTGAAACAAGACTTTTAAAGAAGATGTTTTTGTATTTTTCTATTTAATAAAAACATAAATCTATTTTAATAAAAATCAATTGCAAACTATGAAATCTATGAAAATTCACTCATAAACAAACAAATCAAAAGGAAATTACTCTAAGCAATCCTAATGAGGCAAACCAACAATGATTATTCTAAGGTGTTTTACTTGATCACAATCAAATCAAGGACTAGCTTATTGCAGAACCAAAAACTAGTCAAAACAAAACTCTAATCTTTTTGTTCTTTTGTAAAATGGAAATCAACACTTTATAAACAAGTAATTCGAAATTTGACCCAAAACAACTTAAATGGCAAGTTGCTCACACAAGGAGACTTTACGACAGGCCCGACTTCTAAGAAGGCTGACTAACCAGAGAGATCTAAGGCTGGACAACTTTCTACCGTCAAAGTCACTACAGGACCTATTGAAAAATCAAACCCTAGGCCTAAACTTCGTTGAAATCCACTAAAACACTCAAAGCTCACAAAACAAGTTCAGGTGAAAATTCTTGACAGGGTACTAAAGGATCTGGGCAGAAAACACTAAGAAAAAACAAAATCTAAAAGCAATTAAAGCAAAAATGGAATTTTCCTAAATTTTACAGGAAGACGCAGGCAACCCGTTATAACAGGTGCGGGCCCGCTCTGTGCAAACGGCAACAGCGCGTCCAAAGACGCACTGTGCAGTACTCAGAGGGTGCGTCTTCTGGAAAAGTTAAGAAAAACCAAATCTAACTAAATCTAAAGCTAAGCCACCCAAATACTAATTCTCACAGTCAAAAACCAGAAAATAAAAATGATTTTCTCAGAGCAAAGTTCACACAAAGGAAAAGACTTTCTCATTAATGGATTCCCCAGCGGAGTCGCCAATTTGTCGTGGCGGAAAAAGTCGTTTGTGCGGACACAACTGACCTCCCTAGGAGTCTAAACTCTCTAGCGACAAACAAGACAAAATGGAGTGATCTTTCTCTAAATATACCTTTTAAAACATGAAAACTACAAGTGTTTAGGCTTACCTTATTCCAAAACGCTGTTGTTGTAGTCCGTCCTTGCCGATCCGGATGAGCTCCTCCTTCACATCAATTCCTGCAACCACAAACAATCAAACAATTACCAAGCACTTGCATTTCATATAATAAAACATATATTCAACATGCAGACCAAGGAACACATGAAATAACTCATTAACACAAGCTATTGAGAAAAATAAACCAGTTTGTATTAATAACGAAACAAAGAAACTCTTACAACCTGGCCTTGGTGTTGTGCAAGTTCCTCCCAGGGTCCATCAAGGGTTTTCCTCTACTTTGACAAAGCTCACCCACTTCCAAGTAGAATCAAGCAAAGACAATCTCTCCTCACAAGGTTCTAAATGGGAGTCCTAATTCCTGCAGCATTTACCCAAAGAAAATGTATAGCTTCAACCTCCCCTCCTTCTGGCTCAATGCCTTTATTTATAGTGCTGTAAAGAGGTTATTCAGGTCCACCATCAATGGGATAATCCCCCTCTTTGGGTGGGATAGCTCCCTTATTGATGGGATAAGTTCCCCCTTAATAGAGATACATGAACCAACTGGAGGCGCATCCATTTCATCAAACCGACCTCTAGAAAGTTCTAGAAGTAACCACAAGTAACTTTTTTAAGATGAAACTTGCGCATTTTGCCTTTTACAGAAGGACGCACCTGTCCCTTAACATACAGAGCGTCCAAAGACGCAGACTTTGTGAACATGTTCAGCGTCCCCGCAGGTAAGGCTAGAGAGAACCTGCGACCCCAGAGATAAACATATTTTTTACAAGACTTTCTCTCTTCTTTGAGTTTGAGATGGATAACAGAGGCATAAGACTTGCCTAAGAGGGTAGCATGACTGTTGATTTGAGCCATACTAACTGTAAGTGGTCATGGTGACATTTTTTAGTGTAACACATAGTGATGTGGATAAGGCAACCGGGTTCATTGAGCAGATCCAGGAGATCCATCAGGTAGTACAGGAACAACTGGAAAAGAGCCAGGACAAGTATAAGGCTAGGCATGATAAGCATCAGATGGAGCATCGTTTTCAAGTTGGAGACCAAGTCTGGCTGTATATCAGCAAGGACAGGATGTAAGGTGAAGGTAAAAAGCTAAATCCTATCAGGTATGGACCTTTCAGGATACTTGAGAAGCTTGGTGAAAATGCGTTTCGCCTTGATCTACCATCTTACATGCACATCTACTTAGTCGTAAATGCAGATTGTTTGAGATTGTTTGAACCTTCAATTATTGAGGACCCTGAAGAGAAAAGTCAATTGCTTTCTATTGATGACCTGCTACCTGAATACCTCAATGAGTTGCAGGAAGACACAATGCTGGACAGGAAGGTGAGGACAATGTGCAGGGGAGAAGTTGAGTACCTTAGGATTGGGCTCAAAGGTTCAAAGCCGAGCAGCGCAAAGTGGATTTTGATTGGACAAGTGAAGAAATAGTATCCTCACTTAGTCGATGCTTGAAAACCAACTTTTGGTGGTCCAAAAGCTTTTTCAGTAGGGAGGTCATGATCCGAATTGGATCCATAGAAAGACTGTCAAGAACCATCATTGAATCAGGTCGAACAAATCTCTAAGGAAATCCAAAACAGTATCAAAAACACCTTGAACCAGTGGCCATGGTAGCTGATGTGAAACGACGAGGACCTCGGTCAAAGCACGCTGACCGAGGCCCATGGAGACTGCGTAGGAGGCCAAAGTAGCCCCTGGGAGCCCTGGAATGGGAAAAGGGCGAGGTTTTTGATGCGCAATTAGCACTTCGCTAAGCGAACATGGCCAAAATGGGAAAGCTCGAGCACCCGGTCGCGTGGGGGAACTGGAGGACCGCGGGTGGGAAAAGGTAAAAGCGCTAAAGTACAAAGGCGGGACCCGCACTCTAGAAATCGACGGTTTTGATTAGGGTGCCCTTGGATGGTAAGAGGTTTTGGACAGGAGTGGAGCGATTCCATACACCGATCGACGTGTGGCAGGCAGAGGTGAGAGAAAACTGTCGTTTATCATGCGCTATCAGTCCAGCAAGTTGACCGCGCGAAACGTGCGTATGGCGTCAGATCTGGACGGCCCAGATCGAACGGTTGAGATTGTGCCCGATGGAAAGAAGCGGAATCAACAGGGAATTAAGCCACATTCTAAAGGGATTTGGAATCTGTTTGACCGCCACGGTGGAGGAAGAACACATCCATGGCGTAACTGAAGAAATGAACCGATGAAGCATGCTGGCATCATTTAGAGGAGGACAAGTGGCCACTCGTTGAGCGTTCATGATGACGTCGAACGCAGGGAACTCCAAGCGCAGCTGCAGAAGGTGAATCGACACAGGTAGAAGAGGAACCGAATAGGCATAGGTATCAAATGGCTAAAGCCATGAACAAAGACAGTCGAACCAGTTGGAGTAGATTTGGAATCAAAATTGAGAAGAGTCCAAGCGACCAAGAGAGACAGTGAACAGTGAATCTGAAAGGGAGGACTGAACATAGAGAACAGTAAAGCCAAGCAGAAGAGACAGAGGGTCGAGCTGACCACAGGCAACGTCGAGCACCAGAGAGCTTGAAGATTCAAGCCTTAGCATAGAGGAATCTGTCTGGACTGAGCATCACATTTGGCTCTTTCCACTGTAGACCAAGGGTCACAGAGCTGGTAGGAAGAAGAAGAGTCTGTGTACTCCGAGTGGCTTGGGGAATCCAAGAACCACCCTGCCAAGAAAAATCTGCTTCAGGAGAACTCATATTGAGTCCCTGTATTGTAATTTCTCTACTGAAAGGCACAATAAAACAAGGCCACCACTGAAGCTGGATTGGAGAAGTAGCCCTGGAGAATAGGGTGAACTCCTTATTAAAATTGTTTGTCTCTTCGTGTTGCTTACTATATTTCTCTGCTATCTTTCCATTTCATTTTCTGTGTATTGGCAATCTGATCGATCCGTTGTTTCAATAACACAGAACACACACACACCAACACATGAGTATGTACTACCTTTAGTTAAATAAATCTTTAACTGATGGCACTCATAGGGTGAATATCAGATCTCCGGGAAGCGGAAACGAACAATCAAAAGAACAGACTGGCTTTAAAGCCATAAACTGACAGAAGCAGAGAAGGAAACATACAGAGAGGCAACATAGAGACACAAAAAGCTAATAGCAGAGAACAAATAGTAGAAGCCGAGTTGACTTGAAGGCAGCATCAAGCCAGACAGAGCTAGAGAGAGTTGAAGAGTCTGTGTACTCCATTGAAGGCTTGAGAGGTTCAAGCAAACTCCTCGGCATAGGCCTATCATACTACTGTGACCCTCAGAGGTTGAGTTTCAGTAAGGAGAGTCTGTGCATTCCATTCCTACTTACTCCATTCTGTTTAGTGAGTCTTGAATCGAGCTCACTGTTGTAAAACTCTGCTTGAAAACATAATAGAGAGGCCACCACTGAAAGCCTGGACCAGGAGACGTAGCCTAGGAGCATTGGCTGAACTCCTTATTAAATTTGTTTTGTTTACATGTTTGACTCTTATATTTTCTCTGTCTGCCTCAGTGTCTATGTATTCTAGCAATCTTATCGATCTGTTGCATAAGTAACATAGGCACATCCATGCACATGAGTCTGTAATACCTTTCATTCTTTGTCCTGGATAAATTCTAGATCATTTTAAGCTTTTATTGGGTTTTGATTTTGATTTGGTGGTGGAATCACTGACTTAGATGGATAGAGTTATGTCCTTTACCATTCGGCTATGGAGTCAAGTGTCAAGAAAACAGGACTGAATCAAGTTCTAAAGATAGTGTTTAGAGGGCAAGGTAGCTGAGTAAATTCATATCTTTTAGGCTAGATGGTGAAGTGGTTTTCAATCGGGGCTAAGGAGCAATTAAGGGTTCCTCAAACCGGATAATAAGGGAAATGGTAGGGGTCAATCGAAACTAGGGAGAAATGAAGGATTCCCTACTCTGGATATTAGAAGAAAACATTAAAATGATCAATTGTTCAAGACAGAGTGTACTTAAACAAATTCTCTAATAATTTTCCAGTTATTTCATTCAATTTAGATAACATGAAAGTATATGAAACATTTAAGAAGACAACAATTTGAAAAATAGAAAATACTTCACTGAAATGGCCCAACACACGAATCTTGTAATGCAATGTCTTTATTACTCAGTCCAATCTGCTGACCTGAAAAAATGGTACAATGAACCCATAGGTTTCAGATCAATACAACTATAGAAATGTCTAGAAATACACACCCTATACTTCGAATTATGAAGTATTTATAAAAAAACTTATTACAAAATATCCCAAACTGTTTTGGGAATTATTCTAGGAAAAAGAAATATCTTCATGCAAGAAGATAGAGACAGATATGTAATTTCTGTAAGTTGTCCTTATTTATTTGGCTATGTTGTCAGATATTTTTCTATCTTTTCTCCTCTGTTGTTTATCTTCCATGTTGACTATTCTTTCACTTTGCCTTTTAACTGATACTCTTTCATCTGATACTCTTTGACTAATCTAACATGTTGTTTTTCTTTCACTACTTGTTTTCACTTTTACCTTGCATTTATAGTAATTCATTTACCTTTTCCCAAGTATCTGTGTCTAGTAATTTAATATTTACCATTCTTCTGTAGACTTCATCTACTTCTGTGTATTTTGAAAAGGTGGGCTTGTTTACAAAAATGTGTTTTACCTCATGCTGGAGGTAAAAGAGGTTCTCAAAAGTTTGGTATAGAACCTTTCCTGTAGGCATCCCTTTCATAGAATAATTATTGGCTTGATCTCTTGCCACTTCTTTGATTTTCCTGTTATAGTCTTCACGTGGCATTGATCTGTCATTTATTATCAAGTGATTTGGCAGACATTTCTGCCTCAAAGCATCAAATTTAACCATGAACCTGCCTATAGCCAGCTCCATGGTGTGGCATTTTTCCTCAAGCTGCATCATTAAGTTCCTCTTGGTGAGCACTTTCTTCACCTCTAGTATAGTGCCAGCCCTGTCAGCTATGTCCAGCTCCTACAATTCATATTTATTTTTAGAGTTAAGGAATTGGATTATTCATGAGGCTTTTTTTGGCATATCTCCAAGTTCGGCCTTAACTCTTTGAATTGCTTTAGTAGCCTCTTTGACTAAATCATTTTGTTCAAGGATGACTTGTATATATGGACAAATATCATTGACAGAGAATGATATTGGCCCATAGCTGTTCTTTTGTTTGGGCAAGTGGCTCCTTCAATGTCAATTATTTTTCCAAGTTCTTTATCCTCTCAGTCAACATGTTTGACTTCTGTACTTCATTTTTGTGCATAATTTGGGCTAGTTTCTTCTCATCCTCTAGACTTCTTATCGGTTCTTTAAGTCTATTTATCTTTATGGTCTGAATGGACATGCCCTCCATGGCTTTGACTAGTTTACTTGAATCATCATTTGGCTAAGCTACTGTTATTGTTGGACATATTGCTGATGTAGTTGTTGGTGCAGTTGGACGTGCTGTAGCTAGTGGAGCTGTTGGGGCCAATGAAGCTGCCAATGTTGATGGAACTGCTGTAGTTTCTATGGGAATAGCAGTGGCAGTGGCTGTCTCAAGGCTGGCTTGTTTCAACTATATTAAACTGCCCAATTCATTCTCTATTTCTTTCATTAGAGCATTCAGTTGAAGAATGAGATCCATCATTTCCTCCTGTTGGGTTTGGCTCTCTAGCACCTCCTTGGTTTGTGGATGTTCAGAAGGAGGCAACTTCAGTTGTTTCTTCAAAGCAAAAATATTCTCATTTTTCTTTTTTATTAGTTTTTCCATAGCTTTGACATCATTGGGATTATAACCAATTTAAATTACCAAGTCTTCCAGTGACTTGATTCTCTTATCCTTGGCTGTGAGGATGCCTTTTCTAGCTTAAGTTGTGCTGTTATCTAGTGAGCTTTGAAGTTTCTGCACAATCATTGCTTTGTTATTCATGGTAGAATAAATCATTTCACTTGCCTATTTATGGAATTCGATTTGGTCAATAGGGTGAACATCCCTAGCCAAAACTTATCTTCCTGTAATCTACTAAATATCTTTGCTGCTAGACTGTAGGCTGCATAAAAGTAATTTGCATTTTACTAGTTTTAATGTCAAAGGCTGACATTAATCTATTTTGTTTGGCAGGTGTTTGTTTGAAGTACTGGGCATATGTTTCAACCTTTAATGCCTCATTCCTCAACTTGATTTCCTTGTACTTCTCTTTTATATATTTCTCTTTATCCACTGGCTTCCTGGATGAAGAGACTTCAATGCTAAGATTTTTTTCAATAAGTTGAGTGTTGAGGTAGAAGGCTGATGAGTTTCCTCTAAAACTGCTGGACCTTTGCTCCTTCCAACCATTGTGTTAGTATCAGTGATTTCAACTCTCTCAATGGTGTCTTCTTGCTCAGTTACAGGATTAAGCTTGGGCCTCTTCCTGTAACTGATTTCAAACCTGTCATTTGTAGTGTCCATCCCAAAGTTAGAACCTTCTTCCCTGGTTCTTTTTATATTTTTGTCCTCATTAGCTAGAGTATGTAGAATGGGAGTAATACCCATATGTTCCTATAGGGCTTGAACTTGGAGAAAGGAACTAGTATCAATCTACTTTTTCACATCTATTAAAGTATTCTCCACATCTATTAAAGTATTCTCCAACCATTCTGAATGGTTGGCATATCTTTCAATTTCTGGCCTGGGCTCATGTATGAAAGGAATTAACTTGAATTTGAGCCTTAGTTTGTTTATGAATCCATTAGGGTCATACTGCCACATAAAAACGCTCTGAAGTTCATTTGCTATAAAATGAGTATTTGAAGACTCTCTCATTTGGCAATCTGATAAACTGTTCATGGATTTTGTCTGCCAAGAGCTAAGAAAAGTTGTAAACTGTAGCCAGAGGCTTTCTTGGGAAAAAAATAGAAAGGAAAGGAAGGATAAACTCATCCACATGCTCATTAGTGGTGTATCTTAGAATACAAGAGAGCATGATAATAATTTGTCTGCCTCTCTCAGAGAAAATTGTGGCAGCATATGGAGGACTATCTATAGGAGTATGAGACTCCTCTACGATGAAAGTCTGAAAGATATGAGCTTTCTTGGGAAGGTCTAGCTTTGTATAGAGTTCAAGTAAAGCTTCAATGGAAAGTGGGGTCTCATTTGGGCCTGGCTGGATCTACAACATTTGATTTATTGACTCTGCAGTAATGGTGAATAAAACCTGTTGGTTAGGGGAGACTATGGCTCTTTGATTGGGGACATAGCAAGCTTGGCAGAAGTGGATGATTTTTGGGAATAGGTGTACCTGTGGGAACAATTATTTGGGAAAATTTGATTCCCATAGGTGAATGTCATCATTTTGGTTTAGGAACTTATCTTTACTCCAGCAATGGAGTTTCAGTAGGTGGTTATAGGAAGCAGTACACTTAATTTGAAATTCTCTATCAGCTAATGGGAGGTGGTCAATATCCAGGTGAGGGGTTTGCAAGGGTCTTACATCCAAAGAGCTTTGGGAAACCATAATTTGGTTTATTCAACTAAATTACCTTTTCCTTGGCTTTAGGAGTAAGTTCAGAAGATCTGGAATAGTGGGAAGGGTAATTATAGTTTGTAGAAAAGGGATTTTGGATGTACATTAAGGTTTTCTTTAGTCTAGCAAGGTTCTTTAATTAATTTAATTAATTAACCCTTTAATAATTACTATGTGTAACTTAAATTACAAGGCCATTCTGGTTCTTTCAAGAATACCTGGAAATTGACGATTTAGTGTGCAAATAGGGTTCTATGGTAGCAACAGAGGTTACTGAGGCTTCAATTATGTATTCACTACTTCAATTTGGTGTCTGCAACGTCTTTTGGTTGCAAAAGGTGGCTAAAAAGGATGCATAGAGGTTCAAAGTTTTGGAATTGGTTAATAAAGGTTTGCAGTGAAAATGTGTGAAAAGAGCAAAATGAGGCTTTTTCAGCCTTTTAACCAACAACGGTTAGCTTTGGCATGAGATTTAGTAAATGAACAATGGGTAGTTTTGCTTTTATGCACGAAGGAAGTTTTGTGCCA